>JAQHUG010000165.1:1346672-1367389 GCA_028555095.1 Dicrostonyx torquatus
CTGCCAGTGCAAGGCTAGTCGCTGTATTACAGCCTGAATTACCCTGCCACCTGCCAGTGCAAGGCTAGTCACTGTATTACAGCCTGAATTACCCTACCACCTGCCATTTGATTATTAGAAATGTTTTCCTTTTCAATCCTTTCTCACTTTCTTTTCTCTCTTTTTTAGAGGGAGTGAAGGGAGAGACATGGGGTCTGAGGGAAATTCAGGAACAACCAAAATAGGCTGGGGAGGTTTGGCTCTGAAGATATTGGAAAAAGAGACTGATTGCTGGTGTGGTTGCGGGCATGAGACGCACAGCGTCAAGAGGGCAGGCTGGGAAGGCTCAGCTGTCAAGGAGCAACCCACAGGGGACAAACTCAGTCAGGCCTAGGCAAGAGACAGGGTTTCTTCCCTCTGCTCCTCTGTCCCACTGTAACTAAGACTGGCTTCTCTTTGGATTCCCACCACCCATTCCCTCAGGATCCTTGGCACACAAAGGTGGCCCCTGCTTTGCAAACCCCACACCAGGTTCCACATTCATAAATCACTGGTCTCAAGAGAGTGAGGCGGTGACAGGTGACATCATAGTAATCCCAGCGGTCCCCTGAGATCATAGCCTGTCATGAAGATATTTTGAGGAACTTCATCCTACCCTCTACTCCCACCCAACAGCCAAGCCCAGCTGGGTGCCTCACGTGATAATATCCTGTCACTTGACCCTGAGTAGCCACTGAATCTTTCCTGGACCAGATTTCTGCTCACCAATATATAAAATGGAGATAACACTTCCTTCTCCAGGCTATATCCTGAGGCTTCGGGAGGCCTTTGTAGACTGTAAAACACTTGACACAGAGACTGTAACAGGAGGGTAGGGGCTTTGACCCTATTGGACCCCAGGGTAGAAAGGTAACAATAATAACTTAGGAAATTGCCCCCCCCAATGGTAAGTACTAGCTCAGCTTGCCATCTTGGGCAAGTCACTACCCCTGGCACTGTTTCCCCCACTGTGAACAGGAGGGCTGGCATCTACAGTTGGTGCACAATCTCTAAGCCCTTCCCAACCCTAAAACCAAGTCCTTCCAGAATGAGATTGTTCTGTTTCAGTAGTCAACCAGCAGCATCTAGCTCAGGCAGGGAGCTCTGGATAGGAATGGAGTGGCAGGCAGGAGACAAGCTGGACAGATTGCAGACCAGCAGGCAACAGACTGAGCAGACATAGGTTGGCCACGGGCACCTCCCCTCAGCCCCTTGCATATGCCATGGGTGCAGATGGGGGATGCAGACATGCTGTGGCACTGTGTGGTTCCCCTGAGCCCCAAACTTTCACCCCATCTAGGCAGTCATCTGGGGACTATCCAACAGACGGGCAGGGAAGAGATGGCTAGGGTAGGGTGCAGGAAAACTCCCCAAAGGACAGGGCGGGGTTGGGTGGGGCCAGCTGTCTTTATACTTTATTCTGTGGTGCTCAAGCCAAGCCTCAGAGCTGGCTTGCCTGTTTGTCTGCCGAGCTGGGGAAACACCGAGAGGGAATCTGACATCCTCTTTAAGTTGTATGGGTGTGGTGACTCCTAGAAACCCAGCGCTGCCTCCCGGGGTGCAGAATACAGCCTCGGAGAGTAGTAAACCTTACACCGACCAGCTGGAGGATGGTAAACATCCCGACGGCCCGCTCCAAGGAATAGTGCACTTTTTTTTTTGGTTAAAAGTCTCCGGTGGCACGTAACTAGTTTCTAAACGTCATCTCTCTTGAGAGTGTGACACAGGGGTTGCCTGGCCAAACCCTTTTCTGCTTGCCTGGGATCAAATGCTGTCCATTTGTGTGTAGGGGTTCTGCCGTCTCAGAAGTAGGACACAAGGGTCGTCTTTATATTTCTTTGCTTCTGTCCCTTAGAAAGCGGACACTCTTGCTGTTTTCCCCAGACTTTCAAAAGCAGAGAGGTAGGGAGTGTCTACTAGTTCCTCCCACCTCCCCCGCCCCCGTCTTCTTCTCCAGGTGACCGGCCATTACTGGCGGCCCCGCCTGGTCATTTCTAGGAGGGTAAGGCTTTGAGCCCGTAGTACCTCATTACTCAGGAAATGCAGTAACACCCGACTTATTCCACCTAGAGGCGCCGGTAGGCACCTTCCCCTCCCTCCTCTCCCTAACTCTCCCAGAGTTCTCTCCAGCCAAGATAGCTATCGCTCTTGAAAAAGAATCAAGACAATCTAGTCTTTCAGGTAGCTTGGAGAGAGGAATGGACGTTCTCACGGGACCGAGAGTCCAGACCGGGAACACGTTAAGTCCGTCCTCCAGGTAAAGAGGACTCTCACACCCACTCCGTCTGCAGAGTGAGGGTGCCAGGAGCCCTTCGTGGGAGCCCCTTTGCCACTTATGAGACCACCAAAGTGGAAGACACTCGCTGACCTGCTCGCCATGAGACTCACGGGCCAGGGAGGGCCTCGAGTTACTCGAAAAGGGTTGCTCCGCACCTCCGTGCCACCTTCCCCTCTAGCAGTCGGGGGTACTCCGGGTGACAGTGAGCACAGACCCTATCTCAAATACTCGGCGGCAGAGGGACCTGGGAGCGGAGTACACAGCCCGGGCCAACAGGACCCCGGCTTCTCCCGCCCACCTGCCCGTCCCGCTCGCGGCCAGCTGGCAGCCGCCGCGCCTTTCTCTTCTCGCCCGGAGTCCGCCTGGCGCGCGCAGTACCAGCTCCCCGAGCTCCCGGCCGCCGGGACACCCACGGCTCCGGACGCCGTCCCGAGCAACAGAACAGGTGGCGCGCGACAGTCGCCTCTCACTCACCCAGAAGATGAAGTTAAATCCGAAGAGCAGGTATTTGATGCACTTGCTACCCCCTTTGACCGGCATGGTGTAAGCTGGACTTCCGTGGGACAAGAAGCACGCAC
Organism: Dicrostonyx torquatus; assembly: GCA_028555095.1. Taxonomy (NCBI): domain Eukaryota; kingdom Metazoa; phylum Chordata; class Mammalia; order Rodentia; family Cricetidae; genus Dicrostonyx; species Dicrostonyx torquatus. Next base: position 1,349,547 of record JAQHUG010000165.1, read on the forward strand.
AACTGGGATAGAAGGGACGCGGCAACGGACTGAGACACGCTGAGGCTGGGGGCTGGACTACGGCTCCACTTTTAAAAAGTGCCACTCCTTACGGCGATCGGCCAGCTGCGCTGCGCATGTGCCGAGGAATGCCGACCCCGCCCCCCGGCCCACCTGCCCCGCCCATGCCTCATCCCCTACGCAGACCCAGGATTTTGGGCTCTGGCTTCACCGAGTTCTGGAGCCCGCCGTGCACCTTGCTTTTTCGGGTCTCGTTCCAGAGATCCTTTTCCTTTCAACTTCCTCCTTCCCACCGTCTTGGGGTCTTTCCAGACCTTCAGGGCCCGGCTACTTTTACCCGGGTGTTAAATGTAGGCCTCGCCTTTCCGGTTCATTCCGCGCGTGGTGCCGAAGAGTTTAGGTTGGAAGACCCCCCACGAAGGTCATCTAATCTAAAGGACCTTTTCAGATTCCCAAGACAAGTCTGTCGGCCCCTGTTTGCCTGCCTTGCTTTCTCCCCAACAGCTCCTTGTAAACCTTCCCGGACTGAACATACTTATCTGAGCACTGTGGCCACTAGAATGCTCCAGATGCCAATCTGAGCATTCTCCTTTGCTCACAATAGTTCTTTATTAGCAAACTTAGTCTAGTTGAAATTCTTCAACCTTTACTCCTCGCATTCTCTACCCCACCTGGTGCCACACCCTTGCTCCGTCCCACCTCGCTGCCAGCAGGTGGTGCGTGACTGGCTGTCCCAGCCTCCTTTACCTGTGAAAAATCTATTGTGTTTTATCTTTTATTTAAGTTTAAACTTATTATTATTTTTGAGACAGAGTCTTGCTACGTAGTTCTGTCTGGCTTGGAACTGGCTATGTAAACCAGGCTGGCCTCAAACTCAGAGATCTGCCTGCCTCTGCTGTGGGACTATAGATGTGTGCCATCATGCCCGGCAATTTCATTATTTCTGAGGTAGGATCTAGTTATCCGTGTAGCCCTGCTGACATGGAATTTGCTTATGTAGCTCAGGCTGTCCTCAACCCCAAATCCTCCTGCCTCAGCATTGCTAGTGGGCCACCACATCCTGCTCCATGGCTCTTTAAATTCTTTCTTGATTCTTCTAGTCCATTCTCAACATCCTCTGCAGTAGTCTCTCCCTCACCCCTGCAGGAAGTTCCCTTAGAGCTCTTTATTGCAAAAGCAAACCATACTCATTACAGAAACATCAGAAAATACTGAGAAGCAAAAAAGAACGTTGAGTTAAAATTTCACCCGGGTTACCCAGTTCATTGGAGGCCAATCTGGGCTTACATGAGAACCTGTCTCCAAAAACAAAAAACCCAAACAAGACAGTTTTTTGGGTAACGAAACCAGCCTCTGTTAGCACAGCACAGCTCCCACTTCGTTATTTATCAGTGGACAGGTTTCATTAATCTATCCACTTAAAATGATATTTTTTTTTCACAGTCCACTTTAGTAAGGTTCTTCACTGGGGGCAGGAGCTGAAAGCAGCAGACTTTCTCCACAGGCAGGAGACTCAGGGTGCGGTGTTCAATTTAGGGGTCTCTGAGAGCTCTGAGGAAAGACCCTTGATCGTGCATTTTTAGGATGAGTATCCCAACTATCCCAAAGTGAGAGTTACAGTCAGGAAAGCTTGGCAAAGCTGGGACTCGGTCCCACGTGGTCTTAGGGAGAGAACTCTGAGGATGAGTGGATGAACCGCAGGGGTTTCAGACGGAGGCCCAGGAGACTAGGTGGGAGTCAGAGGGGGATAGCTATACCTCTAAGGGCTTGTTTCATTTGTTCTCAATTACCCTAGGTCTTACGACATCTTACCAAGTGTAACACCACAAAGTCATCCTAACGGGCAATTCCATGGATGTCCCTAAGTCAGTCAGACAGCTTGGGGGCGTGGTGGAAGCTAGGGGTGGAACAGGGAGTTGGGGAGCTGGGTGGAGGACAGGGAAGGAGAGGCAGAGCCTAACTTGAGTCTCCTGCCAGGAGGAATGGATATTAACAGTGCTCTGCTGATTTAGTAACTCACTGAGGATGGCTCTGTTAGGGTGTGTGTGTGTGTGCGCGCGCGCACACACACCAGGGAGGGGGTAGGGTAGAGAAACAACACCTCTTTCTTCTCGGGAGACTCCATCCATTTTGGGAGAATAGGTCTAAAGAAAAGGCTTTATCTCCTTGTACCTCCTCCTGCCATGGCACAGCTGGGTTCAGTAAACATTTCCATCTGCAACAGAAGCTACTTTGGGTAGCAGTGAGTGCTGAAGGAGGGATTCCCCACCTTCGTCCTCCACCCCCACACCCGTTGCCATCACTATTATAATTTATACCTGTGGAACAGCTTAAGAACTCCATTACATATAATCATGTATGTATTTTCTTCCTTCCTTCCTTCCTTCTTTCCTTCCTTCTTTTCTTCCTTCCTTCTTCCTTCCTTCCTTCCTTCCTTCCTTTTTCTTTCAGCAAAATCTCAGTCTGGCCTTGAACTGGAAACCCCCCTGCCTGAGAGTCCAGTACAACACAGTGTGGTGGCCTTATATGAAAGCATTGGACCTGGAGTGAGGAGAACCACATCTCACCCCTACTCTATCTATGGCTTAGTTGGACAGGTCAGGTCCTGTCCTTGGACCCTGGTCTTCTATGGTGCAGTGACGTTCTGGGCTTAAGAGTGTTTGTTCCAGGACCTCAGTGCTATAGGCAACAAGGAAAATAGAGTGATGGAAAAAATGTGGTTTGCTTTAACTAGAAGAGGAAAATGTGGGTAAGCCCTGAGTCAGAGATCACATGGTGGCAGCCAGGCCTTCCAACTTTTTTGGAGTTGGGACTGGGGAAACTTTTTCTGCCTTCCCTGGGGTGTCCTGTTTCAGGAAAACCCCCTCAACTCAGGGGTCCATGTTGGCTCTTGTACTCCCCCTAGTGGTAAAATTTAAACACATCCGACCAAACTGACTTTTGCTTCATGTCTCAGAGACTACTCACCTTCCCACCCCAGGTGTGGGCACCAGCGTGCGCAGTCACAGGCAAGATTCTTCTCCCTGCCAGGAACCTCCGCCTGTGCCAGCAACCATTTGGTTTTTTTTGCTTTTACTGCTAGAGTGTTCGGCTGCTGCCCTTTTTCTAAGGGCAGGTATGCGAGCCTTCTGCAAACACTCTTGTCTCATCCTCATGGATTGCCTTGTGTGACATGTCTGCTGCCATTCCTGTGTTGGTACACATGTTGGTGGTGAACACCTTCAAAGGTCACTCGATTTGGGGGTGATAGAGGGATCAGCAGTTAGAAACACTGACTGCTCTTCCAGAGGACCTGGGCTTGATTCTCAGCACCCACATGGCAGCCATACGTAACTCCAGCTCCAGGGGATCTGATGCCCTCTTCTAGTCTTTGTGGGTACCGGGCATTCACGTGGTGCTTAGACCTACGTGCAAACAAAACACTCATGTATACACAAAATAAAAACTAAGATAAAAATTTAAAAAGAACATTTGCCCTGATTCATTTCCATCGCTTGCTGGCCTTCTGTGCACACGGTAGACATCTCTGGCTCAAGCTCAGGGAGATATGCCACACTTGGGCGTTGGCCTGCAGTGTCTCGGCTGTCCTGTGGGCTGCTCAGGCTCTCACCATTTCCTTCGTTTAGCTCATTGCTCTGTCCTCTGTCCGTTCAAGTCACCGTATTTGTTCAGCAATCCAAATGTGTCCCATCTTAGTTCCCGAAGCTTGTGGCTATACCACTATGCCTAGCATAAGGAACTCTGGAGGCGGATCAAGTCAAAGGACCTTGAGACGGGGATTCTTGTGGTAGAACTTTGTAACCAAAGGAGGGTTTTGCTCTTTGCTTTTATTTTTGACAGAATCTCACTAAGTAGCCCAGGCTGGTCTTGAACTCTAGATCCTTCTGCCTCATCTTCTTGAGTATTGGAATTTGGAATTTTCTCTCTCTCTCTCTCTCTTTCTGTTGTTGAGACAAGACGTAGTCCTGGCTGTCCTAGAACTCACTATGTAGGTCAGACTGGCCTCCGACACACAGAGATCATTTTATCTTTTCCTCCTGAGTGCTGGGATCAAAGGTGTGTGCTATCACATCTGACCTGAGCCCTGGAATTTCGGTAGTGGCCACCATCCCCAGGTTTGCAAAGAGTTCTCTCCTTAAAAGTACTTTATTTTATTTATGTGGATGAGTGATGAGTGTTCTGGCATGTGTTCATCTCTGCACACACGCATGCTGGGTGCCCACAGAGGACGGAACAGAGGGTCACATTCCCAGCAATCTGAGTTACAGACAGTGGAAAGCCATCATGCGGGTACTGGGAATTGAACCTAGGTCCTCTGAAACGTAGTTACAAGACAGTGCACTTCACTGCTGAGCCAGCTCGCCATTCCACCAGAGTTCTTATGAAAAAGAGGTGGGAGTTTCCTAACCAGAGGATGAGAGGTGAGGACAGAAGCTCAGATTGGGACGATGTGTGGCCATGTGCCAAGGAACACGGGCTGCCTCTGGAAGCTGGGCCAGGTGAGGGAATGAATTCTCCCCAACAAATGTCAGCAAGAACAAGTCCACCACTGCCCACTTACTTTAGACCTCTGGCCTCTGGAATGGTAAGATAATTAAATGCATTATTTTAAGCCACTACATTTGTCATAATTTATTACAGTAGCAGAGGGAAATGGACACAGCTATTAAAAATAAACATTGTGACCCGAGTGCAAAATCTCTGGGATCCTACATGCAAAATGAATTTTCTCTTTTTAAGTCCTTCTGTCTTCCTTTTATTCCACACCCAAGCCCCGCCTTGCCTCTGACTGGCCTCTTTGTTCTTAGCTTCTTACCTGCTGAGTCAATAGGGGTTTTGCTTACTAATGTCTATCGTGTTGTTGCCAGTGGGCATCTCTGGCACTACCCAGTGAAGAATTGCAGTAGTCAGGGCTCTTGAGAGAAATGGAAGCTACAGACTGAATTTATATTAAAGGATTTGCTGGGTGGGCTTAGCCTACGTGATTTGACTAGTCACCCCCACAGTGGTTTTCTTCACACGGCAGAAGCTGGAAACTGGATGCTCAGTCCCTGAGCACCCCAGGCCCGGAGGATTCTGGGAGAGGGACTGATCTTCAGTCCGCAGTGGAAGCCTGATGAAGTTGGCATCAGGGGAGGGCAACAGCGGTGATGGCAGTGGCGGCGGCGGTGGTGGCAGAGTCGAACTTGCCGACGAGATGTGAAGGCAGAGGTAAACAGCAAAGCGTTGCCCTTGGGTCTCCTTTATCAGGGCTGCTACCTGGTTAAGAAAACCCTCCCAGGTGTGCCCAGCGGCTTGTCCTCATTGATTCCAGACCCAGTTAAGTTGGGATGAAAAGACTAAACCGGCCCAGGAACCAGGCCAAACAGGGTCTAGAGGTGAAGCTAAGACCTCAGGCTTTGTGATTCCGACTCAGCATTGGTTCCTCGTCTTTCCTTGCTCTTGTGGTCTCCCGTAAGGGGGCCACACCCTCGGAAGTTGGCACTATCCTCCCCACTGTTCTCTGGCTTTTCTAGTCTACATGCCTCTCCAGATGGCATCGTGGAGAGCGCTCTGGCCTCATCCATAACCGGCTTCATCACACTGAACACACACACTCGGCACAAAGTCCATCTGCGTACGGTGTGGTTTTGATCAAGTTTTCGTGGGTAGGGTGAGTGAGGGGGTTTCAGATGCAAGCGCTCTAAAAATTCCTTTCGGTCCTTACAGTCGGCCGCCAGATGCTAAAACCTGGAATGGTACAGAGAAGATCAGCATGGCCCTGTGCAAGGATGGCTGCAAACCTGGGAACTGTTTTATAGTGTGCAGCTAGATGGGAGAGGCTGAGGAAGGAAATGGACACAGTCAGTGTGAACAGTGTAACGGCGGGTATGTATGTAAGAAAACACCACGGCGAAACTCATCGTTTTGTGTGCTGGCTGCCATGCAGTGATGAGGGGCTGGGGGGGAGTGCGCCTTCAATCACAGTACTTGGGAGGCAGTGGTAGGTGGATCTCTGAGTACAAGGCAAGTCTGGTCTACAGATTGAGTTCCAGAACAGTCAAAGATACACAGAGAAATCCTGTCTCAAAACAACAACAACAGCAAACCCCACCAGAAACACCCTTTGAATATCTCTTGCTTCGAAAATCCCGTTTCATGCAGACAACTTTGCCTCCCGCCCCACACCCAGCCTCTCTCAGCCTCCTGGTCCTTTTCACCTGTGACTGTCCTCTGCTCATGTCCATGCAGAGCAATTAGTTCTTGCTGGGTGTTCCAACTTGTATCCCTCTCTGTTCCGCCCCCTTGCTCAGCAAGACAAATCGCATCTCAGGATGTCCCCCTTAGAAGGTGGGGTGCTATGAAGAAAACCAGCGTTAAACACCGTCCATTTGTTGGGAAGGAACCAGCGTGTAACATGTCCATTTGTTGGGAAGCTCGTCTCACTTTTTCTTGCTCATTTTTCCTGTTTGAAGACTTCCCAGTCCCTCTACTGTCTCTGAGTGAATTTTCGGTAATACCCTCTCATAAAATGGAGCGGTCTTAGAGTGCGTATTATCTACTCAACTACTCCAGCTAAAACTTCAGCTCCATAAAGTGGGATGCCTTGGCCATTCTTGGTGTAGCTCACGTGCTTTGACCAGGTCGGGCACAAAGTTGCCGTATAGTAAATACTGAATGTGCAAGAACCGGATGTCCTGGATCTACGATGGACAGGAGGGCTTTTCGCTCTCCCTTCTGCATCACTAACTACAATTCTGCTTGGTCTTTCAGGGTGTCACCTGCACCTGCATGCCTGGGCTCCTCACTGCCTTTCCCAGCCTCACTTCCTGGTCTTCTGACATTCAGCTTAGCCCTCTCTGAAGCTAGCTGAGCCACTACTTTCCTAGAATCGTCAGTTGCTTATGTGCACTCTCATAGCATATTTCTGTGGCGATTTCTGTTTTATTTGTTATTTATTTATTTTAACTTTTTTTTTTTAAACCAACAACAACAGGGTTTTGGGCTGGAGAGATGGCTCAGAGGGTAAGAGCACTGGCTGCTCTTCCAGAGGTCCTGAGTTCAATTCCCAGCAGCCACGTGGTGGCCCACAACCATCTGTAATGAGACCTGGTGCCTTCCATGCCAGTAGTGCATTGTATGCTTAATAAATAAATAAATCTTTAAACAAAAACAGAACAGGGTTTCAGTACATAGTCTATGTAGACCAGGCTGACCTCAAACTCAGGGAGTTCTGCCTGCTCTGCCTCCCAAGTGCTGAGATTAAAGGAGACAGATTCTTTCTCTTTAACCCATGTTGACCTGGAACTTAGTATGTAGCCCAGGCTAGTCCCAGAACCCAGAGCCGTCCTCCTGCCTCAGTCTTAAAAATATGAACCTTCGTGTCCAGCTACTTGTTTCTTTGACTAGACTCTTCAAACATCCTGTCTGTACGGAAAGTTACGCCTTGAGCATTTACAAAACAAACAAACGCTCCCAACCTTGACCCTCAGCCCAGTTGTGGGCAGTTTCAGAATGCGGAAGGCAAGCCTCGAGAACTAAACGTGGTTGGGTGTCACTGATATTGAGGAGCCCATTTAATATGCAGATGCCCTTGAGGTTGAGGTCTTGTCATCACCTGTAAGCAAAGAAAACAAGTCACAAAGGTTTAGTAACTTTTGAGGAAGCCTGGATTTGAGTAAACTCAGGAGGCCCAACCCCAGAGCCTCGGGCTAGAAGACTGTCTCCAGGGTGAGCTGATGTGTTATTGTTGGCACTGCTTGGTGCCTGTTTCTTTATTGATTGCCTGAAAGGAGGTCTCACTATGTTGCTCCTGCTGGTCCAGCTTGACCTCTGGGATATCTGGGTTTATGGGGATGCTGTGCCTGGCCCTCTTCACTATTTGGTCCTTTAGTTGTAGAGGGCGAGGAAGGGGCTACAGGTGGCAACCTGAGACTGTACTAGCTTGAGGTTACCTGCAAACCGATTCTCTTGTGAGTTTGAATATTGGTTTTGTCTTTGCCTGTCCCTCCTAAGCTGTTCCTTCCACAGTAGCATAGAGATCATAGCTCTTTCGGGACCATGAAAGATGGGTAGGTGGGTGGGAACCCTGGGGGACCTGCCCTTGGCTCAGTGGGAGGCAATGGTGACTGCAGGTAATACCAGCAGCTTCTCTTCAGGGTACTTCTGGGTTCAGCAGAAGAGACTCTGGTGTGTGTGTGTGTGTGTGTGTGTGTGTGTGTGTACATATGTGTGCATGTGCATGCATGTTTCTTTCATAGGAAGGAAGAAGAGAAGGAAAATATTAGCAGTCACAGGTCTAAACTCCAGGACAGTCACGTGGTTGCTATGACAACCTAGGCAAATTGCTTTGTTTTTCTGAGACTCCATTTCATTATCCATAAAGTGGTCTGATATTCCTATGTAATTGGTGAGAACCAAATGAGCCCTTGGATGTGGAAGTGCTCTGTAAACTGGAGACATAATGAAGACCCTTTAAACTTCACTTTTTATTTATGGATTTTCTGGAGCCAGATGTTGTGGGAACTCCTTTCCACCAATAGCTTTTTGGGTACCAGCATTAGGACGTGGCTTCTGTGGGCAGACTTGATTACTTATAAGGGAGAGGAAGGGTCTTGCTCACTCTCTTGGGAGGTCAGAGCAGAAGCAAGCTCGTACAGTTGTTCACATCTCCCTGGGACAGAGCGGTGGGACGCTGTGGCTTCCTCTTTGTCCGGTGTTCTGTGAGTCTGTGTTTCCCTTTGAGTCCCATTTCCTTTGTATCCCCATAATGAAGACAATATGTAACTCGCATTACCTCTTGCTTTAGCCAGAGGCATAGGTACTGAGAGCATCCTGACGCAGGTACTGGGATCTGAACTCAGGTCCTCTAGAGGAGCAGCAAGTGCTCTTACCGATGGAGGCATCTTTCCAGGCCCACATTTAACTGTGAACCCGACTCTCAGGCTAAGGTGTGGTGGCTAGGGTGTTACGTTGTGATAAATGGCCTCGGGCCTTGGAGTCCTGGACCTTTGGCAAGAGGAACACGTTTACTCTCCGAAGAGCAAGTTTGGTCTCTTGAGCATCGCCATTCAGAGCATGTTGGGTCGTGTTCACCATCTACCTCACATCTACCTCACATGTACACTGAGTGCCAGGCCCTGTGGGGTTACAGGCACAGGCAGGGTCCACATTCTACTTAAAAGGACTCTGCCACCCAACTAGAATGCAAAATAGTGAGGGCAGAATTAGTGGAGCAAAGGGCAGCGGGGATGTGGGAACAGACAACACTTGACTGACCTTGAGTTGCCTGAAGCCACAACCCAAGAGAGGGGCATGCTGGGAACCACCTCCCACTTCTGCTCAGTGGACTCTGCCTTGAGATGGTTCTACCAAAGGGCAAGAAAAATCACTGTCTTGTTGACACTGTCCTTGTGCCTCAGGGACCATTTGACTGCATACTCAGGTGCTGTAAGTTCCTTGTAGTAGGAACTTGTGTTCCCCAACTGTGTCTGGGGTGGTGTGTGTGTGTGTGTGTGTGTGTGTGTGTGTGTGTGTGTGTTTGAGAGTGTGGACCTTAGAGTCTGAGTTTAGGTAGATATGGGAAAGTGAAATGAAATCATGATGAACTCGACAGAAAGGAACTGTCATGTCCACTGGACTTATTATTATTATTATTATTATTATTATTTTGGTTTTTGGAGGCAGGGTTTCTCTGTAGCTTTGGAGCCTGCTGGAACTAGCTCTTGGAGACCAGGCTGGCCTTGAACTCACAAAGATCCACGTCTTTCTCCCCCATCCCCACGCCTTCCCAGTGCTGGGATTAAAGGCGTGAGCCACCACTGCCCGGCCTCCACTGGACTTGTATATTATTGTCATGAAGTCATTGCCAGGAGACACTCAAGTCTGGACTCTATTTTATGACATAGAGGCCCCCGAGCTGGCTTCTGATGCCTGTCACCCGAGTTTCCCTCTTCTGGTGCCTTATATAACCCCATGGTTTCCCCCTGCCTTTTGTCACTCACTAAACTCTTGTTTTACCATTTTCAGGCTTACAGAAAAGCTGCAGGGATTACAGAGCGCTTGTCCTAAAGTTAACACAACTGTGCCATATTGATAAAAACCACGAACACAGATCCAGCACAAGGCTGTTAACTAGGCTGTAGATTTTGATCAGGTGTCACCCATTTTTCCCCTCACCGATGTCTTTAAGTTCCAACGTCCAGTGTGAGTTCCTGCATGGCCTTCAGGTTTTGCATTCCCTAGACTCTTCTGGGTGACTTGCTGGACTCTGTTCCTGCCGTGCCACCTTCGGTCCTATGGCTTTCATGTGCACGTGTGTGTGTGTGTGTGTGTGTGTGTGTGTGTGTGCGCGTGCGTGGTAACTTTTCTGTTCCCGGTAAACCCTTGGTCCTCCAGCAGCACTCCTCTCTGAGGGCAGGACGAGCATTGGGAGCTTGGTTAGCAGGGCATCTGGGGAGCTGGCTCTTAGAACTATGCCGCTCAGCATCTCCCATTACACAGCATGTCATTCAGCTCTCTCTTGATTGGGTGCCTTTTTACTGAAGAAATGAACAAATGCTAGATTTGTCAGTTTGGTTTTTTTTTTTATCAACACAACGAGGCACTTGCTTGTCTTAGGTTTCTTTTTTACTTTCTTGTTTTAGATTTTATTTATGTGTGTGTTTTGCCTCAGTGCCTGAGGAGGCCAGAAGAAGGTGTTGGATCCTCTGAAACTGGAGTTACAGGTTGTTGTGAGCCACTGGGTTGGTACTGGGAACCAAACCCAGGTCCTCTGGAAGACCAGCCAGGACTCTCAACCACTGAGCCATCTTTCCAGCTCCCTTGTTTTTATTTTCTGTTTGTTTAATTAGGTTTCTGTTGCTCTGATAAAAACACATGACCAAAAGCAACTTGGGGAGGAAAGGGTTTATTTCAGCCGATACCTTTAGCCCCTCTAGTCCATCATGAAGGGAAGTCAGGGCAGGAACTGAAACAAAGGCCACCGAAGCTTGCTGCTGACTGACTTGCTTCCCGTGGATGCTCAGCTTACTCTGATACCACTCAGGACCACCTGCCCAGCAGTGGCACTGCCCACATCAATCATTCACCAACAAAATGCTCTACAGACTTGCCTATATGTCATGGAGGCTCTTCTTCCTTCCTTCCTTCCTTTCTTTTTTCCCTCTTTCCCTCCCTCCCTCCTTCCAAAGAAACATACTTCATGAATGGAGCTAGGTGAACCAGTGAGTTTATTGGGGTTACTTACAGGAGTGGAGGGGCAGAGGGGGTGACTGAAAGACAGCTCAGCGTGGGTGACGACTCTCTGGAAGCTGCATAACTTGCTGGACATTCCTCGCAGAAGTCTCCTTCCTCCCACAAGAGCCTGTGTGAGCACGGGGTGAAGTCCTGTGACGTGAGAAGTCTCCTTCCTCCCACAAGAGCCTGTGTGAGTGTGGGGTGAAGTCCTGTAATGTGTGTAACTTTCTGAGCTTTGTAAGTGTCCGCTCCATTCAGGGACTTAGGAGGACATGGCTACACAGCAGCTCCAGGCAGTATAGTGTGGACTCTGGCGTGGGCCCTGCATTGGATGGCGGGAGCATAGGAGATAGGGAAGGATGGCATGGCTGGCAGAAAGCTGAGAGAAGCCAGATAGGGCCAGGCTCAGCTGCGTAATAATCCTCTCGCCCTCTCGTTATCAGCTAACAACGGTCTAATGTCCTTCAAGAAACGCATTCACCCATTCAACCCTTTTTTCTTTTATTTCCTTTTTTTTCTCATCCTGGAATTCACTGTTTAGACCAAGCTGGCCTCAAATTTACAGAGATTTGCCTGCCTCTGCTGGGATTAAAGGCGTGCTCTTCTACCAGCTCTGTTCAATCCTTTCTAGGGCACACTCCCAATTGCTAGGCCCCACCTAGAAAACCTCCATCCCTGAACCTCAAGAACATTCTGACTATAGCAAACACTAATAGATATGACTTCTCATTCTCTCTCCAGCCGTGTTACCCACCCAAGGGGCCACGTTTCCAGTGGTTTTCACCAGGGCAGTGTCCGCTTGCGGCAGAGCAAGAGGCCAGTCCCAGGCTGCTTCTTTCTTTGTCTTTGTTTGCCCACCTCCATGTCCTCTGTTGTCTGCTCTCAGATTTGGCTTCAGCCTGTGTCTAGGATGATTTCACGGCTCTGTTTGGCAGTGGCTGAGTCCGTAGTTTCTTCCCACCCTGCCCGCTAAGAAGGATCTCAGCGTCCTCCAGTTGCTTGGGTCGTGTCTCTGCTGGCAGCTCTCCTACTTTTCCACCCATCTTTTCCAAGTAAGCGAGGAAAACAGAATACCAGACCCCTGGGTACCCCAATTTGCATTCCACCTGAGGCTTTGGTGGGTGTTGCTGGTTTCCCATTCCATGCTGTATGCACCCCAGAATTTCTGTTTCTGGAGGTCATCCTTCACCCACTAGCCTTTGGGGCCCCTTGAGAAGCTAACACTCTGTTTAGCTTTAGCTTTGTATATGCTTCTACATTTAATCTTTAAATAATTTGTTAATTCACATTATTAAAAAGTAAGAATACTTCTCAATAACAGGTGGACTTGTCCCTTTGCTTGTTGCCAGTGCTTTGTCTGGGCTGACCAGATGTTTGCTCACATCTTCCCCCCAAAAAATCACAGAACTTGGTGTTGGCTTCTGGCCTCTATACGCACATGTACCCACCTGCATGCACTCTTTCCCTCACTCGTGCATATAAACATGTAAACACACATTCACACACATGTACCCACCTGCATGCACTCTTTCCCTCACTCGTGCATATGAACATAAAAGCACACATGCACATACATGCACACACACACACGTACCTGCAAGCATACACATTCACATGCACACTCATACACTAAAGGATCCCCAATATGTACACATCCTATGGTACCCGAGGAGTGTTATCTAGCATGGTAAAGGGGACTTTGCAGACTCAATTAAGGCTAAACACCTTGCAATTCAAAGGGAGCAATCCCTTTGAATTGTTTAGATGGTCTCCATCTAACTCCATATGTTAAAGTGAGTGCCTTCAGAGAGTCAGAGACAGGATTATGATGGCTTTGCAACTAAAGAGAGAGAGGCATAAGCCAAGGAATTTGGTGGCTTGCAGAAACAGAAAATGCAAGGTAATGATCTATTTCCCACAGATGCTAAAAAGGCAGCTCTGCCCACCCATCTTGTCCCAGTAAGACCCATCACAGAACTATTAAAAAACAATAATCTAATCTTATCTACACTAATAGCAATAACTGCCCTAATCAACCTATTCTTCTACACCCGACTAATTTACTCAACTTCACTAACCACATTCCCAACAAACAACAACTCCAAAATATACATTCACCAACATCACACAAAAACTAAAAACATCCTATCTGACCTCAAGTGCAATATACATAAATACATGAGCTAGGTTTGTGGGAATCTATCTCAGGAACATTGAAACCAATACGTTCTATGCTGGAGATCTAACCCTATCACTAGGGAGATTGCAGAAGTATTAGTTCCTCGTGGTTATACATGGGATCTGGAGTCTGGAGGATCTGGGCTGGAATCCAGACCTAGCCACATGCCACTTGTGCAATTTTGGACAACTTATGTCACCATGTGAGCCTGTTTTACTTGCAAAAGGGAAATAGGGGGAACACTTGGTTCACAGGGGTTGCTGTGAAGATGAGATCAGACAACATACACTAAACATTCAGCTGAGTGTGTAGGTATACCATAAATGTTCAAGAAAGGATGGCTTCGGCACCGTTGTGTGCGCAGTGAGTGACTGTAATGGTTTTCTCTGAGTTCTGTGGGCCTCACTGTCCTCTCTTTTGACTTCTTACGGATCCAGGAAGCAGCCTGTGAACCAGGCCTTGGGTTTTCACAACCCTCGTCCTTGTCTGGTATGCTAGATTCCCTTTGTGAGGGGACACTGGCCTCCTGTGTCTACCATGACTGTCCGGGGTAGCGACTGCTCTGTGAGCAGGCAGGGTCCGCAAGGGGCTGGTGCTACGCTTTCTTCCTTTCTGGAGTGGGACTCCTTGCATAAAGGTTATTTCAAGGACACTGTTGAATCCCACGGGCTTCTATATTTCTCCTAAAAAATGTAGACTCCCAGAGCATTTGTGAGCTCCCTGCTCTTTGAGCTAGGCCTTTTTTCTGCTGGGTAGACTTGATGAGTAGAAATGTTCCCTCCTTGCCTGGAAGCCTCCCATATTCTGCCCTCTGCGGCCACCTCCAGGGAGCCTGCTGCGGGGAGGCAGAGATAGGGGCCTTATTCCAACTCTGCTAATTTCTTCCTGGGTGGCCCCAGGATTGGGAGGTTTTTTTTTTTTGAACTCTATTTTCATAATCTGTTGGAAAAGAAATAAAACATCTTTGTGGATCAGTGTGGAAAGTACCCCCCTCCCACAGCCATACCTTCTAGGTTCCTTACCTGTTCCCTGGGGAGGGGGCTGCCCCGCCCTCCCTACTGCTCCAGGGGTGTAGGACACAGACCTGGGCCTGACCTCTGGTGTCAGGCCTGCCTTAATTGTCTGGAATCTTCTCTCCTGCAGGCCAGCCTTCACTTTAGCTCCTCCCTGAGGCTGGCCACCCTTCCTCAAAGCCCCACTTCCCACCACACAAACCCCACAGACACTAATGCTCTTGCCGGGCACAGAAATACCATTGTATTTTTAGCTCTGGCCCTGCTCCATCCCACCAGCACCCCTCTTGGCATGAACTTGGCCAGATCTTCAAGTTGTTGTCCTCAGTCCTTGAGCCACAGGAATGTGCTCACCCCACAGCATTTACGTGGCTCTGCCCATATCTCTCCTGCCACTCTTTTGCCTCTGTGACTTGCATGATCGACTTGTAGGTACCTCTTCCCTGCTCCTCCCTCTCTCTCTCTCTGTCTCTGTCTCTCTCTCTCTCTCTCTCACACACACACACACAAGTGCTCGTGATATGTGTGGTACATACACATGCCTTCTATCCTGTCTATGGACGGAGTTAGCTGTGATAGCCTGTGTTCTGAAAGTGACTCACCCGAAGATACGAGAGATTTCCTTTTCAACTCACATTTAAAGAGGAACAGTCAATCAAGGAAGATTTCCCCTGCCCTTCCCCATATCCAGTCCTGACAGAGAAAAAAATGTTTTGTTTTGAGATAGGATTTCTTTGTGTAACAATGCTGGCTGTCCTGGAACTCGTTTTATTGACCAGGCTGGCCTTAGACTCACAGAGATCCTCCTGCCTCTGCCTCCCAAGTGAGTGCTGGGATTAAAGGTGTGCCATCACCACCTGGCTGAGAAAATGGCTCTTAAAGGTGAGAACTGTATTTCTCTACATTTATCGTGCTCTAAGCCTACTCTGTACTAAGTGTTGTGTCCGTCCTCCCCCCACCCCCGCAGAGAGAGAGAGAGAGAGAGAGAGAGAGAGAGAGCGCGAGCGCAGAAGCACATGTAGGGGCTTATACCATGACAGGTATGTAGACATCGGAGAACAACCTTGTAAATCCTTCCGTCCACCTTGCTTGAGACAGGGTCTTTTTTTGCCTGTTGCCTTGTAAACCAGGTTGGCTCTCCGTTCAACTTTCAGAGATTCTCCTGCCTCTACTTCTCCTGTGCCTCCATGTCACGGTAGGAGCACGAATCAGAGATGCCTGCTGCTGCAGTGGGCTCTATGTGGGGCCCTGACTCTAGGACCCAGCTCCTCAGTGGGGCCACAAAGCATTTTCTGAACCAAGGTCTCTTTAGTGTGAATCTTTCCGTCAGTAGAGTGCTTCCTGGGGACGGGTCCTGGAAGATGGCGCGAGGGCACTGGATTCTCATTCTTCGGAACCCAGGGCCTGGAGCATGCCAGTCAGGCCCCCGTTCTTTTTGTTCTCCATTTCTCAGGGCGACACCCATTCTTAGATCCTTCGGGTCTAACACTCGGTCACCCACTTGCTTACTTTCCCTTCCCTAGCACACTCTGGACTCTACTTCCTCTCAGGTCTGGTGCACGTGGCTGCCTCAGTCGGGGTCTCTCCCTTCATTCCAAGGCATTTCCTTCTGCTTTGATCCCCAAATCGCCTGTCTCATGGTACATTTCATTTTTATTTTAATTCTTTCCTTTTGTACATCCCCTTCCACTTCTATAAAACCTTCCCAGGGCAGAGGCCTTTTTTTAATTTTTCCTCCAGGGCCTAGAACCAGGCCTGTATCACAGTGTCAGTTCCCATGTGAGGGACATAGGAAGTGGTACTCAGTAGGGCCTGAAGGGCTTGCGGAGGAAACCTCCCAGCCTGGTCAGCTCAGGCCCTGGTAGGTGGATAGATAGGCGCTTGGTGTCCCTCAGAGGACAGAGCGGCTGCCTGTTAGCCAGGGAGGACACACTGAAGCCTCAGGGCTGCTGCTGGGAGCTTGCCAGACTGCGCTGGCACGCCTGCCAGCAATTCCTGCCCTTCCCTTCCTGAGCAGTGAGTTAGCTGGGCTGGAAAAATGTGCCAGGGAAGTGGACCCTGCTAGCAGGCTCGAGTTGTGGAGGTGGAGGCGTTAATGATCAACCAACAAAAAGTTACACATATACCTCTTCTTATGCTGTCTGTCGGTGTGGCTGCTAGAGTCGGGCTGTGTCCCCCGTATTCATGGTTGGGGTCCTAACCCCTAGTGCCTCAGACTGTGAACTCAGTTGGAAATCGGGCGGTTGCAGACACAGCTGGTTGTTAAGATGTGGTCACGCTGGAGCGGGTTGGGCTCCCATCTCACGTGATTGCTGTCCTTATCCAAAGACACCACACGCACACAAACATTGAAATTACCAGGAGAAGACGGCCAGCCGCAGAAGAACAAGTCCTGGACAATTCCAGTTAAGTGGGACCTAGAAGAGCCAAATGACAGAACATAACAGTGGTTACCAGGGACTCGGGACTCCATGGGGCACGGGGAGCCAAGGTTCTGTGGACAGACATGGGGTTCCAGGTTGACATGACTGAAAATTCTGGAGCTGGATAGTGAAAATTAATGCCGCTGTGCTGTGTAGTTAAAAAATGGTTAATTTTTTTCAAGACAGGGATTCTCTGTGTAGCCTTGGCTGTCCTGAACCTCACTCTGTAGACCAAGCTGGCCTCACAGTCACAGAGATCTGCCTGCTTCTGCCTCCCAAATGCTGGGATTAAAGGCATGCGCCACCACTGCCAAGCTTTAAAATGGTTTTTAAAACTACTTTTATTTTACTACTCCTTCTTCTTCTTTCCCCTTCTTCTCTTTAACGGAGAGGAGGTTTGCATGGTTGCAGCCCTCCACGGCAGGCGGGACTGTGGCAGAAGCTGGAGGTGGATGTCACACTGTGCCACACACTGGGAGCAGAGGAGCTCAGACAGCGCTCTCCTTTCTAGGTCACTTACTTTGTTTCTGAGATGGTCTCAAAATGCAACCCTAGCTGGGCCTGAGCACAGCATCCTCTCACAGCTTCCACTGCACCCTGAGCCACTACGCATGCTTTATAAAGTTCATACACGTACTAATGCGGAAATAAGGAGGCAGCACAGTTGGGAGATGATTACAAACCTAGAGACTATCTGTTGACAAGACAGCTGAGACTGTCTGTAGAGAATCAGGAACCAGGAAAGACGAGCAAGGCCCCTCCCCATCACAGACCACAGGAGGGTTCAACACTTCCTACACCACCCTCTGCCCACTCCACTCTCTGCCCATGCCACCCTCCACCCACACCATCCTCTGTCCGTGCCACCCTCAGCCCATGCCACCCTCAGCCCATGCCGCTCAGCCCATGCCACTCTGCCCACACCACCCTCTGCCCATGCCACCCTCCACCCACACCATCCTCTGTCCGTGCCACCCTCAGCCCATGCCACCCTCTGCCCATGCCACCCTC
>JAQHUG010000165.1:1368232-1393073 GCA_028555095.1 Dicrostonyx torquatus
GCCACTCTCTGCCCATGCCACCCTCTGCCCACGCCACCCTCTGCCCATGCCACCCTCAGCCAATGCCACTCTGCCCACAGCTACCTGCACAATCACAAGACAGCACAATTTTCTTTAAACAACCCAGTCTGTGGTGCCTTGCTACCATAGCCCCAGAAAGACACAACACCTCTCTGTGGTTGGAATCCCTCTCCAGGCCCCTGGCTTCTGGAGCAGCCAGGAAGAGCTGGCTTCTAATGGTCCCCTCTGTGGCTGGCCTTCCATCCCTGTATTTGTTCTTTGCTCTTCTAGCTTCCCTGCTGTCTAGTCACACAGGAGATGACTTGGTCCACAGGAAGCTAGGGAGGGATCTTGGAAGCTTGTTCAATATCCTATCCTCAGGCCTGGTTGCTTTGCCCCCCCCCTCCCCGCCCATACAAATTTGTAAATGAATGAGTGTGTGTGGGAGGAGGGAGGGATGAGTCACTTCCCCATCCCTATCCGAGTTGCTCTGACAGAATGCCTGTGTGTATAGCATAAGCAGGGACAGTAGAATCTCCCCGTGCCACGGTGACAGCCAGTCAGAGCAGAGCCCTGTGGCCTCTTTAGACTGAGGTGAAAACTGCTACAGAAAGTCTGGCTGGAGCTGCCTTCAGTTTAGGGCATGGACTGTGAGGTGTACAGGGAAAGCCCTTCCCATAGGACCACTGGACACAAGCTTGGTCCTGGTTCTAGTAATAGACAGTTAAAGGAAAGGCTTCCATGTCAGCTGAGGCAGAACCTGGAAGTGAGTAAAGATAGGAAAGGCGGAATAGACAGTGAGGTCTATGATCGGCTCAACTCCAGACCTCAGGCTGCACAGTGGATAGTGAGCAGAGGGGGACAAGGCCTGGGTCTTCTCACAGAGCCTCTAGAGGCAGCTGTGGAAACGCAGGAGATAGTTTGGACTTGGAAAAGGCTGCGGGAAGGAGGCGCCAGCTAAGAAAAGCCTTGGCGCAGGAATTAGGTGTAGGACCAGCTGCTACAAGAGGCCTGCGGCTCAGCAGTTTACCCTAAGGCAATACCTGGTTCTGAGGAAGACCACAAACTGAGACTACCCGGGTACCACCCAGGCACCACCCAGGAAAGAACCATCCAAAGGGAATTCCTAACATTCCAACCATTGTCGATAGGGTTACCTGATGTCAGCCAATCAGGATTGAACCTGTCACCCCACACCCTGCTAAGGTAACTTTTCTGGTTTTTGCCTTTAAGCTGTGCCCTCTAGAAGGGCGGGGTACCTCTTCAGCTGCTGTGCTGCTGAAGCCCATGCCAACTTGTAATCATGCACACAATAAACCTTGCTTTTGCATTTTGGTGAGTTGGTCTCCCTGGTGGTCTTTTGGGGTCCCCACGGGCTGGGCATGACATAGGGAGGGGTGGAGAATGGGAAAAACACAAAAGTACAAAAGTGGTAGGTTGTGAAAAAACTCTGTGGGTGTGGGGTAGCTGAGGCCGGGACCAGTGGTGGAGGGTGGGTTGGGGAAAGGCGGCTAGTGAGGGATGGGTGGCTGGCAAATGGAGGACTTGGTTCTTTTCCCCTGCCCCAGCTGTCGCCATACCTTCCTGGGGGGGATTTGAATAAGCCTCTGTTTACCTCAGGGCATCAACAAGGACCTCTTTAGCCTGCCTGAGGCGATCAGTGGGATTTTTGAAGTGGTTTACAGGAACAAGGAACCCCAGCAGTTGCTTCTCTGAAAAGCCCCTCCAGGATGGATGGCAAGCGGCTCGTGAATCACAAATTTCTGCACTTCCTGATTTTTATTTTATTTTATTTAGGTTTTTCGAGGCAGGGTTTCAGAGTAACAGACCTGACTGTCCTGGAACTGTTCTATAGACTAGGCTGACCTCAAGCTCACAGAGATCCACTTGCCTCTGCTGGGATTAAAGGTGTGTGTCACCATACCCACCTAGCTTCCTGGTTTTTATAAATTTTTAAGACGTAGGTTCCTAAGCCTTTGACTCCAGGAGGGAATATTTCAGTGTGGAGGAAGTAACCACAGGGCATCAGACGTCAGCCTCAACTCTCTTTAGGGTTGAATCTAAAATTGTCCCTTTGAGGCTTGACCTGAGAGGTGACTGGATCATGAGCACTCTAACTTCATTAGCAGATTGATGGGTTAATAGCCAAATGGACTATTAGGAAGTAGGGCCTGGCCAGAGGAAGTAGGTCACTGGACCGATGTGGTGGGCGTGTCTTTGCAGAGTGTATCCTGTTCTCAGGATTCATGTTAGACCGCTCACAAGGGCCTGTAACTCAAGCCCCCAGTCCCTTCTTCTGACTTTCATGGGCACCCACTTTCACACTTGCAGAGGACCTCCCCAACAGAAAAACCCAAAAACAATGTTTATTACACATTAAGAATGTGTAAAGACACAGAAGAAAAATTTCAAGGCAGAATCTAACGGTTTTGTTCCTCAGTTAGTTTGGACAAGTTTAGGGAGCAGATTAAGTTTTGTTCCATGTTAACATAAAATGACACACGAGCAGTGACCTGACAGCTATGAACACAAACACGGCACAATTATATTCACAAGATATAAAGGTTCTATTTCTTGCGAAAGACCCGGATAAATCCAGACCCCCTCTAGCGAAAAGAATAGAACCAAAAAAATCTAGCAGGAAAAATAGAGCCAAAAATCTAGCAGGGAGAGAAGAACCAAAAATCTAGGTTAGCCGGTTCAGTGACTCTGTTCCAGGAACTAGCTGACCATAAAGTTAGATTATAATCTTGAGAATAATCTTGAGAAACGGGGAGTTACCCCCTTGTAATGATCACTGGTATTTTCAGAACCTTGTAATGATCACTGGTATTTTCGGAATTTTCCAATGACGCCCTCCCTACCCACTTTGGGTTGTGGTTTCTTCCCCTAAATACCCTATCTCCCAGCTACTCCTCCCTTGCATGGGATATGAGTCTCGGCCTCAGAATGCTGGTTCCTGTCAATAAACCTCGTATGATTGCAGCAAGGGCAGTCTCTCGTGAGTTCTTGGGGAGTTGGGTTATCCCGAGACTTGAGTGAGAGTCTCCCCCACTCTGGGGTCTTTCACTTGTGTCTTTAGGGGGAGGAAGGTTAGTGACGGGGGAGTTTCAAAAGCTGCAGTTGCAGCACAGAACTTCTCAGGCCAGCATCTACCACAGGAGGCCCATTGAGGGAGCTCCCTCATTGCATGAGATGACAAGGTCCCCAAAGCACAAAGGAGAGTCTGTGTTACACACAGCGATGGTAGGCAGGTTGATGTAAGACTCTTCCATGAGAGGCTGGTGGTCAGTCCTGGGATCATTCATTACCCAAAGGCGTGAGCTCCTGAAGGCTGCTTGGATCTGAGTAATGAAGGCCCATGAGTGAAGGGGGCAGCAATCTGAGCAGCTCCAGTCACAGCCTAACTTCAGCACTGGCCAGCATAGTACAGGGATTGGTTCTGATGTCAGCAGGAGTCTCAATGACAACAATGACTTGAGCTGCCAGGAGCAGTGTCTCAGGGTCTTTTTGCGTTTATGATGTGGATGACATCACTTCGCCTTTTGTAGATGACTCTATTTGGAAGTCATGGTTAGTGCCACCTGACCTGCTAGGTTTCTGCTGCAAGAGATCAGAGTACACCCTTTTTCTTCATCTTCAGGACATCAGAGACTCCAGACGTGGTGGTGTTTCTTTAGTGTTATGACAGTGTGAACCCCTTCTTGGGCAGTGGAGAACTGCCTTTTGGTTTTCTCTCAGTCTGGTTTATTGGGAATGTTCAGTCTTATAACATGGTCCCTTACTTTAGGCCCTGCTTGTTCACCATCTAGAAGGTAATGTGCAGCTGACTTTTTGAGGTCTGAGTTCCCTGTGTTATTGAAAGTTCATGGGTTAACATAGTTATTTGGGTCTTTAAAGTTTAGGATTACTTGTTGTTCAGCAAAAAGCAAACAGAGGAATAGCTTGCCATGCTGAAAGTTGTACCCATTCGGGAAGGTAAAAGTCTATCTGGGGGCTGAGTGATGTGGAATTTGAGTTTTTTGGGAATCCCCATAAACAAAGAGAAAATCAAAAGAGGAGACAGATTTAGATATGAGCAGTCTTGCTTGCTGTCCATGATGTTCTTGGATCTTCAGAGAAGCTTCTAGGCGTTTAATTATGTTGCCGAGGCCCTATGATTGGAAACATGGATTCTAATTGTCCCTGAGGTGATGTGGGATTCCCTTCTGTATGCTGTGAATATGTTTTATTACCATTGGTTAATAAAGAAACCGCTTTGGCCCTTGGCAAGGCAGAATAGAGCTCAGCAGGAATTCCAAGCAGAAATAGAGGAGAAAAGAAGACAGAATCAGGGAGATACCATGTAGTTGCCAAAGGAGAAAGACATGAGCTGCTGGGCGGAACTTTACTGGTAAACCACGAGACTCGTGCGAGACATAGAGTAATAGAAATGGGTTAATTTAAGATGTAAGAGTTAGTTAGTAAGAAGCCTAAGCTAATAGGACAAACAGTATTATAATTAATACAGTTTCTGTGTGATTATTTCATGTCTGGGCAGCCGGGAAATCAACAAGTGGCTCCTGTCTATAAAATGGTGCCAGTGTGAGGCAACTACAGCCACATAAAACCTGAGAGAGTTTAAAAAGAAATCCTAGACACAAAGGAACAGAGTTAAGCACAGCTTCTTGGTAGCCATATTTTCTTTTTCAGATTTGCTCTGTTTGCTAGACTTTAAGAGAGGGCTTCCTGACTCAGCAGTAGCAACAAAAATGTTGCAGCTCCTTTAAAAAGGCTTCCTGGTTCCTGCTAGTTGCATGGTCATCTTTGACTCTTTCAGGAGGCTGGACATCTGAATGGGGTTTGTGAGCAGAGTGCTACAGGTTGATTGATGGCAATGTGGACAGCTGTATCCCTGGAGCTGGGGCCATAGAACTGGTGGTAAACACACCTCTACCATGTTGGACTGGTCAGAGCCAAAAGGCAAAACAGCCTTAGTCCTAGCCATGCCCAATTAGCAGTGAAAAAAAAAAGCACTCCTGGTCAAAAAATAATTACAGATATGCACTAGAGATAGAGTCAGATGAAAAAGACCTCAAAATGGGTCATGATGTTGGATAAATGTACATAGGCTTGGGAGAGAGGAAATAGTTATAAAAAGAAGTAAATGGTCTTTTTTTAAAAAGTAAAGTCTTTAAAGAGACAGAGTACAGAAAGTCATAGATTAAAGGAGTAAAGAAAAATAAGCCACATAAAGATGAAAATACACAGAGAGTCTGGATTATGCATAAATTATTATTGTGTTTTCTTTGAATTTTTTGAAGATGAGTGCTTTCCTGAGGAGATAAGAACAGAACCTTGCCCCCATCCTATATGCCTTTCTTACCACCTGTATGATTATCATCATTGTGGATGAGCTGTCATTTCTCCTTTCCAAGAGGTTCCTCCTCTTCAAACCGGACATTTATTAATTTTGAGAGT
The DNA here is from genome assembly GCA_028555095.1 of Dicrostonyx torquatus. Lineage (NCBI taxonomy): Eukaryota > Metazoa > Chordata > Mammalia > Rodentia > Cricetidae > Dicrostonyx > Dicrostonyx torquatus. The sequence goes on from JAQHUG010000165.1 coordinate 1,373,693, forward strand.
ATCCACAATTTTTCTTGTCCTGTGGAAACAAGAGAAAAACCCCTTCCCCAACGCAGCATATCTCCTGGTTTCCATTGTGAGGTCAGCACATCCTTGAAATAAACTGGTTGATTTAATTCAGCAGACTTTTTTATTATCCAATGTCTTTCTGCTGCCTTCGTTCCCTTTTCATTAGCATTAAGAAATTTAATGTTAATAAAGCATTATGTAGTCTATTTCTGGGGGCATTATCCACCCCTTTCTGTTTGTTTAACATATTCTTTATAGTTCGATTTGATCTTTCTACTACTGCTTGACCTGTAGGATTGTGTGGTATATCTGTAACATGTTTAATATTATATGGGCTGTTACCCCATCAAAACTCAAGATGGAATTTGCCTTCAATGTGACAAGGCTAGCCATTTGGGCAAGAAACTGTGCTTGCCTGGACTGCTTGATGGTATGCTATATAAACTGGACATGCAGAACCTGCAGAAAAATGATTGCTGAACTTGTCTAAAGGTCAGACAGTTCTTCAGGGTTCCTGCTTCATGAAAGAGTCTGCCAGACATTCTGCAGGATATAGAAAAAAGTAACTGACAAACTGCCAATAGAGGTAAAACAGTCTTTCAAATTTTCTGCTTCATGAAAAGTCTGCCAGATATTATGGGTCTGTAAGCTAAAGATGGATGCCCCTGTAACATGAGGGCCTTCTAGTTGGGGTTTCTGTCCTGCCTGGTACCCCACAGCTGGCAAGCCCCAAAGAAAATCACATAGAGGTCTCCATAAGATCATAAACTGATTGGCCCATTAGCTCAGGCTTCTTACTAGTTATTATAGCTTATATTAACCCATTGTTCTTATCTATGTTAGCCACATGGCTCGGTACCTTTCTAAGTGGGGCAGCTCACATCCTGCTTCTTCGGTAGACTGGGCAGGAATGGGGGAATGGGCTTCCTTCTTCCCAGAACTCTCCTGTTCTCCTTTCACCACCTCTACTTCCTGTCTGGTTTTCCCACCTATACTTCCTGTCTGGCCAATCAGCATTTATTTAAAACATGATTGACAGAACACAGAATTGTCCCTTACCATTTCCCCCTCTTTTTTTTTTTTTTTAAAAAAACAAAGGAAAATATCCATTTGTTAGGAATGTGGGCGTAGTATTCCAGGCTACTTCCGGCTGGTTTGGGGCGCTGATAATCTTATGGGGACCTAAAGAAAATTTAGAGTTAGGATCAAGTCCTGAGCATGAGACTCTTAATCTCAGGGTTGTGGGTTCAAGCCCCACGTTAGGCGCCAGGTAAAGCCGCAAAACAATCCCACACCAGTTTTGATTAAAAGGGGTTATTTATTGGAGGGGGAAAAACTTACTGAACACCATCCTACACCACAGTCCTCTCATCACAAACAGGAAACAGAGAGTCCAGCAATCAGAACGGGAGCTGGAAGCAAGAGAGGGAGCAGAGGGCTGCCACCACTTATTTTAAAATGAATGAAACCACACCTCAGTGGGCTGGTATCTTAAAAGCTATTGGCTGAAGGAGCAGAAAGAGCTCCAGCAGCATGCCCCAATGTTACAGAAGAACTTTGGGTGACTGTCCAGTTAGCGAGATGTCTCCATTAATTCTAGAGTTTTAGAAGTTGCTTACAATGCACTTTCTGTTAACTTAGGTAATCATATCCTTCTGGAGTCTTTGATGGAGTTGAAGGAAGATTATAATTATAATTATATAAGATATAAAAGATAAATGAGATATAAAATTTAGACTCACAAAGATAGAGTATTTTCCTTAATTTGCCAAATGTAAATGTACTAAATATTGTAACCATAATTCTTGCTTGATAACTGTTTGGTTATATGTAATTTTACTATGTTAAAGTTAAAACCTTCCTTTTTTATTTAGACAGAAAAGGGGAGGTGATGTGGGATTCCCCTATGTATGCTGTGAATATGTTTTATTATCATTGGTTAATAAAGAAGCTGCTTTGACCTATGGCAGGGCAGAATAGAGCTAAGCGGAAAAACTAAACTGAATGCTGGGAGAAAGAAGTTGGAGTCAATGAGATGCCATATAGTTGCCGAAGGAGATAGATGCCAGACAGAACCTTAACAGTAGGCCACAGCCATATGGTGATACAGATAAATATTAATAGAAATGGGTTAATTTAAGATGTAAGCATTACTTAATAAGAAACCTAAGCTATTGGCTAAGCAGTGTTGTAATTAATATAGTCTCTGTGTAATTATTTCGGGTCTAGGTGGCTGGGAAATGAATGAACAGCCTCTGCCTTCACAAAGGGAGTTGGGTACTGTGGCATAGGAAAAGCAACTGGAAACTGTACTCCTTATGTGATCTATAAGACTTCATTCCCTCCTTTTTTCATTTTATTTATGTGGCCCCCATCCATGTAGAAATAATTATTATTGTGCTTTTTTTCATATATTAACCTTGCGGTAGCTTTTTCCAGTTCCTACTCTGAGAGCTGGGGCCCTGAAATTCTTTGGGTGAGCATAAAGGTGATGATAAATCAATTTTCTGTAACTGCTTTCATGTTGATGAGAATGTAGTCTGTAGTCTGCTTATGAGGGACCACAAGATTCTCTACCTACCAGCTGGAGGGGCGGGGCTTGGCTTTTCTATGATAGGAATTGGTTGGAATCCCTGAATTATAGAGCATTTAGTTTGAAGTTGTTACATATCCTAGAAGATACAAGCATTACAACTTTAGAATATAAGGATTAAGCAGGAGTAATGTGATTATGTCAACGGATGATCTCAGAAGAGACGGGAACTGGGAAGCCATGGTTATGTTTGCTCTAGGAAAGCCATCTTATCCTTCAGTATCCTTCTGCTGCAGACCATTTTCTTATCTTACAAAGTTTTTCTTGCTGTGCGACAGTGTTGTAGTTTACACATTAATCCTCTTTAAAAAAATTTTTATTGATTTTTATTGAGCTCTACATCTTTCTCTGCTCCCTTTCCTGCCTCTCCCCTCCCCTTCAACCCTCTCCAAGGTCCCCATGCTTCCAATTTACTCAGGAGATCTTGTATTTTTTCTATGTCCCCTGTAGATGAAATCCATGTATGTCTCTCTTAGGGTCCTCATTGTTGTCTAGGTTCTCTGAGATTGTGAATTGTAGGTTGGTTTTCTTTGCTTTATGTTTAAAAACCACTTATGAGTGAGTACATATAATAATTGTCTTTCTGGGTCTGGGTTACTGCACTCAAAATGATGCTTTCTAGCTCCATCCTTTTTCCTGCAAAATTCAAGATGTTTTTTTAAATTTTTTTCTGCTGTGTAATACTCCATTGTATAAATGTACCACATTTTTCTTATCCATTCTTTAGTCGAGGGGGCATTTAGGTTGTTTCCAGGTTCTGGCTATGACAAACAAAGCTGCTATGAACATAGTTGAGCACATGTCTTTGGGGGCATGATTGAGCATCCTTTGGATATATGGCCAAAAGTGGTTTTACTGGGTCTTGAGGAAGGTTGTTTCCTAATTTTCTGAGAAATCACCACACTGATATCCAAAGGGGCATATCAGTTTGCATTCCCACCAGGAATTCAGAAGTGTTCCCTTTCCCCACAACCTTTCCAGCATAAGTTGCGATCAGTGTTTTTGTTCTTGGCCATTCTTACATGTGTAAGAAACACATTAATCCTTTGACCAAAGTTTTCCCACCCAGTTTGTACTGAGGTCAGGCAGTATTACAGCACCATATTGACCTCACTGTTTTGAGATTCTCAGGTTATACCTTAAAATTTGAGGATGCATTATAGTGTGTAGTTCAAGGGATGCTAAATAAAGAGACAAGTATCAGGGCCATGAGGTGGGTAGAAGCATCTACCTCATCCTTTTCAGAGCCCCTAAGATCTGATGGACTGGAGAGTTCCTTCACACCCTACTCAGATATCCCTCAGTGAGTCTGAGATGGTCACAGGGGAATCAGAGACCCTGGCTTGCCTTTCCAGCTCTTTGGCATGTACCCCTTCTCCTATTGGGGCTTTAATCCATTGCTTTAATACAGGCAATGGTGGTGCACGCCTTTAATCCCAGCACTCAGGAGGCAGAGGCAGGCGGATCTCTGTGAGTTCGAGACCAGCCTGGTCTACAGAAGCTAGTTCCATGACAGGCTCCAAAGCTACAGAGAAACCCTGTCTCGACAAACAAAAAGCAAAACAAAACAAAAAAATCAATTGCTTTAGTGAACAAAATCCCTGAATTTCTACTTTCTTATGAGCATTTCCGAGGTTGTTTTTATCTTAATATGGTGAAGTCAGTCTTTCAAGAATCTCTTAAAAAAATAAGTGAAAAATAGCATGTGAACTAGTAGACTGCATGCTTGTTCTGAACTAGTAGACTAGAGAATTTGCTCCCTTGCATGAACAGTTTTGGGTTTTGGTTTTAAGTCCATTCAGGTTAAAGTGTAAAGTTCAGGGGTGTAAACAGATTTAGCTGGGGAACTGTCTCCATACCCTTAGGGGTGGGACTGACTACAGTAAACGAACAGGGAGGGAACAAGAGCAGTTAGAGTCTAATGAAGCCGAAGCAGTGGTAAAGTGGAGGGATGTTCTCTGGCTAGTTAGTTAGCAAGGTGGCATCCACAGTGCTGGGGAATCCGGAGCTGCATCCCGGTATGCCCCTGCATCCAGGCAGATGTCTGGAAGGAGGATTTGAGAACCATTGCTGACAGCACAGGAAAGTCTGCGCATGGTGGTGCTCTAAGGACCCAGAAGTGCTGAGGACTGTAAATGACCATGTTGGGGAAGGGGTCTCCATCTTGTTTCTACCTATGGTGGTGGTTGGTGAGAATGTGGGCCATTTACTACCAGGGAAGCCCACATACCTGGACTAAATGTGGTCCGTTACTGGCAGCTGCCTTCTAAGCTTAAGTCTGGGTTTGGAGCAGCTGTTTGTTTGTTTGTTTGTTTGTTTTTTGAGACAGGGTTTCTCTGTAGTTTTGGAGCCTGTCCTGGAACTAGCTTTTGTAGACCAGGCTGGCCTCGAACTCACAGAGATCTGCGTGCCTCTGCTTCCTGAGTGCTGGGTTTAAAGGCGTGAGCCACCACCGCCTGGCTGGTGCGTGTGGCTGTTAATGGGTGCACTTTTCTACCATGCCATGAATTCAACAAATACCAGTAGAACAGGGAGAGGGACTCCACACATTCTAGCTATGGGAAGGGAAAAGAAAGGAAAGAGAGAGAATCTTGTTCTTCAGAATTATGATCAGATGTCCTGCAGGAGTCTGCTCACCCCATCTCTGTGCTCCAGGAAAGAAGGATGTGTGAGTGGATGCTGGCTGGTGGGAGGAAAGTCCGAGGGTGTGGCCAGGCCAGCTGCTGGCTAGGGCCACACTTTATCCTCAAAACCTTGGCTATTTCCCATCATACAGGAAAAAAGTTGGAGGCCCACCTGGGCCCCTTAACCTGTGGCAGAAAGCAAGGACAGAAAGGAAGGATGAGCAGAAAGAGCGCGCGTGTGCACACACATGAGGCCCCTGTACTAACAGATGTGCCCTGTGGAAGTGACAGGAGGTAGGTGATGGCACAGGTGAGAAATGTGAAACAAGAAATAGAATAGGGGTCGGGGAGAGGGCTCCATGGCTAAGACCACTGGTTGCTTTCCAGAGCACCTGGATTTGATTCCCAGCACTCACGTGGCAATTTACAGCCATCTGTAACTCTGGTCTTAGGAACTCTGACACCCTCTTCTCACCTGGGTAGGTACAAGCTACAAATGTGGTACACAGGCACACATGCATGCAAAATACTCATACACATAAAACAAACAGACAAACATGGATAGCACCAAGCTGGCTTCTAGCTAGCAGCTCATCAAATGTGGTAGGAGTGGGTCTGAGCCTCAGGACACCTATTCAAGTTTCCAGGTCTTTTTTCCAGTCCCCAAAGAAAGGGACCAGGGATGCATGGTTAGAAATAGAAACAGAGACAGTTTACTAAGGAAATGCACTCGTGAGAGTGGGAGTGGGTCAGTGAATGGAAGGAAAAGCACTCACTGAAAAACAATACCTCTTTACAGGTCATTTCCAGGGTATCCACCTTTCTTAGGGAGTCTATTGCTCTGCAGAGACACCATGACAATGCAACTCTTATAAAGAAGACATTTAATGGAGGTGGCAGCTTACAGATTCAGAGATTCAGTCCATTATCATCATGACAGGAAGCATGGTGTCATGCGGGCAGACATGGTGCTGGATACATCTTGATATGCAGTGACAGGAAGTTACTCACTGGGCACGAGTTGAGCATATATGAGACCTCAGACCCGGCTTTCACTGTGACATACTTCCTCCAGCAAGACCACACCTACTCCAACAGGACCACATCTCCTAACAGTGTTATTGCCTTTGCGGGGTGTTTTCTTTTAAGCCACCAGGGCACCTCTCCCACATCTGTACATAGTGGGCTTTCCCCCAGGCATGCTGTATTTGCTGTCGGTTACAGGCAAGGAAGGGATTTCAGTGGTTCAGTGAGAGACGCTGCTTCAAAAACTTAAGGTGGGGGAAACCTCATGATGCATGAGGTTGTTATCTGCAGTGGGGCAGGGCTTTGAGGTGATGCAGTGATTCTGGGGTCACCCATGCTCCTAACATTGCTGCTGTCTGCCTTGGTGGTGGAGGAGGACTTCTTACCATGGGTGGTGCCTCATAACTGTTTAAACTGCTGAGAACAAGGGGCTGTCGAGGTGGTATGGCTCCCCAGTGCTCAACAAAGGATCATGGGCATATCATTCCTTCTACGGTTTAAGGAACACTAAAGAGGATGGTGGTGTTAGTGGAAAGAAAGTAAGAGTCAAAGGACAGTGGTGGAGTGTTGCCTAGCATTTCACCCTCTGTGGATAGCACAATGCCATCTTAGAATAGGCATTAATTTGGCGACTAGAGTAGAATCATAGAGTGGTACCCAAGCCTGTGATAGTGGCAGTGGAGCTGTTGATATTCCGGGAGTTGGGAGGAGTCACAAGATCTCTACCTGGGATTCTGGATGTCTACACTAGCCCCAGCTGCAAACGATCTTGGGAGACACTAGACCATATGGATGTGGAAGATGAGAACAAAGTGATGCTCTACAGTGCAGCTTCTGCGGGCTTGCCGTCAACGGTGGGCTGGGATTTTCTGGTGTTGCAGCTGTTTTGGGGCCACCCACATTTCTATGGGTGATCTCCCATCTGTACTCTGTAAACAAACCCAATAAACTCTCTGGTCTCAGCAAGTTGGGCTTTGATAAAAACACAAAGTGGAGGACAATTGACAAGGACACCTGGTGTGAGTGTCCAGCTTACACACGTACCCTTGCACATACAAACACTCAGAGAAATGTCCTATGTCGCATGTACTTTGGAGCTCTTCTCCAGGCAGCTGTGTTACCAATCGCATGTACAGTTAGGCCCTTTCCCATTTTTGCAGCTTGTCTTCTTTATGCAAACTTAGCAGGGTATGGGTGTAGCTCAGAGGTAGATGGCTGGTCTAACACACATGAGGTCCTGGGTTCCATCTGCAGTACTGAAAAAATTTACAATTAAAGACAGTGCGTGGTTTCGAAGTCAAATCTATAAATGAATATTAATAAGTCAGTCAATAAATTACCTCTGTTTTAGGATCTCCTTTATCACAGCCCCTCTATGGCTGAGGTTCCTATTTAACATATCAAAGCAGACCTGGTCAGTAAAAATGGGGGCTGTCTCAGAACCTCAGGAGGACAGCCCAAGTAAGCTGGGATGCTGTACGCATGTCAGGATCCTCCCAGGTGAAAGCGAAGAGATCGTGTGATTCTGAGTGTAAAGGAATGGTGAGGAAAGCATCCTTAGGTCTAGTACAGTATAATGAGAGGTCGAGGAGGGGATCTAAGGGAGGAGAGTATAAGGGTTAGGGACTACAGCTGCCGTAATAATCCCGAGGTCCTGGACTAGGAGGTAAGAACCATCAGGCTTTAGTGCCAGCAGGATAGAAATCTTATAGGGTGGGTGAGCATGCTTGGGGATACCTTTATCAAGAACGTGCTTTATGATAGGTTTATGCCCTGTGTTTTAGAGGAATACAGTATTGAGAGTGACAAGGGTGGGGGTAAGGTGCCTGAGTAGGATCTTAATAGGAAGATGGTGTGAGGTCACGGAGAGAGAGGAAGTGTCCCACATTTTTGGGTTAAAAAGGTCTGGTAGGGGGTGGGGCAAGGTATTAAGGTTAGTAGGAAGCTCTTCAGAGGCAAGGAGAAGAGGAAAAATTCCAGAGCGAGTTGATTGAGAAAGAAAAGTGAAACTTCACCTTGATATCGCTGCCCAATAATGGGGTTGGGCAACCAGGTGTGATGAAGAAGGGGTGAGCAGAGGAGGGGGCCTGTGCCCTTTGCTGCTGGGCCTGCCCGTCAACACCTGCCACAGAGATCTAAGAAGGGTAAGGTTCACCTGAGCAATCAGGAAGTACAAGGCAGCTCCCGAATCTATTAACAATGATAGAGACTTACAGGCTACCAGGACAGCAGCCCTAGGTTCCCCCGTGGTAATCTTGATTTCACTGGGGGCAGGGGTCCCAGGGAAGCATCAGTCTTTGGCTGCCAGGCTCAGAAGATCCAGCAACTTTCCTCTGGAGGAGGAATCTGGGGGAATCAGCCTACCTTGTCTAGGCAAAGTGGGGCAATCGACTGCCCAGTGTCCTGCTTGTCCAGTCTGGACGGGGTTCTGGTACCAGGCGAGGTGAAGGGCAGATTTTCACCCAGTGGTCAGCTTTGCCATGTTTGAAGCAAGCTCCAGGTGGAGTTCTTCTGTGCCCTGCTATGTTGTTTGGAGGAGATCTTAGGGCAGCTGACAGGAATTGGCACTTCTTTCTGTATTGGGAAGCTTTCTCTATCTTTTCCCTTAAATGCCATAGTCAGTGGATATCTCTGGGGAGTTTGAGGGTTGCCATCCAACCTTTTAAATTTCTTCCTAACGTCAGGAGCTGACTGGGAGAGGAAGTGAGAGTTGAGGACAAGCATGCCCTGTGGAAGTTTTATTTAAGACACACAAGTTTAATAGGGGCCAAAATACACACAGATTACTATACCAGAAAGAGCTCCTCCGAAGAAGCAGGCAGGTCCGTGATCCGCGCAGAGAGAGCGCTTTCCACGTGGGCCTATCATTTTATACCTCTTGGGACCTTGTGGTCCAGCCCCAATTAATTAATTAACAACTAATTAGGGGGCGGAATAATTAGCTAATGGCGGGGCGTGGTTATAAGCCGAAATGGCCAAGACCACTCCCCTTCAATGCCCTCTTGAGAATTAGGATCTAGCTGTGTGTACTGAAGGAGAGAGAGCCTCTGTAAGTTGGGTGAGGGACTTGGCGAGATTTTCATCCGGCCTCTGGTTGACCTCCCTCAATTTATCAAAATTAATTACCTTAGAAGAGGCTTTTTAGAGGCCAGCTGGGAGGCAAGTAAGCATTTTGTCTTGGGCTACCCTGCCCGAGGACTGATTCTCTTCATTAACCTGGCACTTACAGTGGTGGTGCCCTGTAATAACTGTAACTGCATGGGACTGAGAAGTCAACCAGATCTCCTTTTCCTTAGGGGTAAGAGTGGAGGAAAGAATAACACAGAGGCCATGCCAGGGGAGGCTATAGCTTTGAGTAAGGTACCTGAACCCTTTGGTGAAGTTACAAGGGGTCAACAGAAAAAGAACTAAAGCACCTTTCTATCTGGGAGAGATCAGCCATAGACAAAGGGACTTGTACATAGAGGCGGCTTTTAGGACCTGCCACTTCCCTTAGAGGGTACAGGCCACTAGTGTGGGATCAAATGTGAGCAGTGGGAAGTGATGAGGTAGTCGAGGTGGAGTTAGGATTGGGCGGGGAGCTGGCTGAGAGGGTGCAGGAGAATGATGTTGAGGTTGAGGAAGAGCTCAACCTCATTAGGCTGAGGAGATGCCTTGGGTGTGGCTGCATCCTCTATATCAAAGTGAAAAAGAGTGAAAGCAGAGGGGTCTGGAGCATGGTCAGCTTCAGGAGAAAGCTTGCACGTAGGCAGACTCAAGCCATTTGCTTATGCATTGGCACTATTTGTCAAGATCAGTGAGGATTTGGTAATCAAATGTGCCATCATTTGGGCATAGAGACTGAGTGTCAAGTTCGTATTGTGGCCAGGTTGTGTTGCAATTAAAAACGAAGCAGCAAGGCTTCATATCATCACTCAGCCTGAGGGTGTTTTGAGACTTGAGTAGACAAACAAGTGGAGTTTAGGGGTTAGGTTTTGAGTGAGAGGAGTCCATGGTCAAAGAGTGAGGTGGTGGTGGTGGAAAAGGAAGTAGAGGTGGGTAAGTGTGGGGCCCCAAAGGGCATAGCTGAGAAATGCCCACATGGTGGGTGCCCCAAAGGATATAGCAAGCTCCAGGAGCCAGAGAGAAGACACTTACCAAATAGGAGAGATGGATTATTAGAACAGGTGGAGGAGCCAAGTTCTAAAATTTGGAGTCAAATACGTTGAGTGGCAGAAGCCAGGACAGGAAAGTTATCCATACCCAGGAAGGCAAAATTGTCAGTTTGGTTCAGCTAGGAGAGGCCAAGCCCCTTAAAAGGGGAGCCTCTCCTGGGTTTCTGCACCAGACGAAATAAAAACGAAATAAAAAGGAAGAACATGACTGCTCCTAGGTATGGTGGAGGGGAAAGTTTATTGTAGGTAAAAGGGAGAGGATAGCCAGAGGCAGAGACATCTGGCAGAGTCCAGCCAAAGTAGACATGACCTTGAGCCTTGTAAGGAGAGAGGGTAGATGAAGGGAGAGAGGGGAACCAGGTGCAGCAGCCAAGAGGGCAAAAGGTAAAAGAGGGGTAGGTAATCAAAATGGCTGGGTTATACAGGGAAGAGTCTCCTGGGGGAAAGGCAACCCAGTCCCTGGGCTAGAGAGCTGGTGGGAAACTAAGGGGCAGGGAACACCCAATCATAACTTATAACAGGTAGGGACTGAGGGATGCTGGGAGAACCTATTGGCCAGGTCCTCTTTGACATATTAAATAGACACCTCAGTGATTTGTCTGAGGATTTAGGGCTTAAACATATCTCTTTATAGGTAACTCTTTAGTTTGTTTTATGGTTATTTTGTTATGTTTTACTAAATAGAAGATGTATGCAATTTTTATATCCTTCTTTCCCTCCTTGGAAAAATGAGAACATCCTTTTCATCTTGTTCTTTCTTTACTTATTTTGTGTTTCTGTTTGTGTGTGTGTGTATGTGTCTCTGTGTGTGTGTGTCTGTGTGTCTGTGGGTGTCAGGGATCAGCCTCAACAAAAATACCACTTTCCAGGGTAGGAGCATAGGGATTAGAAATATCAGTAAAGAGTATGAAGAATTTAAAAATTTAAATTAAAAAATATGTGTTTAAAAATAATAAGACAGAAAAGCATAGAATAGTACAAGGAGGGAGTTCCAGTGAATACTGAAATCCCCACGTTTAATTTTCCATACCCTTTTATACCCCAATCCCACAGCGGGAAGAAGACAAAGGACTGCTTTAACAAAAGGAAAGTAGAACAATTACTTGCTTCAATACTTTGAGATATCAAGTCATTAACATTCTGTTGTTTAGGCAGTGAACCCATCCAAGTATCCTGAAGGCAGCCAGTCCCAAGGTCAAACCTCCTATTTCAAAAGAAGGAACAGAAGTGTGCTTGAACTTCCTGACCATGGGTCAGGGTGGAGTGGATTTAGCTGTATGGGCCATCTTAATGTCAGAAGAACCAAGTAACCACATCCTGATTCAGGATGTGTAGCCATGACTGCTGTTAACAGTTGAGCAACTTCAAACTCTCTGACCTTCAGACAAGGTGGAAATAGGCTCACATTTTTGGGCCTCCACAGGTGGCGGGTGAGGAAGAGGTTGAGTGTGCCGTGGGACACACATGTGGAGATCAGAGGACAATCTGTGGAAGTTAGTCCTTTTCTTTTTCCGTGTGTTCTGGGGACTGAACTCAGGCTACCAGGCTTGGCTTCAGACCTCTTTCCTTGTTGAGCCTCATTGCTGGCCTCTATCTTCTTTTTATTCGATAATGTTTCTTGGAAAATACAGTGGTTTATGAAGACAGCCTTCATTTCTCCGTTTCTTTGCTCAAGTACACAGTATTTTGTTGCTTAATTTACTTAGTCCCTCACAATGGGTATTTGGGTTGTTTCCTGTATTTGTTACTACAGAAGGTCCTGCCTTGTGTGTTTTTCTGTTTTCTTTTTTAATACATGGGATGAATTCCTAGATGAACTGTGGGCTGCAGTTTAGATGCATATATAATTTTCCTAAACACTGCCAAATTTCCGTAAGGATTAACCATTTTGCCATCACTCTGGTAGTGTATGAAAGGGCCCCTTGCCCTGCAGGAGAGTGAGCATATTGTCAAAGTTTGGACTTTTGACAACCTAAAACTTATCTCTCCGCATGTGGTTCCAATTTGTATTTCTCCTAAATAAGAGCAAGGCAAACACTGTATTTTTTTTTTTTTTTTTACAAAATTGAGAATATATTTGCTTTTTGTAAATTATCTGTTTTTCCAGCTTCCCCCTTTTTTAGGGCTGTTGGGTTTTTTCTTTTAGAAATCCTTTAGTGTTGGGGAAAATAAGTAACTCTGTCTTTATATCAGCTACAAATATTTTCCTTGCTATTTCTACTTTATGTTCTAAGATTATATGTGAAATATGTGTGTTACAGTTAAATTTATCTGCCTTTTCTTACTCCAAGGTCACAGAAGGATTTGTCCCCCTCCCCTTTCTGTACTGGCTGAGTCAAGCTAGAGTCATCAGAGAGGAAGGAGCCTCAGATGAGGAAATGCCACCATGGAATCCAATTTTAATCCAGTTTTAAGGCATTTTCTCAATTAGAGATCAATAGGGAGAGCCCAGCCCATTGTCGGTGGTGGTCCTGAGTTCTATAAGACAACAGGTTGAGCAGTCCACAAGCAGCTCACTTCCATGGTCTCCATATTAGCTCCGCCCACCAGGTCCCTGTCTTCAATTGTTTTAGGTGATGAACGGCCATGTAAAAGTGTAAACTGAATAAACCCTTTCTTCCCCAACTTGCTTTTTGCAGCAATAGAAACCCTAAGACACTTTCTTCTCTTCTCTTCCCTTCTCTTCTCTCCTCTCCTCTTCCCTTCCCTTCCCTTCTCTTCCCTTCTCTCCTCTCCTCTCCTCTTGTCCCTTCCCCTCCCCTCCTTTTCCCTCTCCTCCCCTCCCCTCCCCTCTTCTCTTCTCTTCTCTTCTCTTCTCTTCTCTTCTCTTCTCTTCTCTTCTCTTCTCTTCTCTTCTCTTCTCTTCTCTTCTCTTCTCTTCTCTTCTCTTCTCTTCTCTTCTCTCTCTCTCTCTTGAAACAAGATCTCACTGTGTAGCTCTCTTGCTGTCCTAAATTTTACTATGTATACCATGCTAGCCTTGAACTCACAGAGATCCGTCTGCCTCTGCCTCCCAAGTGCTGGGATTAAAGGCGTGCCCCACCATGCCTGGTCTCTGTCCATGCTTCTTTGAATGCTTACTTATTTCATCCTTAGATGCGTAGGTTTATAATCCATTTAGCATTTATCCCACTGCATGATGTGGGAATAGCTCCAATCCCCCTACCTCCATGCTATCCAAGTAGCTGGCTCTGAGGTTGTGCTTTAGACACTAAGAGAGTGAAAGAGGAACAGTTTGTGAGGGGTGTCCAGTGACATCAGGTTCAGGAAACCAAGGGCAAAGTCACTGAATCCAGCTGAGGCAGAAGCAGGGGCAGGTCCATTTTAACCAACCGTATCAAGATTCCTTTCACCTAGCTCGGTTACTTTTATTCATTTTGTAGGCAAATTAACCAGAAAAATAATCTCTAACTCTACATGACTGAAGTGGTCATAGTATCCCTTCATCCTTTTGGCAAAGCAGTATCCAAATTTCCTTTAAGAACCTATCTGGCTGCCCAGCGGTGGTGGTGCACACCTTTAATCCCAGCACTCGGGAGGCAGAGGCAGGCGGATCTTTTGTGAGTTCGAGACCAGCCTGGTCTACAAGAGCTAGTTCCAGGACAGGCTCCAAAGCCACAGAGAAACCCTGTCTTGAAAAACCAAAAAGAAAGAAAAAATGGAGTCTACTTGGCTAGGTGGAAATTGTTATCCTGTTAGTCCTGTGAGTTGTTATCCAACTGCTCAAAGTCATAGTCAGTTTTGAGGGTCATGAGTTCAGGATGGAACTTGGGCTTCAACTGCAGCCAAGGAGACTTGACAGTGGGGTTCCGATAGAAAGACGGGGACTCTCAGCTGGGCTTCAGGGTCCAGCACAGGAAGGTCAAAGCTGAACTGAGAATGGAAAGAACCCGAGTCTTTGGGATGCGTGAACCCACCAGGCTACACCGGAAGGCAGCCTCTTCCTACTCCTACTCACCCCTATGACCTAATATTTGGTTTCTATTTTTGGTCACTTGAGGCTAAGAAAGTCCTTCTGTTTGTTTGTTTGAGACATGGTCTCCCTGGTTGCCCAGTGTAACCTAAAACTTCAAATTCTGCTTCAGTCTCCGAGTGCTGGGAATACAGATGTGCCACACTAGATTTGGCTAAGAGAGTCTTACTAAATTTACCTTACACTCTGTTTTTTTTTAATTAGATTTATTTATTATGTATACAGTATTCCCAGTATTCTGTCTCCAGCCTCAGGCTGAATCCAGCAGTCCAACTTTCCCCTTTGAGATGGAAGGATGTCCAGCCCCAGGACCAGTTTCTCATGTAATTGCCTAATCTGGGTATCTCTGGGCAAATCACTCCAGCCCTCTGAGTCTCAGGCATTAGACTCTGTCACTTACACAAGACCAGTCCTCGTGAGGACCAGTAGGTCCCATACGGAAGTGATCTGGAGACCCTGACGAGAAGATGTGCTGCCTCACACGGATTTTAGCTGCAAGGCCATCCCAGAAAGCCTGTTTGGAGGCACTTGGTGAAGGATAGGACTGCGGTCCATTTTCGGCTCACAACTCTTCCGTCCCACAAGATGTGCTGGCGAGTCCTCAGGCTGTGAGGTTTTTCAGACAGGTGCTGTTTCTCCCGGTGACAGGTTCAAGTTGAATGACTGACTTGTAACATGAGGGCTGGCTTGTTTGGGGTTACTGTCCCACCCAGTACCCCACAGCTGACAAGCCCCAAAGAAAATCACACAGAGAGTCTACATTAGGTTATAAATTGATTGGCCCATTAACTCAATCTTCTTACTAGCTCTTATAACTTATATTAACTCATTGTTCTTATCTATGTTAGCCACATGGCTCAGTACCTTTTCTCAGCAGGGCAGCTTACATGCTGAGCCTTCGGTGGACTGGGCAGGAATGGCGAGGGAGCTTCCTGCTTCCCAGAATTCTCCTGTTCTTACCTCTACTTCCTGTCTGGTTTTCCTGCCTATACTTCCTGCCTGGCCAATCAGCATTTATTTAAAACATGATTGTCAGAATACAGAATTGTCCCCCACCACTAGATAAGCAGAATCCGGGGTGATCCCACACCTGAGTTATCTCACACCCGAGTTTAATGGCATCCAGTTCAGGCCTGTCACTGGCCTCAGCTGAACCCATCAAGGTCCTCCTGAGACTCACTAAGGATGCCCCTTCAGGGCCGAGTGACTGGCAATCCAAAGGTCTTCTGGCCAGGCCACCTTGAGATAGTCTTGTTGTGACCCAACTGGTGGGGGCGCTGGAGGCCTAGATTTTCTGGAACTTTCTTTGGAGGTGGTGAGTCAGGTATTCCGGGCAGAGGTGGGGTACTTGAGCGAGATTTCATGACCAACTCTCTTGGGAAGCAAGGAAAGGCAATAGACACTCTGTCTGTTTTGATGAGCCATGAGTAGCCTTCCGGGCATTGTGCTCCCGACATGCCCGGGTCATGAACACAGAGACCAGAATTCCTTTGAAGTAACACAACACCCTGCACTTCCTCTAGCATTCTGAGGAAGCTCCGGAGTAACTGTGCAGCCAGGCGTCTCCCAGATGCTGCCTTCCACCTCCTTATGTCTGTCTGCTTCAGGAAGGGATGACCCTTCAGGTCTGACGTGGGCTTAGAAGGCCTCAGCCATACCCCTATCATGAAAGACATATTTTCTTTATAGTCCCCTGACATAGATGCCCTTGTCAGTACCTCCTTCTCATTCTTATACAGGAAACAGATAGCCAGAGGAGGCAGTAACTCACCCATGGCATTTCAGCAGGCCACAGCAGAGTTGGGTCTCACACTGCCTGACGGGAGTCTGGAGTCTGGTGATACTATCCTCTTACACATACGTGGAGGCTTTGCACTCGCCAGGTGGAAAAGGATGAACTAGCTATGCATTTAATTATCTTCAAAAAATAAAACCTTTCTTATTTTAGAGAAAAAAATGGATTCACAAAAGTCTTAATACAGTCATAGTACAAAGACTCTCTGTTCTGGGCATCTGTCTTTCCCAGGTGTTCACAGCTTTTATCTATACACGTCATGCCTGTGTTAGCAGACACATATTGATCCATTATTATCAACTGGCCCCCACTTTTATTCCAGTTACTTTTTCTCCTCCACCTCCCCACCTCGTCCCCCACTTCCTAATGTCCCCTTTCCATTCTAGCATCCATCCTGGTACTGTGTCACATTCAGTACTGTGCCTCCTTGGCCTGATCTTGGCTATAACAGTTGCCTAGACATTCCTTGATAGTTTTAAAGAATACTGGCAGGAGATTCAGGCTTCGGATTTTGGGGAAAGGCACAGATATGATGTACCACTCTAGGGATCAACCCCACTCATGACTACTGAGGGTGACCCTGATTGCCTGGCTGAGAGGATGCTTGTCAGGTCTCTTCATTATAAAGTCACTTGTCAGCCTGGCATGGTGGCACGCCCCTTTAATCCCAGCACTCTGGAGGTGGATGCAGGCGGATCTCTGTGAGTTTGAGGACAACCTGGTCTACAAAACAAGTTCCAGGACAGCCAGGGTTGTTACACAGAGAAACCCTGTCTCGAAAAACAAAACAAGGTTGTGGTGGCACAAACAGGTTGGATTTGCTGAAGAAGGTAGAGGCAGGAGGATCACAAGTTGAAAAAACAAAACAAAACAAAACAAAAAAGGTCAGCTGTTCATGCTGTACTCAAGAATTGTTTTTGACCATTCAGAGAAGTGACTGAAAATTCTCTTGAAGCCGGGAAAGGGGAGTCAGGGCGGAATAGGGTGGTGGCTGGTGTCCTGGCATCAGAAACACATTTGTGTCTGACCAGAAGCAGCTCGTGGCTTCAGTGATACTGTTCAGGGTCCTGGTGGGAGCAGCCAGAAAACATGGTTGCTGACTGAAGCAAATGTGGGTGGCATGGCATACCTTCTGACTCCAGACTCCAGAGCGGGCCTTGGCTCTGCTCCAGGAACCCAGGCTCTGCGGATGGCAAGGTTAGCCGTGTGGCCCAGGTGCATGAAGGTTTAACTAAAAGTCTTGTGGGATGTTGGCATCACAGCCTCTTCATTGCTCTGCCCCTCACAGTGTCTCTCTGTTGACCAGCCTCCCTCTGTGAGGGTTCCTGAGCCCCCAGCTTCTTCAATTCTTATCTCCTGGTTTCCTTCCTTCCTCACAGACTTCTGTTCTAGGTGGAGTGAGCCAGGACCATAGAGGACCCCTCAGTGAGCTCTGGAGGGAGCCAAGAGGCCACATTATAAACACCGTGTGCCTGGTTGCCTGGATGGTCCAATGAGGGGTGGGGTGGGAGTGAGGGCTATTGAGGCAGAGTGGGAGGTCTGGAAACTGTGGGAAGATCATGGAGGAATTCTATGTCACAGGCAGGAATCTGGGAAATATTTCGTTCCTAAAGTGCCTCAGAATTGAGAAACGCTGAGAAAGGAAACTCTTGTGTAAATAAATACAGGAGATGCTGTTGACGTGTGTGGGCTGTGTGCACGCACTTATGGTTAGTGCCCGCATGTATGCAGAGGCAGTGGGAACAGAGCAATGGTCTCCATCCTTGGCAATATCACAACAAATAGGGACCCAGGCTGAAACCTCTGGTCATGTTCTGACCACTGTGGTCCAAGCAGGTGCCTGGGGCCCAGGTCTTTAACCTCTGGAATATACACTTTCCTCTTTCAAACTTGTCCTTTAGATTTATTTATTATTTTGTGTGTATGTGTATGAGTGTTTTGCCTAAATGCACACATGTGCACCACCTGTGTGCTCCCTGCCTGCAGAGGTAAGTAAGGAGAGGTGTTGGATCCTTGGAACTGAGTGACAGATGGTTGTGAGTTGCCATATAGGTACAGGGATTTGAACCTGGGTCCTCTGCAAGAGCAACAAGTGTTCTTAATCTCCAAGCCTTCTCTCCAGCCCCACTGTCCTCTTCTGTGGAGTGGGAAGATCCATCTCTGTCTCAGCAAGCTGGTGTCATTTGTCACGTGCTGCCCTCGTGTCTGGTGTGGCTTCAGTGGCTTCTGTGCATGCTCTATCCTCATCACTCACAGAGGCCCTGTTACCTGATTTGCCTACTTAACAAAATGTACGTATAAGGCTCAGATCAACTCACAGTGCTCCCATGGCCATCCTTGAGGATGCCCAGAGTAGAGAGAACCAAAGCTTGAGACCTGAGTGCCCCAGCTGAGCCTGAGCGAGGCAATATCCCGCTTTCTTGTCTCCGCTTAATTTAAACAAGGCTCTTGTTGAAAATATATTTAGCGAGGAATCATTTATCTTTGTGTTTTTGTTTTCGTTGCTATTGTGATGTTTAAATTGGTCCTGAGTACAGTGGTGGTGTGTATAGGACAGTTGGGATGTGGTAGATCAGCCTTGTTTGGACATGAGCTGTGGTGCCATTTGCTGTGAATTCAAGCATAGTCTCCGTAAACAGAAGCACATAAGACAAGCGTGCACTGATCAGTTGATAAAGATGTGAGTAGAGGCTTGGGGGGAAGCTAACCTTGTGTTTCCCCTAGGAGCAATGGCCCCATATAAACTAATTCAGCATTCGCAGCAATTCTAGGAGATGCTCCCTGTGAACAGTGAGGACCAACTGTATTAACTTCTTTCATCGGCACAGCCATAGTGGGACAGCTTTGTTGCCACTGCCATCTGTGTTTTCCTGACATGACCACCAAGGACACTGCTTCTGTCCAAGAAGCAGACTGGCTTGCAATGCAGCTGTCACATCTCTTGTTACACCTGCATGTTCAGAGATGTCCCCTCATGTGCCACATGGAGTGGGACTGGCTCGATCTTTCTGGTAGAACTAAAGCTCAGATGCTAAGCTACTTTAGGACTCACCAAGGACAGGGTTATGAGGGATGATGCTAAAAACACCTGGCAGCTGTGCAGTTTAGACACCTGGAAATCGCCACAGATCACCTGCCAATCACCACGGGTCACCTGCTAATCTCCACAGATCACCTGTTAATCATCACTGATCACCTGCCAATCAT
>JAQHUG010000165.1:1452988-1500937 GCA_028555095.1 Dicrostonyx torquatus
TTGGCCTGGAACTCGTGTAGCTCAGGTTGGCCTGGAACTCGTGTAGCTCAGGTTGGCCTGGAACTCGTGTAGCTCAGGTTGGCCTGGAACTCGTGATCATCCTGTTTGGGCCTCCCCAATACCGAGATCACATACATCACTTTATCTGGATTTTGCTCCTATTTTCCTCAGACTTTCTTTATACATCAAACTGACTTCATCTTCTTCCTCTTCATTCCCCTCATTCTTCATCCTTCTCTTGGGAAGAGAGGGAGTTCTCATGCTCCCCAACATGGCTCCAGGGTCCTTGTTTGATTTTCTTCTACTGCTACATTCTGGGCTGGCACAGCCTTATAGGCAGTGACAGCGATCTGTGAGCGTTGTATCGCATCTTTGAGAGCAAGGAAGAATTTCTGGTTCAGAGCTGTGTGACCATGGCACCTCCCCAACTGCCAGGGGCTTTCTGTGCATTTCCTAGCACCACCTCTAGCCACAGTTTCCCTGGCTCACTAGTCCCCAGCCACCTTCCCTGAATCCCTGTCGGAGGGAGAGCTGCGAGAAGGAATGACCCACAGGGAGTCCTTTTCTCTTCCTAGGAGGAAGGTGCCTTATACACCTGATGAGGTTTCCTAGGAAACAGAGAGAGAACATCTTTGTCCACCTGCACTGTGAGGTTGGGGATGTAAGGGAAGAATAGACCCATGGGGAGGCAAGTTGAAGTTCATCAGGGTCATGAGAATCTGGATAGAAGGAGAAGAAGAGGTCCTTGACCTCATCATTGGCTCTGTTGGTATGCGTGTGTGCCTCATATGTGTGTGTGCCTCAGGCTAGCCTAAGATGCATTTTGACTTTGGACCCACAGCAAATGCCAAGGGACAGGAACGATCATTGAGAGGGCTATCACACTGAAACTTGATGCTGTTGGTCTTTTAAAAATCATTTTAGTCCAGGCATTTCCCAGCATATAGAAAAGCTAAAGTAACAGGATTTCCATGAGTTTACCACTGAAATTCTACCTTGACTGTTTTATCTGTCTGTCACCAATGGTCCTGGATTGCCACTGATGTATCTCCTGTTGCCAGACAGTTCTCTCTCTCTTTCTAAATCTTTTTTTTTTTTGACAGCATTTATCTGTGTAGCTTTGGAGCCTATCCTGGAACTTGCTCTGTAGACCAGGCTGGCCTCGAACTCACAGAGATCTGCCTGCCTCTGCCTCCCCAGGGCTAGGATTAAAAGCATGTGCCACCACTGCTTGGTGAGAGATTACTCACTCTTTAGAAGGATTCTCAGGCTGAAGGGATGGCTCAGCAGTTAAGAGTACATGCTGTGTTTGCAGAGGACATGCGCACACCCACCTCCCTGCCCCCAACTCTCACACATATATGTAATTCAAAGAAAATCTTAAAAAAAAAATATGTTCTCGGTAAAAGTGCAGAGCAGGCCAGACCTTCAGTTTCGAAACCTGTGACTGGGCTGAATGAGGACAATTAGGAGATTGGAGCTGGCTGTGTTTTCTA
Source organism: Dicrostonyx torquatus (assembly GCA_028555095.1). Classification (NCBI taxonomy): domain Eukaryota; kingdom Metazoa; phylum Chordata; class Mammalia; order Rodentia; family Cricetidae; genus Dicrostonyx; species Dicrostonyx torquatus. The sequence continues at coordinate 1,454,485 of JAQHUG010000165.1, forward strand.
TTCTAGCATCATTCTGTAAAATGAGCTGAGCAGAGGAGGCTGGGGTCTCAGATTGCGACCCCAGACAAGACACAGAACCGTGATGAGCGCATTCAGTTGATTTCCTTGTGGACATAAAGCAGCTACTGGCTGTAGAGATATTCGCTCTCCCTCTCTGCCCCACCCCCTACTTCTCTGTCTCACTTTCCTGCATCATTATTTACTTGTTTGTTTGCTTTCTCACGTGTGGTGCGTGGAGGTCAGAGGTTGTCTTATGGGGGTCAGTTCTTTTCTTCTGACACAGGGGTCTGGGATTCATCTCAGGCTGTCCAGCATGGCCGCATACTTTACCTGCCGAGCCGTCTCAATAGCTGTCTCTCCTGTTTTCTCAGAAGGTTGGGTGAACATCCTATTTTCTGCTTGGTAACATTTTGATTTCTACACTGGGTCTGTCGAACCTGGTATAGAAGCTCAATTCACATGAATGATAGTTTATGTTTTGTTTAATGAGCTTGGCACCTCTCTTTCAGCCTGGCAGTGTTGCTGTGAGGCTCTGCAGAGTGGCCTCTTCAGGAGGTGAAGGGGCTCTGTCTTTAGCTTGCTTCACCAGTGGTCCCGACTATGGTGGCAACACCCCAGATCAGCAGACCTCCCCAAGTCTTCTATGGGCGTGACTCCACAGGCTCCCTTGCTACTTCTTTACTGAGGAGCTAGAGGTCACAGCCTCCATTCCTCTGGAAGATGAAGATGTATTCACTCATTCCCAAGGCTAGTCTGCCACCTGATTTCTATGCCCTGCTCTCTCTGAGGCATTTGACTTGTCTTCGCTGGCTTCCCTTAATTTTCTCCAATTTCTATTTCCAGGGCTCCAGACTCAGATTCTCTATTGATCCTTCTGTTTCCTTTATCTCTTACACAGCCTGTTATCTTTGAATACCCGTGGCCCTATGGTTTATTTAATTAATTTTATGTGCATTGGTGTGAAGGTGTCAGATCTCCTGCAATTGAATCTTCAAATAGTTGTGAGCTGCCATGTGGGTGCTGGGAATTGAACCTGGGTCCTCAGGAAGAGCAGTCAGTGCTCTTAACCACTGAGCCATCTCTCCAGCCTCCAGACGTGGTGTTTCTACAGATCAACTCTGGATCGCCAAGTTTTGAGGATGGATAATGCCTAGCCAATTTACTCTCTTCCATCCCAGCTTCCATTCCCATTGTCTCTGTGTCTGCCCCTCACAGCCAGCCCACTGACAGCAACCCTTTACCAGGCCTTTGGCCATACAAACATCACTAATGCAGATATCAGTAATTTATTGAGTCCCAAACTCTGTAAATTTCTCACAGGAAACCATGTGCAGTCAAACAGTGGGACTCGAGCCCCCATTTTAGACAAACACTGGGTAGATTCTGGCCCGGTGTCTCCTAAGATAACAGCACTGTGGGAAAGTACTGGGTGCCAGCGACTCGCACAACTTGTCTTTGTGGTCAGACAATGTGGATCTTATTCTTACACCAAGATGACAAATTCTCAGAGGGACACGGTGATACCTCTAGAAGTCCACCGAGGGCTGTGCATCAGAACTGAGGGCGTGGGCTTTTCAGAGATTCTTGTTGCTCTTTTGTTGAGTCTTTTGGGAGTTTTTCATGGTGATTACAGAGGCAATAGTAACAAATTTATTAATTTTGGAAGATACTTGTTTTTCCTTTCAGGAAACTTCCAAGATGGCAAGAGAGTGAGCCTGTCCGTGTATCTTGGAGAGTTTTTTGACATCCATTTGTTTGTCAATGGCACCGTCATGCAGGGGGACCAAAGGTAAGACAGGAACTTTCCAACTAAAGGTGTCCACTTGGATAGGACCCTGGGTCCTGTCTTACACATTCTTCAGTTCATCCTGATTTAATGCAGAAAACAGGGCCCAGAGATGGGAATTATATGTGCCCAAAGGAAGCAAGTAGCGGGGCTGGCTGAAGGCCAGGTCTCTGCTATACTGGTCTAGGATCCTTGATCATTATGCAATACTATCTGAAGTCTGTAACCCGGGGTTGGCTAGGAAGATTGGCAAGATCCAAAAACCCAATGAGCTTGTCCTTTGTTCTCCAGCATCTCCATGCCCTATGCCTCCAAAGGGCTCTATCTAGAAACCGAGGCTGGGTACCACAAGCTTTCTAGTGAGGCCTACGGTTTTGTGGCCAGAATTGACGGTGATGGCAACTTCCAAGTCCTGATGTCAGACAGACACTTCAACAAGACCTGTGGGCTGTGTGGTGACTTTAACATCTTTGCTGAAGATGACTTTAGGACGCAGGAAGGTAAGCTATTGTTTGAAGTCTATAGAGTTTTCAACCTGCTAATTTGATATCTGTTGACTCCGTTCATAATCCATTGATTCTGTTTCATAATTCTGGATTGTGAGCTCATCTTTAGAAGGGTTTTATGCTGAATTTTCAATCTGCTATGAATTCCTGGTTCTCTCTCTCTCCTTTCTCTCTTTTTAGTTTTTTTTTTTTTTTTTTTGGTTTTTCGAGACAGGGTTTCTCTGTAGCTTTTGGAGCCTGTCCTGGAACTAGCTCTTGTAGACCAGGCTAGCCTCGAACTCACAGAGATCCGCCTGCCTCTGCCTCCCAAGTGTCTTTTTAGTTTTTTGAGACAGGGTTTCTTTGTGTAGTCCTGTCCGGGAACTTACTCTGTAGACCGGACTGACTTTGAATTCACAGAGACCCACCTGCCTTTGCCTCCTGAATGCTGGGATCACAGCCGTGTGCCACCCGTGCCCGGCAGAATTACGGCTCTTTACAGAGGCAGACACCTGAATCCCAAGCCTATGACAGGCTTTCCCCTTCCTTGAAGTTTCCAGGGTAGACCTTTCTTCCCTCCTATCCCTAGCCCAGGTCAAAGAAATAAACTTTCATTTTTCTATTTTTCAGAGAAGATTGCTTTTCTTGTCAGCTTGCACACAGAGAGCCTCCTTGAAGGGTCACACCTTCACGACAGGGTCTGGCTCCACTTGCCCCATCATCCAAGTTCAAGACTCTCCTTTGAAAAGATGGCTGCCCCCTGTCTAGTACTCGGACTTGTCTGTTCCAGTTCCCATTTTATCCTTGCTCTTCCTCTTCTCCTTCCCTCATTTTTCTGTCTCTATTTTGAGATTCTGTCTGCTTTTTATGAAGTTATTTGTGGCTTCAATAGACCATTTGTCTATTGTAATGGCGTAGCCATTCTAATCTACTTTATTGGGAAAGGGGGGCCCAGTCCTCAGACCTTTCTTCCTTATTTTAGGACACACACAGAGACACACATACACACACATCCCCCCTTATATAGGCTCATATATGTATGAACATGCTATTGGAAAGAAAGTGGTATTTGTTGGCAAAAGTCCACTTTTTGACACTAATTTTAGAACTATCCCCAGAAAGAGATTTATTTAATTCAGTTCTCAGTTCAGACTCAATACTATTTGTCCCCAAACAATTAACCTTGTTTCTGATTCCTGAGAGTTCTATCAGCTTGCTTTGTTTCTTGATCTCTGAGACCCTCCCCCTTAAACAATAATATTTATAATTCCACCTATTGGACACCCTTCTGCTTCACACGATACAAAATCAGGGCTGAAAAAGATTGTTGAGGCCGCCTAATCTTCTCTTCCTGTACAAATAAGGAGTTAGAAGCCCAGGATGAAGGGAGGAGCCCCGATCTTAGATGGGTAGGAGGAATGTCCCATCCACATGAGATCTTTTCTCTACCTCTTCCTTAAGATGTGATGTGAGTGGCTGGGTACCACAGAGCACCTATCACAGTACCCAGTACCCAGCGGACACTGCAAATTTCAGTTCTCTCCATTGGGTTACCCTGGTCTATTAGTTTCCTCTGACTTTCAAGAAGTTACCACACACCAGGTGGCTCAGCGTCTTGAGTCAAAGCCTTGGCAGGACAGTGTTCCCTCTTGTAAACTTGAGGGGCGGACTTGTTTCTTAGTTCTCCAGCTGCTGCTGCAGCCCTGGTCATGCAGCCGTGCCCTTCTGGTCTCTCCCCATGCATGCCTGCATCTGATTTCCCTCTACTTGTCCAATGAGGATACACACGATTGCACACAGGACTCACCCAGGTAATCTCAGAGAAGTGCCTCCTCCCCAGACCTTTAGCTGAATCACTTAATTATCTCTGCAGTATGTATAGAATATTAAAAAATAAACACATTATTGAACGAGGAATCTCTTTTCTGCTATCCAGCCCTAGATGTCACCTGATTATAAAGGCCTCCCTTCTCTTTCTGTAGACACAGTTTATTTGATTCCCACGTGCACCCCTTGACCTCGAATCACCTGTGAATCACAGGTCTGACTGTGTGAGATGCTACAGAAATAGCAGATAGAAGCTACTGTCACATGAGTCCTCAGCAAGGCTGTCAGGCAGTAAGTACCTCTGTGGAGGCTGTGGAGGTCTTTGAGTCTCCTATGGTAGCTGACAAGCACAGAAGTGCCTGGGTATTGAGAGTGAGAACCTGGAAGATGCAGTGGCCAGGGGTCTTAGAACTCACATCACATCCTTATCTTCACTCCGCACAAATGTTCTGAGCATCCAGAAGGCAAAGCCACACACATATCTGTGCTCTTCATTAAGGGGTTCACAGTCGAATACTAGACAAAGGTCAAAGAGGGTGAAAAGGAACCCAAAGAGTTTTTCTGGAGAGTTGCCTGGGGTGCTAAACACGGAGAAGGACACACCCCACAAAGCTGGAATGGGGAAGGAAGGAGAGCTGGTTCAAAAAGGTTGTTTGTTCTTGGGCTCTGTTTCCAGGAATGAGTGGAGAAGGTCGAAATGAAAAGAGTGTGCTCTTCTCTCGGACAAAATATCTGAGACCGATAAGAAAGAGAAGGAAGAATCTGTTTTGGGCTCACACAATTTCAGGATTTCAGTCCATAGTCCCCTGTTCCATTAACTCAGGGCCTTGTGCCAAGGTAGGACATCATGGCAAGTGGCTGGGGTAGTTCCTGGGGATCTAGAGAGAGGCCCTGAAGGTATCTCTGGTGTGCTGGGCCCCGGGTGGTCTGAGTGCTTGGCCTGCCCATCGGGAACATGTAGAGGGGCCTGCTTCATGGCAGACAGGAAGCAGAGAGAAGGAACACAGGGACAAGTCATGGCAAGGACACATTCTAAGTGAGCCACTTTCTCCAACGAGGCTAGGCTTCCATCTCCCAAATGTTCCCTGTAAATGGACATTTCCTGTCCCAACAGCCTGCTCCCAAATAACCACTCAGAGACTTAATATAGATTATAAATGCTCAACCAATAGCTCAGGTTTGTTAGTAACCAGTTCTTACATTTTAATTTAACCCATATTCCTTATTTATGCTCTACCATATGACGGCACCTGTATTATCATGACATGTTCATCTCCTGCTCCCTCTGCAACTGGTGGCGACTCCTCTCACTCCGTCTTTCTTCTTCCCAGAATTCTCGCTATGTCAGGTTGTCTTGCCCAATCTCTCTCTGGCCAGCTGTGGGCCAATCAGCTTTTATTATTATTATTATTATTATTATTATTATTACTAACCAATGAGAGCAATCCATATTCACAGCTTACAGAAGGATTATTCCACAGCACTCTCCCATGCAGTACCAGTAGTTTAGGACCAAGTCTTTATCACGTGAGCTAAGAGGGGGCCATTTTATACTGGAGCCGTAACAAAGGAGGAGGAGAGTGGTCTGTAGAAAGGGGGAAGGGCATTTCAAGGCATGGAGAAGTGAGGCTGGAGGGCATCACCAGCTCCATCTTTCTTTCAAAATATTTTAAATATTAAATCTATTCAATGACTATTTTTGAGATTTGCATCATTTCTACTCTCTCTCCTCCTTTTGTGTGTCTTCCGCTCCCTTCCTCCTATGACCTCTTCTTTATTGTTGTACACACATGCATACACACATCCCTCCTGATGAATCCATTTAGTGTTGCCTTTATATGTATTTGTTCAGGTCTGACCCCTTACTACTGAATAGCCTATTGGTGCTCATTCCCAGATAAGACCGATTCTCCCTCTCCCATCAGTCATTAATTGTCTCTAGAACTTCATCTAGGGGCGGGGCCTTGTCAGAGTTCCCTCATCTATGTTGGCATGTCACTGGTGTTGTCACTGTGCTGGTTTTGTTCAGGCAACCATGTTTTTGACATTTCATGGGTGCAGCTTCTCTGACATATATAGAAGACACCAAGTCTCAACAGACTTCCTGGGTCTCTTATTCTTAAAATCTTTCTGTTCCTCTTTTGTGAGGTTATCTGTGCCTTAGGTATAGGGGTTGTATTGTATGGGTATCAGCTGGGGTTGGGCACGCCAGGGTCAGCTGTCCTCTACATTTGGACCAGCTGTGGATTTCTGCAATGATCTCTATCAACTGCACACAGAACTTCTCTGATGACATCCTCATCCTCTTTCATGTCACCCCCTTCACTGTATCTTTCCCTCTGACCACAGTTAGTCACGTCCCTAAGCACTTGCTGAGCTGCACTGCCCGTGGCGTGATGCTGAGAACCGTATGCTTGTGGTCCCATCTAGCAGGAGTTTGGGTCAGATATCAACTGACCGATAGCTGTCATGCAGAAGTCCTGGTGCATCATTTCTTGGGAACTTTTCTCCGTAGGGGCCTTGACCTCAGACCCCTATGACTTTGCCAACTCCTGGGCCCTGAGCAGTGGGGAGCAGCGGTGTAAACGAGCATCTCCTCCCAGCAGTCCCTGCAACAGTTCTTCTGGGGACATGCAGAAGGTGGGTACAGTCTAGCCTGGATGTGGTCTGGATGGTGTGTGGCTCCTGGAATAAAGCGGGGGAACTTGGGCTCATGGTCTCTTTTCTCTCTTCAGGGGTTGGGTGTGAAATGGGTCTCTCTGGCTGTTCAATATGGAGTGCTCATGGGTGTTTTTTTTTTTAATTGAAAACTTATTTTGGCTAGAATTTTATCTAATTCTAATATTTTCCTTGGCCTTGTACTTTCTTTAAAAGTGGGTGGGTGTGGTCAGTATCTCCACTCCTTTGTGTAGCAATAACAAATACATGATGCCAGACAACGGAAATTATTATAGTTCTGGAAGCTGGGTCCAGCATGAAAGTGCTGGTATCTGTTATCTGGTAAGGATGCTCCCTCTGTCTCAATCTTAAAAGCAAAGGAAAAAAGCGCTACCTGAATTAATCTTCCTACAAAAAGGTTACCCACATCACTTTGCCTGTGAAAGGACTGTCTGCATCATTCTACCTGCAAAACGATTGTCCACATCCTTCTGCCTGCTACAGGATTGCCCACATCCCTCTACCTGTGAAAGTGTTGCTGACACTGCCTTACTGCAGCAGGATTGCCCACATCCCTCTACCTGTGAAAGTGTTGCTGACATTGCCTTACTGCAGCAGGATTGCCCACATCCCTCTACCTGCAAGTCCTTGTACCCTGCCCTTCTTCAGGAGCTAGCCGTCACAAGATTCCTAAGGTTCCTTTTAGAATTTAGAATTTATCTTTATTGTGTATGTGGGTTGTGTCAAAATATAGTAGTTAATAGGTCTCGAAAATATTCAGTGTGTGTGGGACATATACTTTAGGTGGTGCTAGCTAGGGGTTGTAATGATCCCCCCAAGAATAAGCCAGAATTCTTCACTAGTGAAACCCCATCCCCCCAAATCTGCACATAAATAAGTGAATCCACCTCTCCAATGTTAGAGACACCACCACCAAGAGACACTCACTCACACCAGCATAGCATGAGAAAGCTTCACTGATAGCTGGTCACTCATCGAATGGATCTTTGATATTTTCACAGAACTCCTTGAACCCCTGAACGCAGGAGCATGTCAGACTCAGGAGAATATCCTGGGCGATGCTAAATGTAGCGGCCTAAACTCTTAAATAGACAACGTTCAACTCGTAAACAGACACATCCCCCCAAAGCCTTTCCCCTTGCATTTCCAGTGCTTCAGTGGCGCTAGGCCCTCTGGGTAGTCACCTGGCTCACAAGGCAGACTGAGCTCCAGCACCAAGAGGAATGTACTTTGTGCAGAAGTGGGACTTCCTTCCCCCTCTTGGCTTGAAATGTCTGATGTTTGCCCTTAACGGGCTGACTCCTTGAGACCCTTTCACCACCCATTGTCGGGTGTGCTGGTCAGTTTTTCTCAGTGATGGAAACTAGAGTCACCTAGAAAAGGGAACCTTGATTGAGGAATCGCCTCCATCATATTGGCCTGTGGGCTTCTTTATGGGGCATTTTCTGCCTTGATAGTTGATATGAGAGGACCCAGCTCCTGTAGTTAGTGGTGCCACTCCCTAGGCACCTGGATTGTACAAGAAAGCAAGATAAGCGAGTCAAGAAAGGGAGCCGGCAAGCGGTGTTCCTCCACACCTCCGAGATTTCCTGCCTCCAGGTTGCTGCCCGGACTTTCCTTGATGATGGGCGGATAACCTGTAAGCTAAAATAAACCCTTTCCTCCCCATGTTGCTTTCGGTTACAACGAAACAGAGAAGCAAACAATTGGGCATTGTGCTACTGGAGGGGTGTGAGTCAGCACTTATTCTTTGAAATCCGTGCTTTTCATTCTTCAACCCTCTGTTCCCACACATGTGAAACAGGCTCAGGGATAGGACCTATCAGGACCGCTGAGAAGACTAAGAGGAAGGTCGCTTGCAGGAGTGTTTGCCCCAGTAGTGCTCCACTGTATGAGTGATAACGATGACAATGTAACATCTGGTAGCCTCCTGTTGTCTTGTGTGTCCCACAGGAGTGACGTGCTTTGAGAGTAGGGGTGGTGAGAACAGCCCGGCAAATGTGGCACCTTAGGGATAAGACCCCTCCTCCCACTTATAAGTGGTTTCTTTCTGAGTAGCTGAGCACAGATCCACAAGGTTAGGAGGAAAATGAGATGCCCAGTACACTGATAGCATCCACATAGGCAAGTGACGGAGGCAAGCTTTCCTCTAGCAACTACTGGTCATCCAGACAATTTTCAGAAAAAAAATCCTTTAAGGTACTATGCAAGAAAGAGTTTTCTAATTTCCCCCTTTGCATTTCTATACTTAGAGTTCCATGGTTGGCTGGTGGCTCCCCATCTCCCTTCCTTCAAGACGGGGCTGAGTGCAACTGGTCCCCAGGGCATATTTTGTTTATTTAACTTTGCAAACACATTTCAGCATACAGCAAGGATTTGACAGATGGTCCCCATGCTCAGAGTACCAAGGAACAATCCCACTTATATGGCATTAGTGGGAGGTGCAGACAGACTTTTCCTGGAGAGAACCTGATACTGAAGTTGAGTTGGGGAGGGGAAGACTGAGTGCTTTGTTCAAGGAAGACAAAGGTACACGTAGAATCAACTTTGCTCTTCTCTGGGGACACTGTTTTAAGGCTCCAGCTGCATGTTGCTACTCATTTTGTCCCCCGGGTGCGTTAGGTCCTTGCTAACCAGTGTCCTGGGAACAGCTTAAGAAATTGAGTACTTGGGTCTTCGTTCGAGATTGAGGCTCCAAACACACACCTAACCTCTCTGAGGCATAAGCCCCTTCAAGCCCAGCACACTTATTTCAGGTTGTTTACCCAGAGAACTGTACTCTGCCCTTAGCCAATCAGAACGTGTTTGGCCACAACCAGGGCTCCCTCATTGGCTGTGCAGTGACTCATCTCCTGGGAGGTGATTAGTATAGTCTTTTGTACTGTTTTGTCTTCTTGTTCCCACTGGGCTCCAGGCTCAGCAATTGGGTCTGGCAACTTGGCATCTGTCACCAGCGGTTGCCCTTTGGTTCAAGGGTCAGTTGAAATGGTAGAGAGTTCTGGGAGAGGCTGCACTAGCCTACAACTCCATTGGGCAGCTTTTAGAGTCTGTCACCTCCATTTCCCCTGATTTTGGCCTTTTCAAAGCTGAGCTTAAGAGTCATCTCTTTCCGAGAGCCTGGTCATGTTACTTATTCCTTGGGGAGGAACGTTGTACCAACAGACCTGGTGCCTCTCTCTGCTGGGACTGATAATGGCTTGTTGGATTGTGTGCAATTTTGCAGGTTTCCTTTTTCTTTTTTTTTTCCAGCTGAGTCTGGAGTCCAAGTCATAAATGTTCAGATAAGTGATGCTCACTTGCTTATAGTTACCACACAATGCACATTTTAGAAAGATCCTTGATTACCCTTTCTCCGTCTGGAAAATTCAGTCTGTGGAGTATGGGGGAAAGCTGAACATCATAAGGGGATGGTGGTCTTGGCTCTGTGTCTGGCTCTATAGTTTTGAGTCCAAAGCTGCATAGGGCTGCTGTTAGCCTACAGAGTGGCCTAGCTAGCTATGAAAAACACACCCCCTTCCCAAGATAATCTTCTGTCACTTGATGGAGATGGGCCATAGTGAACATGACCACTGCACATCATATAATACACAGATACATGGGTGATGACAATGCCTACCACGTAAATGTTAACTACTTGGTGTGTTGCTACTGGACATGGTTCAGCCTGCATCCCTGCACTTGGTGGCCTTGGCCTGGCCTGGGAGATCCAGTCTCCAAAGCCATCATCACCATCCTCAGGTCACATTCCCCAGTGTGATAAAACTGGCTCCTGCCTTTGGGGCTGCTGTCAAGAGTGTGAGGACACTTCCATGCTGGGCATTAAGATGTTTCCATGTAATTGCTCAGAGTTAGTCCCCAAGATGACCTGCTGTTATTGGGAAGCCTGAGTGTGCTGGTTTTCACTTGACCCACAGCAGGGGGATAATCCAGCGGCAGCAGGGGAACATCCAGAGGTGGCAGCAGCATCCTCAGATGGGGCAGGAGCAGAAGAAATGTCTTTTCATCAAAGTTAAGAATCCCAAGATCACACATATTCAAGGATTGGATGAGATTCTCAAAGCTACCTATTCGTCTCCTTGCCCACTGCATGAAGGCTCTTGGAAAACAGTAGCCAGATGGCCAGGGTATGCTGTGATCTTAGTTTGGGGAGTCAAGGCCTTGGAAGTGTCTCACTAGGGTCTTTCTGGCCATCCCCCACAACTCAGCTCTAGCAAGCTCCCCGGCTTCTCGAGAGAGCACTCCTGCCATTTTATGCTCACGGCAGACTCCGCATGTCCTTCAATGTCCTTGAATGCTGGAGTTGCAGGACCCTTCCAGTATAGTTGCTCTGGGCTGATGAATGAGTCCCTGCTCCACAGTGTTTCAATCCACTGCCTAACAACCCTAGATTTTCCACTTTCTTTTCAACTCTGGATTTGGTGTTTATTATGGGATGCATGCCATTTTTCTGTGCTGCATATGTCTTGCCTTTTCACCGCCCTCCATCCCAGAGAACGTTCTTTGTCTCTGAGACAACGTTCACCTGTTGCTTCCCTTGTCCTCTGGAAGTCACCTGTCTTATGGGCTAATATTTGTAAAGCTGATGATGACTTTGAACAACAACAGCCCATCTCCTCAATAGCCCAGAGAAGCACACAAAGTACCCATCCTGTTGGCGACAAAGCAACTCACTCTTCGTGTCCTCAGGACACGACTGTTTATTTGTAAAGGGTGTGTTATCAGTTTCTGCTCTCCCTGTCTGCTCAGATGGAGCCGGATGGGGAACCGACAGGTGTGTGTGGAGGGTGATTTCATCAAGGAGTTCGGTCTGGAGTAGGCTTTTGGCAGTTGGGAACAGCCATTCTTTTTCTTGGCTGGGATTCAAAGTTATTCATTAAAACAATTATTGGATGTGTGTGGGTGTTTTGCCTGCATATATGTTGGTATACCACTCACATGCCTGCAGGGTTGTCAGATCCCTTGGAACTGGAGTCACAGGCGGATGTGAGCCATCATGTGGGCACTGAAGGGGGAAACTGAACCTGGGTCCTTTGAAAGATCTTAACTGATGAACCTTCTCTTCAGCTCCAATTCAGAGAGAGTTGAATAGGGAGAGTTTGGCCCATAGAAGTCAGCAAACTCAGGGAGCCAAGTATAGGTTACTTGCTAAATGACAGCATCATGAGGTGGTTTTACAGACAGGGTATCCACTCCCTGTGCCTTATCGCATGGGTTTGAACACAAGCATCCATGGACTTTTCCCCTTGGCAAGATGGGACCTTTCTTAAGTCTTTCCTGAGACCCCCAAAGGCTAAGCAAGGGGTGAGGCTAATGCAAAGGGCACACAGGAGCAGGAAGGAGTTTTGGGCTTGCTCCCTTCCTCATGTCCTCACGTGGGTTCTTTTCCTGCTCTGCCTCTCTGTGCCCCCCATAAGAGCACTTCCTCTACAGAGCTCGTTCCTTTGCTTTGTATGAGTCCACCTAAGAGCAGCTCAGGAGAAGAGCTGTGGTTGTGGTGACAGTGACGACCCTGGTGATCGTCTATGACGGTCTAGCCTGAAAGCCGAGCCTCAGCAGCTGCTACGAGTTTTCAGAGATCTCCTTTGGCTTGGTTTGGTGCTTTGCTTTTTGGATAATTTGACATTACCCAAATTTCAGGAGCACTGGATAAAATCCTACATCACATCCCTCCCTAACACAACAAACCCCAAAGACTGTAACACAATACAGTCCTCTGCCTCCATGGGCTCCATTCAACCAACTGCAGACAAATAGCATCTGTCTGGACACGTGGGGTTTTTCTTCTCCTTTTGTGAATGATATGCTATGATAGCCCTTTCCCAGCCCTGACATCAGAGTTAGCAGTGCAAGTCACTTAGACGGTGTTGAAAGTGTGCCGAAGAGGCGTGAGGGCTCTGTCAGAGACTTGAACGTTCATAGATTTTGATATGAGAGGATGGTTCTAGAAGCAGCTTCCTATGGACACTGAAGGATGTATATTTCTCATACTTCCTTTCCTTTGTCCTCTCTCTAGTGAGGACCAGCATGGGTGAGGAATGGGATAGCACCCACCCGTACACACTCACTGAGATGTTGGTATGGCCTGGGCAGTGCTGAAACTGTACCAGGCAGAGATCCAGGGACCAGACACAAGAGAACCTAACCCATCACAAAGGACAACAGCAGCACTGTTGGGGTCAGTAGGTGACAAACTGCTTGATGGATGGTAAACCACGGGGCAGCTCTGGTGATTTGACTCCTGGCACAGAGCTGCTGATTTTTCTCGCTGTGAGCTGGCGGGATGTGTAGACTGGTTCAGATTGGACCTGTTATTTAAGAGCTTGGGCAGATTCTGAACTGCAGACCAGGTAACAAGACTGTAAGCAACGGTTTCTGGAGGGAAGTCGCACCTCCCACTGACCCTTGTATGAGACTGACGGATGGTCAGATGGTCATGGGGAGGTGGGAATGGGGAGGTGGGAACGTGGGTCTAGCGCTCGACTACACTTTGTCCTGGGTTTTCTTCAGCTCTCTAAAGAGTCGTTTCTGGCCTACCTTTCCATCCTTGTGATTGACACATAAAACCTTTCGGAATGCATTTACTTACTAGATCACCAGCTTCCACCAACCAAAAGGCTAAGCGTGTTGGCAGAGCGGCTGAGACTTACAGGAGAGATTTCCCCACTCGCTTTAATCCACCTACCTAGTGTTTCCACCAGTGGATAGGAAAAGTGCCTTAATGTATGACTTTCTTCGTTCTGTTACTATACTAATAGTTCAGTGAACCTGTTGTCACATTGGAACATGGAATTTGAAGTCACCAGAATCTGTGTTCCTGGGCTGTGTTCATTCATATTTGGCTTGAGAATAAACTTTCTTATCCCTAATTTGTTAAAGTTAGGGTTATGTTTCCTACATTGTCAATGACCAACTCTTTTCCCAACTGAGCTACTCATATGCTCCCAAGAGACCAGGGCAGAGTGAGAAGGACCTAGGGAGGCCTCCGTAGACACAGGCATCTCTACTAGTCACCCTGCTTATCATGAGCATCCCATCAAGCCATCTTAAGGAGAGGAACCTCTAGGAACCCCATCCATTTGATGGACCGGTATGAACCAGGCTCAAGATCTGAATCTTGACCATGAGTTAGAAGCTTGGAATGTGGATAGGAACACTAAGGCAGGGAGCAGTTACAAATTGAATCAGCGACCTCCCTCGCCCCATTCATCCCTGCTGGCTGACCAATGGGAAACAGTCTTCTGCCCTGAGTGAATTCTTGAACCCATTGCTTTGGACCAGTTTAGGTTCTAGATGCCTTCTCCACATGGGGCAGCCTCACGTGACAACGACGCCCACTCTGGAGCTGGAAAGATCAGGGCCAGGCCAACAGCTTGCACTTTATTCCTCATGCCCTCCTTCCTTTATTCTCCTGAGGCCTTAGGAATGCTCATGCCCCACCCCTTCTCCTTTGTCAGCTGTTTGAGATGAAACAATAGCATAGCTCCGGACCTCTGGCTCTTGCTTTTTCTCCTGCTTTGCCTTCACTCCCCTGGGGGAGAGACTCTTGCTTTCTCTTCCTCCCCCTAGATGGGGCCTAACATCCCCAGGGAAGAGGCCTGGTCTCTTCTGATGAACGGAAAATGGGATTAAGATGGTCCACAATTGGGTCTGTACACCCGCCCAGGAGGGTGAAGTCATGGATTGATGGAGTTGGGGCTGCAGTTCTCTGCCAGTTTCTGGCACCACCGACAGGAGATGAAAAAAGACAGAAGTGGCTGGTGCCGGGCACTGGAGCCAGAAGATGCTGGAAGTGCAAATTAGCTGACCCTTATTTTGTGTCCCTGCCAGAATGGTTTTGCAGAGAGCCAAAGTGAAGTCTTTGCAGACAACTGGCAAGTGATAATAGTTGAGAGCACTTGCTAGCCATCTCTGCATGAGTTCATTTAATTTTGTTTTTCAGCAACAGTCTGAGGTAGGTATTACTGCCTGGGTAGATCCAGCAATGAGTGACAGGACATTTAAGGTAACAATGGCTTGTAGTTAGTGTACTTCTTTCTCATGTGCAGCTCAGGGCAGGATGTTCAGGGACGGGCCAGAGTCCTGTGCTGTTTGCATCAGGGTTCTTCTGTCCTATTTCTCAATGCCTTCAGGAAGGAATTTGTAGCTCATGACCCAAGATGTCATGTCAAGCTCCAGGCACCATAGTCACATGCCAGCAGTGGAATGAGAAGGGACAAGAAAGGAAGACTTTCCTGGATGGTGCAAGGTACCTTCCTGCACCTGTCCTTCTGTTACTCCTAATGGCAAGAATAAGACAACCAATAAAATTTGAGCTAGATTTGAAACAAGCTTGATTTTTATTGGAGTGTGCCCAAGAGCTGGCTAGCAACTGCCTTCTAAGACAGGTTAAAAAGAACAGCCCCAAATTTATCTCTTGGGCCCCTTTCATGGAGTGAAATCACAAGTTTTATAGGAGAGAGACAAAGGGGCAATAAGGAAATTTTTAAAAAAAAGTCTTTTGAAAAACCATCTGGTTACTCACCATGTGATTAGGGATGGGTCAGAGAAGGTCAGGGAGGTTAACGGAATTTTCAGAAAGAAATCAAGGTTACTGATTGTGGAAGGTCAGGTGCCAGGAAACAGAGAGCACCTCAGTTCTCACAGTGAAAGCACAGCATAATGTCTGCCTTCAAAATGGAGTCAGGCAGGTTCATCTCTTCGGGGCACAGATGAGTGCTGGGGCTGCTCTGGGCAGCAGACAGGGGAGAACATGGAATCTTCATTCCTGGTAGCGGTGCCCAAGTGAAAGCTGAAAGTTGATAGTCATAACTAAGGAGGAAGAGAAGTAGACATGGGCTACACGCAGTCTTTCCCTCCATTTTCTCTTGCAGCAGAGAAAAGGGAAGTATCGATAAGTGAGATAGATTTATTAAAGTCACAGCCTTTGAAAGGGATGGGTTGGGGTCCTAGCCCAACTATGCTTCTGGAACCCCTGCCTTCTAACCTTTGGATGAGCAGGTCTCTTACCTAGAATGGCATGCCAGTTGATTACAGTCTGCCCCATCTTCTTGTATACCTAAGTTTATTTAAAAGTTATTATTATTGTGTTACTTTAAAAAGATATATTTATTTTTAAATTGTGTGTGTGTGTGTGTGTGTGTGTGTGTGTATCCACTGTGTGTATGTAGCAGCCTTAGAATCCTAGAGAGGTCGTTAGATCCCCTGGAACTGGAAGGTGGTTGTAAGTTGCTGTGTGGATGCTGGGAACTGAGCTCAGGTCCTTTGGAAGAGCAGTAAGTGTTCATAACCATGGAGCCAGTTCTCCAGCCTCTGTGGTTGTGTGTGTGTGTGTGTGTGTGTGTGTGTATGTGTGTGTGTGTGTGTGTGTGTGTGTGTAAGAGAGGGAGGGTGGGGGGAGATGTCTATGTGTGGCTCATGTGCCACAGCACACATGTGGGAAATCAGAGGACAGCTGAACAATCAGATCTGCCCATCCACCTTGATGTGGGCTCTGGGAATCAAACTCAGGTCATCAGGTTTGTTCAGCAAGTGCCCTTATCCACTGACCTAGCCCCTCTCATATACTTTAAATTGTTGCAGATTATTCTCATGCTTAATACATTATAAATGCTATGTAAATAAGTGTCATACCATATTAAATAGTGAAAATAGAGAATAATGAAAAGGGAAAAAAAAGAAGATACATGTTCAGTTTGTATGCAACTCCTTGCCCTGAATATTTTAAATTTTTGTTTGACTCTGTGACCATGAAATCCTTGACTCACTATAACCTGTGGTTTGATGACAAGAGATCGAGTTATGGAGTATAGTCAGGTCCCAAGCCTGGTTACTGCATCATTGACTGGTACAAGTCAGGCCTCAAGTCTGGTTACCTCATCACTGATACAGTGGTCCTTAAATCTGGTTACCCCATCACTGATACAGTGGTTCTCAAATCTGGTTACCCCATCACTGATACAGTGGTCCTCAAGTCTCGCTACCTCATCACTGGTACAGTGGTCCTTAAATCTGGTTACCCCATCATTGGTACAGTGGTCCTCAAGTCTCATTACCCCATCACTGGTACAGTGGTCCAAGTCTGGTTACCTCATCACTGGTACAGTGGTCCTCAGGTCTTGTTACCTCATCACTGACACAGTGGTCCTCAAGCCTGGTTACCCCATCACTGGTACAGTGGTTCTCAAATCTGGTTACCCCGTCACTGGTACTGTGATCCTCAAACTGCTTAGTAGCAGGATTCCATTACACTCTGAAAAATTAACTAACGACTCCAATTTGCTTGTTTGGGTTATAGTTCTTGATATTTGCCATGTTAGGCATTAAAACAGGGGCATTAAAATATTAATTAATTAATTTAAGAAATGATAAAACTCAGGGCTGGAGAGATGGCTCAGAGGTTAAGAGCACTGGCTACATTTCCAAAGGTCCTGAGTTCAATTCCCAGCAACCACATGATGGCTCACAACCATCTGTAATGAGATCTGGTGCCCTCTTCTGCCCTGCAGAGACATGTGCAGGCAGACCACTGTATACTTAATAAAAATAAATAATTCTTTAAAAAAAAAAGAAATGATAAAACTCATTGTATTTCATATAAATAAAAAATAAAAAACAAAATAAAGACAGCCCTAAATTTCAGAACAAAAATCCAAAGCAGAAGAATGCATTGTTTCACAGGCTTATAACTCTTCTTTGATGCCTGGCTTATGGAAACTCGAGTATGAAAATCCAGCTCATTTCTCTTAAGCCAGATATCAAAGAGGAATTACTAAATAACTGTGAAAGGAGAGCCAAAGGCATAAAATATGCCCAGCATTCTAGGAGACGTTGGAAACCCAGCATTCCAGGAGAAGTAGGATCTTATTTGTTCCTGGAGGATTGTGGTGTCTGTATGGGGCCCAGGGCTATAATTTGAGAATTTCTGGTCTAGTTAGTAAATTTTTAAATTTTTTAAACAAAAATTGAGTTAGCATACACAGTACTTATTATGATATTTTCCAACAAAACTTTCCCTTTTGATTGATTTCCTTCCCACCCCCATCTGCCTCACACCCCTGTGCTCTTGTGTTCTTTCACGCCTCCTCCTCCCTTGCCTCCTCTCCGCTCTGATGTCATGTCCTGTTGCCCTCCTTCTCCCCGAATGCTCATTTCCTCCTCTCGTGGTCTCCTTTCATAGCTTACACTCACATTCACCCTCTTATACACGAATGTATAAACTCTGTAAGCTAGGATCGACATATGAGAGAGAACATGCAATTTTGGCTTTTCTAAGGCTGCGTTACCGTATGTGTGCGTGTGTGTGTATGCGTGTGTTTGTATGTGGGTGTATGTGCATGTATGAGGCCTTTCCACTTCCTTGCCATTGTGAACAGTGCAGCAATGCACACACATGTGCAGGCCTCTCTCTGGTAGGACAGAGAGCCCGTAGGGTATGCGACTTGAAGTGCCATCGCTGTATCATATGGAAGTTCTAGTTTAGCTTTTTGGGACACCTTCCTTCACGCTGACTTTGTAATTGCTGTATTGGTTTACGCTCCTGTCAGCACTGAAGAATGGTCCCTTGGTCCCTGTGTTCTTGCCTGCATTTGTTGTCCTCTTTGTTCTTGATGATGGTGGGATGGGACACGTAGAATCTCAAATTAGTCTCAATGTGCTTTCCGATGATGGCCGAGGACGCCGAGCACTTTAAAAACACTCATTAGCCATTTGTGTTTGCTCTTTTGCCTGTTAGTTCCATTAGTCTGTGTATGGATTCTTTTAAAAAATTAATGTTTATTTATTTTTGACAACATTAGTTGTTAAACTCAGAGCTTCACATAGCTAGGCATGTACTCTATCACTGAGTACCGTTCCAGCCGTAGTTATTCACTTTCTGTGTATGTGTATGTATGTGTGTATATGTATGTGGGAGTCAAGGGTGACCTTGGTTGTTAGTACTCATCTTGAACTTGTTTGAGACAGGGTCTCTTTGCTGTTGGTCACTGTGTACATCAAGGTGACTGTGTACATCAAGGTAAGCTTCCAGGGCTTGTCCTGTCCCTGTCTCCCACTTGACGGAGCAGCCCTGGGCTCACAGATACATGCTACCGTGCCTGGCTTTATGTGGTTGCTGGGGATACAAGCTCAGGTGCTCATACCTGCACAGCAGGTGCTTTCCCCACTGAGCCTTTGCTCAGCCCTATTATTTATTTATTTATTGAGACAAGATTATGCTATGTAGCCTAGACTGGCCTCCATTTCCCCATCTTTCTGCCTTAGCATCCAAGTGCTTGGGATACAGGAATGCACCACCATACTGGGATGACCTGGTAATTTTTTTACTCTCTCCAATCTTATAACAAACTAAAAGGATGAACATTTTTTTCTTTTGAAGGTGATATTGTGACCTTTGAAGGTATCTACCAGTCTCTGAAGGTCGGTTTGTGAAAGCTACAGGAGTTTTGAGACAACTTCATTTACGTGGGTTAGAAGAGGCTCTCAGCTATAGAAGAGGGACGGGGTTTGTGCTTTGTATCAACCTTCTGTTGAAGCGGGGAAACTGTGCGGAGCTTTCTGGCTGGGTTTCTCTAGGTCAGTGGCCTCTGGCTGGGAGGGCAGGCAGAAGTCAGAGATGATTGGCTCAGGCCTGCAGCTTGGCTCTTCTGGCCCATTCATCCCGACTCACCAATTTTCTTGACTTTATACGTGTCCAAGGAATGCAGGGTACACAGATATATTCCTCAGTGTCTTAGCCAGCTTTCCATTGCTGTAACAAAATAGCTGAGACAATCAACTTGTTAAGTGAAATACTAATTTTTGTTCATGGTTTCAGAGGTCATTTGTTCCCATTAGCTTGGGCCTGTGACGCATCATAGTGAGAGCATGTGACTGAGGAGGATGCTCGCTTCTTGGTAGCCAGGAAGCAAAGACAGAGGAAGGGACCTAGGTTGCTCTCTCCCGTTAGCAGGAACCTCCCCAATGACCTAACTTCCTCCCACTAGGCCCCACTACCTAAAGGTCCTACCACCTCCAGGCAGTGCTCCAGGCTGGGGACAAAGCTTTACCTATCATGTTCCCCCTCTTGTCCTTAAGTCCTTGCACAGCATCCAGACCAGCTAAGACTTTGCTGACCTTTGGGGTGTTTTCCCTGACACCTCACCTGCAGGCTTCCTCCAGCTACAATAGACAGCTCCACTGAGAAGGAGACCTCTGTTAGGGACAAAGCCTTCAGCCTGTGTGCAAACAGGCCCATGGAGGGACTGGAGGTGACTTACACTTGTGTCCGTTATGCTATGATTAGGTCTCCCTACTTTCCTAATGAGCTAGAATGTTTCCTATAAAATAGGAATGGGGCATAGATTTGCATTTTATGTCCAGCAGAGGCAGTGCTAGGGACCCAGAGGCCACCCACCCAATACATCTGCAGTGACTATTTTGGCATCATCTATCTATCAGTCTCTACCATGAGTCTGGAATCACCTTGGACCATGTTGTCCCAGAACCTGGCTTGGCCTGGAGGGTCTGCCTGAGGTGGAAGAGAGAAGCCTGTGAGTAGCCAAGACTGAGAGCTAAATACCCCTCTGGGTACTGCTGTGGGTTGAGGGTGGATCATGCTGGAGGTGATGGGCAGATGTTGAAAGTCCTGCCTAGCAACCAGACTGTAAACCAGGTTGAGGTCAGGAGTGACCAGCAGAAGCTTGGAGGGAAAGATGAGAGCCCAGGCTTCTTTTCATTTCTGTGGAGGGAGAAACTGTAACTAGATTTCAAGCGGGGGCCACAGGCATTATAACATCTGTTCGAGGAAGGGAGGAGGCAGTTTCTGCAGAAATCACACTCCTATCCTGAAGTGAAATAACCTGAAAACACCCTTCTTGCTGTGGATTTCTACAAACCATTTAAAACCTCCAGGGACCGCCCAGGAAATATGCTAGAGTGTTGTTCCCATTTTCCCTTTGATCTGGGACAAGACTGACCTGGGCCAATGGGTGATGAGCTAGGCTGGCCTTGGCTTGCCAGGACTCCAGGCGGGGAGGAAGCCTGAACTGCAGTTCTTTCTTTGGGTGCTACTGTGTCCTGCATGGAGAAGATTGCTATTTCATCCTTGCTGTGTCTGCCAGAGCTGGTCCCATGGTGTATAGCAATTACCCTTGACAGAGAACCCTAGGGTAGCAACGGTAATAGTTTTTCATGCAATTTTCAGGGTTTTTTTTGTTGTTGTTGTTTTGTTTTTTTTCTTTCTAGCTCTGAACTGTAGGTGGGAAAACAGGTAGGCAGGAACTGAGGAGTTGGACACTCTCAGCTGCCCTCTGTGAGAGCTCTGACCCTGGTCCTTGAGTAGTGTTCTTATGGGCAGTGCTGCAGAATGGAAACAGACCCAGACCTCAACCTCCTTCCCTGAGCTTCAACTTGCCTCCTTGCTACTTTGGAAGAATCACGACCTTTCCAAATAAGAAATCAACAAAAGCTGCCCCTCTGCTTACCAAGGAGCACCCAAGATACCAGAGAAGTGATAATGTTGTCATGGTGACCATTATCCCAATATGGTCCAGGGAGATAGGGATAGGAAAAGGGACAAGAGTGTCCCATCTTTCTGGAAACCTGCTTGCCATGGCAGAGGCAGAGGAACAGCAGAGGAACTTCTCTGGTGGTCACAAGATAGATGATGTATGGGTCACCATTCCTCGGGATGAATCACACGTGTTATTACAATCACTACTCACTGCAGACTGACAGCAGGAGCTTTCATCATGCTCACAAATCACAGAGGAAGGGCTTGGGCAATAAGCTAAAGTTCATACAACTGATATATGCATGAGCCTGAACCTGAACCTGGGGCTGTGGAAGTGACAGCGAGGCCAAGGCAGGCCAGCCAGCCCCTGTCACTTCTTCTGGTCACCAACTTTGGAAATCTATTTCTCCTCAAGGTGGCTACTGGAAGGGAACATGTAGCTGACACCCAGCTGGCCCGAGACCTCTAAAGTATCTTCATTCATGATGGCCTATTGGGTGACAGGCCCTGTGGCATCTTTGTCGCAGTCCATGAAGTAACATGAAGACTGTTGTCCTTATTCGCTCAAGGGTACCCCTTTCCACCAGGCAAGCTAATTATTAGTCTAAGTTCCCACTACCAGAGACTGGCCACAGAGACATTGACTCAACAGGAGGGAATTGAGGAAGGTGAAGATTGGGAGGGGCACGGTGTCTGCTGCCGTGGCTGGCTCACACCCGCAGACCACCTGCAGGTTTGTATCAGTAACCCATGCTAATGGCAGCTGCTGTTCTACGATGCACAGTGGACCCAGGGCCTACTGTGGTCATGCCACGATTGTGATGTTATGTTCTGCTTGCCTGATTCTGACTGTGGACTCTGGATGGACCAGACTAGGTGAGATGCAGAACACTGATTCCCGAGGGCTGGAGCATGTCCCTAGCATCAGGGAGGATCTTGAGATTGGTGGCACACAGCTCAGACTTCTCTTACCTCTGGGATTCCCTTAGTGCCACATAGCAGAGGCCCTCATGCTTGACTCCCTGCTCTCGACAATTTATGCCTTCTGCGATCCGGCTTGCAAACACTGATCGGCTCCAGCTTAGCACTCATGGCTCTGTATACTGTATGGTGTATATTTCGTAGTATATAGCTATTTTTATAGTATACTGCTATTGGGCTCTTTCTTTCTAGTTGAAGGTTATAAATGTTTGTACTAGCTGCTGACCTCCGGTCATGCATATGCATGAAAGAAGTCACGCATGAAACAAGCTGTGGTTTATCTGTAGCATTGTGCTGTATCGTGTTAAAGATGTCATTGATTCTAATAGACATTGCTGGTCCACGTGGCACTGAGAGTGAGAAGCTGCCAGTTAAAGCTCGCCATCCTGGCTAGAGGCAGCCCTGCTGCAGAGACACTTACAGTTAAAAATAAATAAATAAAAACAACAACTGACAACAGGCGTTTGGAATCATTAAAACACAGACCGTAGAGATGTTTGTTAGTAAAACATGCAGGTTTGTTTATACTAAGGAACCAGCAGAAGAAAGAACTGACAGTTCCAAACCTGCCTTGTGTTGTTAGGTTGAGTTGAGGGTATCAACAGAGGGGAAACCCAAAATAAGCCTCGCCTGGCACAGCATGTCTTGAGATACTTAATAGCCCCTCCCCCAACCAAGACAGGGGTTCTCTGTGTAGCCTCACACTGTAGATCAGGCTGGCCTTGAACTCACAAAGATCTACCTGCTTCTGCCCTCCCCCCACCCTCCAGTGCTGCAATTAAATGCATGTGCCACTACCCGGGCATTTAATAGGTCCTTACTATGTTATTGCCAATGGGAACTGATCCTATTGGTCTCCTGGGGAATGTGTCAGAAAATGTCTTCCCAAGCCCCATCCCCAGTCTGCTGTTTTTAAATCTATGAGCTGATGTGCAGGAGGGGGACGCGCAGGAAATTTCTACTGCATAAAAAATGCCCTGCTCCTGTTAGATTCTTTATTTGGCAATGAAGAGAATTAAGATCAAGGAAGAGAAGTGGCCAGGTCAGGGCAGAAGAATTGTTGCCTCCACCTCTGGACCCCGAAGCTGCACAGTCTATTAGCGCTGTAGAGCACCTACTGGATCCTGGCTGGACAGCCTGGTTTCCCTTAGTGCCATCCTCAGAGGGACAGTAAGTGAGCACATGGCCGAGGCCAGCACCATCCTTGGGCCATGCTGAAAAGTCTCTTTCCCCGCAGGCCATGTGGGAGCAGTGCCAGCTACTGAAGACTGCCTCGGTGTTTGCCCGCTGCCACCCTCTGGTGGATCCGGAGCCCTTCGTGGCTCTCTGTGAGAAGACTTTGTGTACATGCACTACCGGGCCAGAGTGCGCATGCCCGGCTCTCCTTGAGTATGCCAGAAGTTGTGCCCAGGAAGGGATGGTGCTGTACGGCTGGACTGACCACAGCGCCTGTCGTAAGTCGCTGCTTTCCGCTGTGCTAGGCCCAGACTGTTTGTCCCGGCATGGTGGCACTTGTTCTGGAACTGTGTTGTGAGGTACACCTTCCCACCATCAGCCAGTGTCTGTTGAATCCTATGTCCCGAATGGCTCTTCTGGGCTGTCACCTAGTCCTGTGAGCACTGGCCTGCCACAAAGTCCCTTCCCTCATGGTCTCTGTGAAAGTTGAGAAAGCCTTTCAAGGCCCTGTCCCTACCTTGGTTTTATGTCACACTCTTACCACCCCATGGCTTCCCACAGTCGTCTCTGCTCCAATGCGGCAGGCAGTTAGGTCTCAGGGTCTGTCTTCACGACTGTCCTGAGTTAGAAGTTGCATCACGTTATAGAAACTGCATGTGGGGTGGCCCCAGAGAAACCGG
This sequence comes from Dicrostonyx torquatus, assembly GCA_028555095.1. Lineage (NCBI taxonomy): Eukaryota > Metazoa > Chordata > Mammalia > Rodentia > Cricetidae > Dicrostonyx > Dicrostonyx torquatus. The sequence goes on from JAQHUG010000165.1 coordinate 1,478,587, forward strand.
AAAGCCTTCATTAAACCTTCCCTTTTATTGACTCATCCTTCCGGCCTCCAGGCACATCTTGTACTGGTCCTTCAACTCTGCCTCGCAACATCCATTTGGCATCTCTAAATCTCGCTGGGTCCATAGTCATTGTCACCGTCTCCAAATTACCATGATTAAATAGAGCCTTCTGGTCACCTTGCAAAAGCCTTCTCTTTCACCACACTGATCAAAAGCCACCCGGTGGACAGCTGCGTGGCTATAATTAGGCAGATAATGCAGACTGAAGGAGGCAGAGGACCTGGCTGATACTGACACGGCACACTTGAGTTTCACCATCTGGCAAACAGTGTGGCCATCAGCTTTGCCTATGGTCTCTGTTGTGGGGGTGTGGGAAGATGAGGGTTAGGGCGGCCCATCTCCTCTGCAAAGGGAGTGGCTGCCTCTAGACCTTTGAAGGTAGGGTGGAGGAGATAGGTGGTTTTGAAGGTGAAGGAGATGCCTGATAGATGGTTTTGAAGAAGGACTTGGAGGCAATTGTTTGGGAAGAGCCAGGCCTTGCCCACAAGGACCTGTGTGCTCCATGAGGGGAGTAGAGAGCTAGTTTGGCAATAAGATTCAGAGGCAGCCCAGTAAACCAGTGGAAATAAATGAATGTCACCAAGGTGGGCATGGATAGAATGCGCCCTGAGCTGGGGATGAGGTGACATTTGGTAGGAGCCGATATCATGAGGAAGAGGGACCCCTCGGGGAGGAAGAGATACTTTCTTGCTGGTCCCTAGAAACCATTTTTTTTAAAAGCCCAGACTTTGGTGTTGCTCTGAGAAAGTCTTAGCTGTAGTTTACAGACACTGAGAGACAAAACATGCCCACGATTTATCCGTGTAAAATGGGGACAGATAGCTATGAGGTAGGAGTGGCTAGCCCAGGCATCTCAGTGAGTCTTAGCTGGTACCTTACAAAATGGAAGACACTCTTTCAGGGAAATGCTGGCTTCAGAGGGACCATGGACTGGTGGGTTGGAGACGGCCTCTGAGACCCTGCAGACAGAGTGGACCTCCCGGGGGGCCAAGGTGGCTGCACTTGTCACTGGTGTAGTTTGGAAACCACCCTCCATGCTGGGGAACTGCTTGGGGAGATCATTTGGTTTTTCTTTCAGACCCAGCATGCCCTGCTGGCATGGAGTATAAGGAGTGCGTGTCTCCTTGCACCAGAACCTGCCAGAGCCTGCCTATCAATGAAGTGTGTCAGCAGCGCTGTGTGGATGGCTGTGGCTGCCCTGGTAATAAACATCCCCCTTCATTTGCAAGGCCCTGCTAGTGCCCTTGGCTTTGGGAAGAGAGATGAAGGCCACTTGTGTTTTTCCCTCATGGCTGTAATCAGAGGTCTTTTATTTAGCTTTTTTTTTTTACAGTCCTTGTACAGGGAGCTCAGGATTAAACTGGTCTTTAGTTTTAATTTATGTTTTGCCATGGTCTGTGTTCATAAGGCTCTGTGTCTAGGAAAATAAGGATGGCCTTGGCCCTAACAGTGGCTTTGTTCAAGGAGCCCCTGGCCTGATCTGATCTATGTTTTTTTTCTTAGTTGGGGTTCAGGACTCCAGTCTGGAAGAAAGGTCTTACAAAGTATGCCCTGGGTTTGCCTTGCGTGCTCAGCTGTACAGGGCTTTGCGTTAGAAAGTCTCTGTCCAGGAGACCGAGTGGTGGTCATGAGCTTTATTCAGCTATGCAGAGTAGTAAGTCCTGAGGCTCCCGACTTCTCTATTGAATGCTGTTGACCAGAGCTACTGACTCCCTGCAATCCTGGAGGGATTGGATAGCAATAACCCAGCACACCCTGACACACCGCATCATGCAGGTTCTCCGAGATTCCCGGGAGAATCCTCTGGCTAGGCTCCTAGGCTTCTCCACTGGACAACCCCAAGCCAACCCTTGCGCCCATTCTTGCTTCTGCAGTATGGAGGTTGATACCCTCCTCCCTCCCAGTCCATCAACGTTAGGGATAAACATTGCAGTGCACATCCTTAGAGTTTTCCAGAAGCGCTAAGCTTTTGATTACCCATGGGGTTCTAGAAGTGAGAGGTGAATAATGATGACAGTGCTGAGATCTTTGATGTCATTGAACCCAGAGGGAGAGCTCCTCGATGAAGGCCTCTGTGTTCAGAGCTCCGAATGCTCGTGTGTGCACGCTGGGAAGCGGTACCCTCCTGGCACCTCCCTCTCTCAAGACTGCAACACCTGGTTGGTAACTGGGAATACATAACATGGTTTACCCAGAGGTTATTTTTGGCGCGGGGGGGGGGAAGTTGGGGCAGGAGGGGCAACATCAGGTGGACCAGGAGCTGGCCTGGGTTGAGAGTGGGGGGGGGGGAGTTGGCAGCGGGGATCCAGGCAGGTGTTGAAGGCAATGGTGGTATGCAAAGATCTTGTCACAGATATGCCTGGAGGGAAATCAGAGGAACACATCTTTTCCATGCAGCTGATAGCTCTAGCTCTTGCCAAACGATGGGTTAGTAAAGGATGCTTGTCTTACGCCAAACACACAGCTTCTCTTCTTAAGTCTTTTGTCTGCTGGTTGAGAGTAAGCAGAATCCCCTAGCAGGGGCTCCTTGGTCTGTGTTCTATGGAGCCTAGATGGTCCTAGCCTGGGCGCCTGTCCCTGGGGCTCCTGTCCCTGGGGCTCCTTAGCCTGTGTTCTATGGAGCCTGGATGGTCCTAGCCTGGGCGCCTGTCTGCTTACTTCAAGCATCTTTTTAAGCATATCTCTGCATATTGCCTCTAATCTGCCCACTGTCCTCTGTACACTGGGGGAAGCAGCACCTTGCCCCACCTCCAGCCTTTCCCTGCCTGCAGTCTCTAGTGCAGGAGTTCTCAACCTGTATGTAGGTCCTGACCCCTTCGGGGGTCAAATATCAGACATCAGATATTTACATTGTGATTTATAACAGTAGCAAAATTACAGTTGGAGTGGCAACAAAATAATTTTATGGTGTGTGTGTGGGTCCACAGGAGGTGCTGTACTAAAGGGTGGAAGCATCAGGAAGGTTGAGAGCCGCTGCTGCTCTAGTGCCTGCTGAGCCCCCTCCCTTCACTGCCAGCATGACTCTGGGTCGCCTCCTTCACAGGTCTTTCTTGCTTCCCCCACCTGCTGTGCATGGGGAGAGGAATAAGACTCCCCACTCCCACTGGGGCCCCGGACATCCGAGGTTTTCTTTTTCTATTTCAGTCTCTTCTCCTTTATGATATCTCCAAGGACCCTTTGTGGCCAAAGGCATGGCCTGTAAAGACTGCTCCAGCACCCTTCTCTTCTTTCTCTCCTGTATCCCTTCTCTGGGAGGGCGGTGCTATCTGTGGTGAACATTAATTTAATTAGGTGCCCTCCTGGAAGAACCAATGACCTGAGCCTCTTTTGCCCGACAGCATCTGCAGAAACAGCTTGTGGATCTGCAGCAATGAAGAATGCCCAGGTAGGCTTCTGTACACCCCTTCTCTCCTTGCTCTGTGGAGAGGCGTGTCCTCGCCTGCTGGACCCCTTCGTCAGACCTCCTGACTTCGTCTCTGGCTATGGATCTCAGCTGTGCCGTCCACCCGCTGTGGACCATGCGGGTACAGCCACAGCAGCTGAAGTGGGATTAGGTTGCCCTGCCCAAGTCCTGTTTGCTCTGGGGATTAAGTTGCTGCGCTTTGAGACCTGAGCAGGGCTGACAAAGCAAAGAGAAGAGACATTCTTTGGAAAATCAAGAGGAAGAAGAAGGTTCCAACAAGCCTTTTGGCTTGGATTTTTCGGGTGAAACCAGGTTTCTATAGCCCCAGTACACTAGTTAAGCAGAGTAATAGGGAAAGGCAGAGAGAGAGTGGGGACTTACTCGATGAAGCAACACTAGCAAGATGAACAAACAAAGGAGTTCGTGACCCCAAGTCTTCCCAAGAAGTCCTTGCTGCTGTTGTGTATGGGGCTTGAGGGGACCAATCTGGTTTCTATAAGAAGCTTGCTTTTGAGGCAGGTGCAGCCTCACCCTTCTGTATAATTGCCCTCATCTGCCAGAGGTTCGGCCCTGGGAGGTTTTGTTATTCCAGGAATCTAGATGACTCAAGGGGAAAGGTTAGCAATGCCTTAGCTCTGTGTCCTCAGCCAAAGTAAAGGAGATGGACACCAGGAAGGCAGAGATCAATGCCCAGTGTTTTTCTTGCTCTTAGCTAGCTCATGGGTGCAAATGAGAAGTCAATGACTTTTAGCAAAAGCAGCTTTTGAGTGCTTTTTCATTGAAATTTTTCTGGAATCTTGGATGTGCGGACCGACCACAGTATGGTCCAAATGCTAGGAGAACTGGGGTAGTGAAGGGTCCATTCCCTAGTCACCCATCTGGAGACTGCTTAGGAAGTTGCATTATATTCTCAGCCCTCTGCTTTTACCTGCATAACCCCAGCTCTATTTATTGCAAACCTCACCTATTATTCAAAGCTCCCTCTGCCTCACCCTTCATGTGTCCAGACCTTTCTCTTTGTGCTCACCCATGTGATGTTTTGGATATGCTGGGCACTGTGCTAAGGGCTTTTTATGCTACCTCATTGTTACAACCCATGAGACAAGTACGGTTTGTTCTCACCTTGCAAAAGAGAAAAACAGACAGAGACAGGTTAATGAGTTTTCTCAAAGTCACAAAATTACTAAGGGTCAGAGCCAGGAATCAAGTTCATAGTCAGCTGGGCTCTGTACCTGCCCTTCCCTTTGCTGGCCCTAGACTTAGGGAAGCCAGAAGTAGCTTGGATACCTGGACTCATATGTGAGGTCTGTAGATTAGAGGTTTTAGGGACCTTATCATTTGGGACCTTATCTAATACATGGCATATTGGGAAAATTCTGGAACTTGATGGGAGCTAGATCAATTACTTTAGTCTTCCCAGGCATGGCCAACTATTCTTTGTATTTTTTGGATAATCCTGGAAGAAAGCAGAAAGGATAAAAGATTGCTCTTGAAAATGCTGTCTATGCTCTTCTTGAGCATAATTACATCCCACATAGGATATTTGATCACACTGTGTGAAAGGCACCTTCTGTTTGGTTTAATAAAGAGCTGAATGGGCAACATTTAGACAGAAGAGAATAGGCAGAACTTCCTGGGAGGGAAAGGACCTGAGAAGAATCTGAGGGGCACAGGAGATGTCAGTAAGAAACAGAGGGAGTTGGACATTCATAATGAAGGATGGGTAAAAAGCCATATGACAGAATGCAGACGAATAAAAACAGGCCAAGTTATAAGAGCTAGTGGACAAGTCTAAGCTGAGACTAAGCTTTCCTAATTAATAATAATAAGTCTCTGGGTCATTATATGGGGGCTGGTGGTCCTGACGAGAAAGTATTACTACAGTTGGGTCAGACGTGGAGGCCCAACCCATATAGTCAAACATAGAGTCTGAGAAAGCTGAGGAAAGTCCCAGACATGGAGCCCACTGCTTGCAGTACACAGAGGTGTGGCTCCTTTAAGGGGCCCTGCTGTGCAACCGAGCACTTGAGCAGCTTGTGTGCTAGGTAAAAATCCCTGGTTGGAGTCAGCTGCCAGCGCCATGTGCTAAGTGGAGCCCCATGGTGGTAGCCTAGCCAGTCAGAGAAGGATGGAGACATAGAAAAAGGCAGGTTCAGACCAAAAAACTGGTACAGACCTCTAAGCAGGTACAGAATGCTTAAAAATGTGCTAAGATGCTGAAGAAAGAAAAAATGGATATAGACAGTAAAAGAATAAACAGTTTAAAAATAATAAAACGAAGTCTTTAAAGTAATATGGAAAATAAGCCACATAAGGATGGAAAATACACCTGGTGTCTGGATCCTGTAGAGCGCTTTGCTGACTTTAAATCTTTTAAATGCTCTGAACAGAAAACAACAACTGCTGAGAGATATTGGATTGTGGGAAAAACTACTGAATTAAACCAGCCTATATAGTTTAAGGATGTCTTACCTTTAGAATGGAAGTCAGGAAATGTGTTTCATTGGGGGAAAGGTTATGCCTTTGTTTCTACAAGAGAAGAAAAGCTATAGATACCATCAAGGTTGATAAAGAGTAGGTTCAAACAACAGAGACTTCTTGATTAGGAGAGGTGATATGTCATCAAACAGCGTGGTTATTCAACTCTTTATTAAACCAATCAGAAGGCACCTTTTATATAGTGTGATCAAATATCCTACAACTTCTGAACCATCCCATATCTAAACCAGAAGGATCCATTGCATAAACCCTGTAGACCACAGTGGACAGAATTAGGAGTTTAGTTGGCTGTTTCCTTCAGATTGTGACTCCCAGCTGTGAGAGTCCACACATCAATGACTTCAGGGTGGGATTTCTATTCATCATCCTTTCATTCACTAATTCAACCAATTGTATACACTATATCCATGCAAGTCTTATCTGGACAATGCAATCCTATGGTCTTCAACTCAAAATCTACAAGAGTTTTTTCTGAGGACCAAGACAGCCTATTGATGCCTAGAAGGGCAGGTAGCCAGTCCCGACTTGTTATTTATGGAGTGGCTTCAAGCTTCACTGGCAAAGCTACTAAGATCTTATCTCATTCTCAAAGCCCTGCTTTGACCCTCCTCTTATTCTGTCCACCTCCACCCGTGGTTGCTGGGTTTAGGCTTATCTCTCCACCTTGCCACAATCCTGTTGCTAGTGCGGTGTCTTATCTCTCAGATAAGCAGCGAGGGCTTAGAGGATAGAAATCAGTGGGAAGGTTCTGGAAGGGGCTATGCCTAGATCCCCAAGTGGCTTTTGTGAAGAGCCTGGAGGGGCTGTGTCATGCTTCTTTGGCATAGAGAACTGGGTTTTGATTCTGGGCAATGAAGAAAGTGTATTAGTCATTGATGTGCCACAAATCCTCAAATGCAATGGGTCATGTTGAAGGTTGCCTAGAGCAAAGAGCGCAGTGTGGGAACTGAGAACTGGAAGGGTGAGGAAAGGGCCTAGGAGCATAGCAGTCTGCTGGGAAGGGGCTGGGATGCCCCGTGGATGCCTTTCTAGAAATTTTCCTCTCCCTGTTCATCTCTGCTTACTGGCTAGAAGTTAGGGTGTCCTCAGGCAAAACTGTGGCACATTGATCAGCTTTGTATTACCACGATAGACCGCCTGAAGCAGTTTGCTTGTGAAGTAGGGGTTTGGTTTGGTTTAAGATTCTAAGGCCGTAGGTTTAAGGTCAGGTGACCCCATTCATTAGAGTCTCTGGTGATGAAGACCTATGGTTGGGACATGCATCATAGTGAACAATTATATCTGAAACCAATAAGCAGGGGTCTATGTATGGGAAAATAGGTCCTACAATCCTCTTCAAGGGCACATGTCAATCACTTAAGTACCTTCCACAAGGCCCACCTCCTGTGGTTCCACAACTTTTGATAGTGCCACTCCTGGGACATGGGCCTATGGTGGACATTCAACACCCACACAGCAGCATGTGGTTACCATGGAGCCTGCCATCCTGCGGCTCCTTCTCAACTGCTCTGCCATACACTGCAAGAAGTCATATCAGTGCTCCTTCAGGCCAGACAATGCATCATGTTTCATAGCCAGGCTTTCTTCCACCCAGGCTCTGTGTTGTTCTCAAGCCCCTTGGCAGGTGACCACACTGACGAGGGTCAGAGAGGCACCAGGCTTGGCCCTGAAGAGAGTAGAATAATTAGGAACCGTGGAACCCAATCCATGGGGCAGTGATGGCTGTGTATAAAGTGCTCTGTGACTGCTTTGGACGGTGGGAGCAGTTTAGCTTCTCCGGGCTCTACTTGGCTCATCTGCCAGCTGGGAATGACAATGTCCATCACTAGCCAGGAGGTGGCTCCCAGAAGAGTGCAGAGACACAGCACACATATTCGGTCAGAATTAAGTTACTGAGTTAAAGGCCAGCTCAGAGGAGCCTGGTGTCTACAGGAGGTCTTTTTCACCCTGATGGAGGCTGTGGACTGACATTTCTGCAGGAATGAATGTAGGAAAAGGTGAAGGCCAATAGCTCAGCAGGACATCCTATCCAGGGCCTACTAGCTGCACACCAAATGGTTTGTTTATAAGAAAAAAAGCGTGTGCCCATTAGATGAGACATCTCTTTCTTCTGCTCCCCTTATCCTCTCCCCTCCCCTTCCCTCCTTCCCTCTCTTCTTCTCTCCTCCCCTCCCCTCCTCTCCTCTTCTTCCTTCTCTTCTCTCCTCCTTTCTTTTACTCCTGTTATTCTTCCTCCTTTTCCCCCTCTTCTTCCTTCTTGTAAATGTGTGTATGTGTGTGATCATTACACAAGAGGGACCTGGCTTTAACTTTGTATGCCCTTTTAAGAACCTCTAATTTTTCATTCGTTTGCGCGTCTCACGTCTGGTGGCTGCCCTTGACTGCCTGCCCGCGAACAAATACCCTGGCTGTCCTGCTCTGAGCTGAGGAGTGTGAGTCTGACCATGTGGCTCATTGTTTGCTTGGATGTTCTAGTTCCCTTGGCCAGCTACTTCCCAGCAGCTCACCCATCCATTTCCCCAGGTTTCCTGTGTTCGCAGCCTAGTCTCTCAATTGTACCAAGGAGATAAGCTACGTATAATATTTAGACTTCTGATTGCTGAGAAAGAAATCAGCAGGGTCAGAGCAGGAAGCCAGATCAGGGGATTAGATCCCAGGCTGAGCATTTTCCTTTCCGATAGCCGCAGTGCTTTCTCGTTGACCCTTCCTTCCCTGGGCATTGTCAAAGAGAGTGCGAGTGCAGCTTTGCACTCAGATAAGAGCGTTCCCGAGAGGATGGAGATGGCCGGGGGAAGAATCCCACCCACTACACTGCGGCCAGGTCAAGGCACTTGACACAAGCGGCCACGTTGCTCTGTTTGTTCAACCATGGTGACTTTAGAAAAATATTCATTAAGACGGGCCTTCCTGCGACATCGCTGGATTCCAGGACATTCACAATGGGTTGGGGTGACCCCTGGCCCCATCGTGTTGCTGCTCAGCTTTCTCCCAGCTTCGCTCCCCTCTTGCCCCGTCGCAGGGCATGGTATGGGAGAAGATGTGAGGAGAGTGAGCTAGGGCCTACCTGGTTTTTTCATGCTCATCAGGCTGGTTTTGGTCACTGGTCACTTTCCATCCTGGAAGGGATGACAGAGAGACACTTGTCTCCTCGGGGTGCTTGTCTTTACCTGACCTTCAAATAGACTCAAGACAGAGCCATACCTGAATTCAAAGTTGTACAGTTGGCCTGGCCCAGCCCTTCCATTACTGAGAATATCAATGAGGAGGCAGACTCTCAGGTCCTTTGCTTCTTGTCCTTGTCATGGGGGCAGGACGAACCACGCTGCAGCCTTTCAGGACATCCAGGCTGCCTTAGGCCTCAGTACAAGCCCTGGAAATGGGCCCAAGTGGAGCTGCAGACTTTTCAGGGGACCATCCCGGGTCAGGCTGCGCTATGGAGAACCAAGCCCTGGCTATGTGGAGTCAGTAGTGAGTGGCAAGAAGCCACTCTTCCACAGGTCACAACTTCTACAGAATTCTACACACATTTTCTACAATTTCTCATGGTGGAGATAAGAGAAAGTGGCACAAACACTCAGTTAAAAGTTGGCAAGAGAGCATGATGCCTGTTTGAGCCACAGGGTCCATTTTAGGCTTTGAGGATGGAGTTTCCCCAAGCTGGGTAGAGACACTGGCAGGGCCTCTTCTGCATAGACATCTTCTAGGACATGTGAGCTCATGGCTGAACCCCTTCCAGGACAAAGTCACAGCTGTATGGGGAGGGGCATGTGGAATCCTCATCTGTAGATGTATCAGCCTGGGCTGGAAGCTGGCCTTGTGGAGGTGGGTGCTGCCTGGCCATGTCATGTGCAGAAAGCATCCTGGCCCCCCAACCCCCACCCCTGACCCTGAGCAGGTTCCCTGTGAACTAGGGGAGGAGAAGGAGTGGACTGACACTGAGCCAGTCTGCCTCTTTTCTTACCTCTGCCTCTGGGTTTTGGCCTTCATGGCTCTCCTGGAGTGGGACTGTCCCCAGACCCCTCCGCAGGCCATTTCAATGAGAACTGTGTTTCTAGGCAGCCTCCCCCGTTCTGCTAAGCTCTCTCTAGCCTGGTCATCTGGCCCTGATCTGGCCCTGAACAGGGAAGCTTGGGGCCCGCGGAGTGGACTTCAGGAAAGAAGTGAGGAGCAGGAGCTGCAGGCTCAGACCCCGATACCATCACAGACTGTTTTAGCTCTGTAGCCATCTTTCTTAGACGTTCTGTTTGTAAAGGGGGCACTGACCAGCTCTGACAACTTGTGTGAGAGTGGAAACCAATTGATTTGCAGTTCTTTGCAGCACTTAGTTTTGATTGTCTTGGGGGAAAGGACACCTGGGAACTCTGGGAGAGGGACACCCTGTTTTTATGTATTTTCTACCTTGCCAACTTAGAGCCTCCTCCCTAACCCCTTCTGGGTCCTTCCAGGGGAGTGTCTTGTCACAGGCCAATCCCACTTCAAAAGCTTCGACGACAGGTATTTCACCTTCAGTGGGATCTGCCAGTACCTGCTGGCCTGGGACTGCCAAGACCATGCTTTCTCCATCGTCATAGAGACCATGCAGGTGAGCTTGGCCAGGGTGCGTGTCAGGAGGCGTGCAGAGCCTCGTGGTGAGAGGGCAATGTTCTGGAGGCTCGAGCCCCTGCCCTGTGCACAGGAGGAATTGTTACCTCCAGTCTTCAGGGACTTGATGCAAACCTAGTCTGTTTTTTCCTACTTAGCCCTTGGGAGATGGCTACCTTGTTATTCAGGAGGGTCAGCCCCCGAGGTCTAGTGTGTGCCTCCCTAAACCTCTGCTCTTTGAAACTGAGGATAGATTGGGGTGGGGAGCATCAGGGTCCTCTCCTTTAGACAGGCGTGTACTCTCCAGGTAATGAAGCAAGGGTGGGGACAGTTGCAGGACTTCTACCCTAGGGCAAGTCCCTGATTTGGGGGAGGTTAATAGGCACAAGGAATAAGGAGAGCTGAGGGCTTAAGATTCATTGTAAGAAACCCAAGCAAGGATGGGAAAGGGTGCGAGTATGGCTTGGGTTAGGACGTCCTTGCACAGCTCTGGGCCCCATACTTGTGGCATCTGTGAGAAAGGAAGTGTGCTATTCTAGAGGTCCATGCCCTCCAGAGTTGAGACTGGGCACTGGGGCTGGCAGGGGCCGTGGTCAGGTCACTCTGCATCTCCCCTCGTCAGTGTGCCGATGACCCAGATGCTGTCTGTACCCGCTCAGTCACTGTGCGGCTGTCTGCCCTGCACAACAGCCTTGTGAAGCTGAAACATGGAGGGGGAGTTGCCATTGATGGCCAGGATGTCCAGATTCCTTTACTGCAAGGTGAGCTCACGACCCCGTCCTCCATACTGTAACATCTTCTCAACATCTGTCCCTACCTTCTGAGGACACCCTTTTCTTTCCTGGGAACCTGACAGGGATTTAACTGGGGGTAATGGTGTCCTGGTTACACTGTCTCTGCAAGTAAGGGCTTCCTGAGGCAGTGGTTGACCCAGCTGAGAGGTCAGGGGTCAATTCAAAGGATGCTACTTGGAGTAAGTGCCTCACAAGAACAACCTTCCCAGGTCACATTAACTGGCTTGCTTCACACAACTCCCAAACTTAACCTTGAGAGTGGCTTTCCGACCTCTCCTCCATGATCCCTGGCTCCCCTGTAGCCCACAACCCTAGCTTGGCACCCAATGGATGAACCTGGCGAGAAAGCACACTGTGTATTCATGTGTGTTTTTGTTGAGAGCAACTCCAGGGAGCTGATGTATAGCTCCAAGGCCAGGCATGAGCTTTTCTCGCATCTCCACCTTCCCACAGCAGCAGACTCCACTACTTCCAGCTTTGCACACAGCGTGGTTCAGCCAGGAGGACTGTAACCCAGCCTGCAAGCCATCAGGGGCCCCAGCATGCTCGCATCAGGGTTAGTGGTTGTTGTAGACACTTTCTGTTGCTATGACAACAACAAAACAAAACAAACAAACATAAAACTTGATCAAATTCAACTTGGGAGGAAAGGATTTAGCTCATTGCACACTTCTACCTGATAGTTCATCACAGAGGAAAGTCGAGGCAGGAACTCAAGCAGGAGGAAGGCAGACTACTGGCTGGCTTCCCAGCCTGGCGTTTCTTATAGCTCCCAGGACCACCTACCCAAAGGTAACATCTTCCACATCAAACAACAATCAAGAGAATGTCACAGACATGCCTGCCTGCAGGTCAACGTGAAGGAAGCATTTTCTCAAGCGAGGTTACTCTAATTGACAAACACCAGCACAGAGGATGCTGGAGCTTCTGCTGCCCTCTTATGCCCACAAGGGGAATTACAGGTTGTGGCAGCCCACCTGCTCCTCTGGGAATTTATTTACCTCTATCTACCCAGTTAACCGTTCCTCCAGATAGCACCACCCCCAACCCCCAGCCTCATGGACGCCTATCTGCCTTCCACTCCTTGCTCGTCATTGACGTGATACTTTGAGACATCACAGACTCACAGCACCCTTGTCACCTCCCTACCTGAACCTACACTGGCTCTGTCCTTTTCTAGGCGACCTCCGCATCCAGCACACGGTGATGGCTTCTGTACGCCTCAGCTATGGGGAAGACCTGCAGATGGACTGGGATGGCCGCGGGCGGCTGCTGGTTAAGGTAGGTCCCTTCCTAAGCTACAGCCTCCCTGGAGCCAACCTTTACAAAGTACCCCTTGTGCTCTGGGCAAAATGGCTTTGTGTGGTACGAGAAGAATTTCTTTCCCCTCACCCTCCACACCCCCAGAGCAAGGAACAGGCCTCTCTCTGTATGAGAAGCTGATGTGTGTTTTCTGGGTGCTCCTTGTTGGCCCTGGGGTTTCTCCCTTCTGGGGCTTGGGTATTGTGCTGATCTCCAGAATGGATGGATGTCCATCCCCTGGAGGACAGGCATCAAGGAGGATTTATTGGCCAATTTCCTGGCTGCAGCGAGACTTTAGATCAAGGGGTATCCCTGGACACTCATTGTGGGGAGCAAGAGAAGAACAAGATTGGAGCACCTAGCTCAGACTGAGTATCCTCCCTTACAGCACCTGGAGAGGGCCACAGGGGGCATCGTCCACATTCCTATGCCGATCAATGTGTGGGCCATGTCCTCTGGATGCATTGTCTAATCAGATTGGACAGTAACATGTACACTCACCTGGCTTTTGGATTTGCTGACCGTGCAAAGACCCTGGCAGGTGGGCGGAGCAGGAATCACTCTCACTACTGCTGTTTCATACGGGAGACAGCCAGGGGACATGGAGGGACACCAGAAGCCTACACTCAGTCACAGTACGAAAGTTAGTTCTCTGGCTGGTGTCCTTCCGTTAGACCATGGTCCTCACTGTCTGGTCTCAGGATGCTGTTAGATTCTTAAGAATGACTGAGGAGGGTCCCCGAGATCTTTAGTGAGATTATATCTGCTGACCCCCCAGATGAATGGTTAGGTCAAAGCTGAGCAGAGTGACACATCCTATGGCCGAGGAGGATGAGACAGGGGCTGGAGGCCAGCCTGGGCTACATAGTGAGTTTCAGCCAACCTGCGCTCTATAGCAAGACCCCATCACAAACAGAAAAGCGAAATCCCAAACACAAAAGTTAACCCAGAGATGCTAAAACATGCATTAACGCTAAACCTTCTTACCTAGTAGGCATTGGTAAGCACTTTTGGAAAAATAAGTTAGACGGGGTCAGGAGACAATACTAGGCAGTGAGAAGAGAGCCATGGCTGCACACGGCTGCACATCTCTCTAACGATTCATTGACTAGAAGACAGCTGGATTCTCATGTCTTCTTCTGCAATCAATCTGCTACAATATTTCACATCACAGGACCTCTGGAAAATTCCACTGGGGCCTTGTATGAGTATGAGAAGGGAAAGGCAAGAGCAAAGGTCACGTAGCTATAAAAAGATTCAGTCTCGAGGACACCTGGAAAGGGCCTCAAAAGACCCTGATGGGTCCCAAGACCACACCTGGAGAAACAACATCCTCGGGCAGACCTAGGATGCCTGGAGAGCCTGCCCCACATCCTAGGGTCCCTGCTCCCCAGTGTCCTTGGTGTAACTCCGCAGTGGGTGTTACAAGATACTGTTCTTCCATTCCCACGTGGCCACGTTCACTCTCCCGTTGTAGAGCCTCTGAGAGGGATCCACATGAACTCCATTTTTCTTTTGTATAATGACTGTAGCCATAGAGTGGGGAGCAGGAAGAGCCAGGAGAGCTTGTCCCATTTCCATTTAGAGCTAGAGGCAGGGCTCTGCTAGAATCATGGCGACTTGGCGGGCTGGGGTTATGACAGCGTCAGCTGGTTACAGACCTTGGGTCTCCGGGCCTGGGTCTAATTTGCCTTCTGTTCACCAGGCCTCCAGGGAGTGCTTGCTGGGAGTCTACTACCTTCCCAGCATCCACTGTGGTGCAGTGTGGGCGTGCTGCCTTTGTGTGGTTTCTACTCCTGTACCTCCCCTCCTGGGCAGCTGCCCGCCTTTATCTCAGGTTGCTTTGTTCTTTATCTCTCTGAAGAGCAGAAAGCTAGACCTTTAGCTGCAGAAATGGTTGTAGGGCTCTCTCTGGACTGGGGTTTGATTAGTTTGGCTAAGATGAAGAGAAGAAAACATGACTAAGGTGCAAACAAGGTCAGATGACCTCGAGGCCCATGGGAATATCCTACTGTTGGTTTTGCATGAAAAGGTGCATTTGTGAGGAACAGGAGGATTGGGGAGCATTTGAATGGACCCCTGGAGCTTGGGGGAAGAGCTGGCTGGAGGCAGGCAGGCCTGGGGTTCAAGGTGCTGCAGGGGCCCTTACACTCTTTCCACCTGTGTGTGATATGCATGCCTTGAACCCAGGCAGCGGGGACCAACTCAGGTGACTACCGTGTAGGTAGTTCAGCCTCAGCAGAGTACTAGGAGGACCTGGGTCGGTTCCCAGTGTCATAGAGCTGAGGCCTGTTTCAGATAGTGTCTTCACAAAATTCCTAGAGCTGAGACACTGTAGGGTCTGTGTCCAAGGTTGGGGTCCCTGATTACACCCTCTCTTCCAAGCCCTGACCACACTGTCCCCTGTGACAGGCTAAGGGGACAGAGAGGAAAAGCATGCTGGAAGTGGCTGATGGAAGGCAAATGGGAGTGGCCAAGGGGGACTCTGGGAGCCTGAGGGCACCTGATGTGTCTAAGCAGGAGAGGAGAGAAAGATGCTGAGAAGTGGGGGAGGCAGGATGAAGGCATGTCGCTTGCTGCCACCTTGCTCAGGTGGCCTTGACAGTCATCTGGTAATAGGAGGCAGCCTATTTTTGTGGCAATTTATTATTTTTTTTATCCATCCAACCCATTCATTCAATTTGACAAACATTAGGGTGTCCCAGTAAATTCCCTGTGTTGCGGTCCTCACCCTCCAAGGTGATGGTGTTTGGAGGTAGGGGCTTTTGGCCCCTACCAAAAGGGATGAACTCACTAAGAGCGAGCCCTTCCTTATGAATGTGATTAATCCCTTTATAAGGAGCTCCAGGAGCCAGCCAGCCCCTTAGGCCATGAGCCATGCAGCAAGAAGCCAGGATCTATGAACAGGCACCCTGCCGGTGCTGCATCTGCTGGGGTTTGGCCTTAGTTCCTGGCTTTCAGATGATACTGTTTCTGTTGTTTAGAACCCTCCCAGTCTATGGCATTTTGTTACTGCCACCTGAACAGAAGACAGACACCACTGTATTAGAGGCGATGAAGGTCCAACAGAGAAATGGCAGGCAAAATGCTTGCTTCGTTTAGTTCGAATTCGAATGAGGAAGATGGAGAATAAACAAAAGTCTAATATGTCGTCTATTAGACTAAAGCCCGGGGAGAGAAATAAAGCAGGGAAGGGGCAGGAAGGGCTAGCGTGGTTTAGTTGTTTTTTTTTTTTCCTGAGACAGGGTTTCTCTGCAGCTTTGGAGTCAGTCCTGGAACTAGCTCTTGTAGACCAGGCTGGTCTTGAACTCACAGAGATCTGCCTGCCTCTGCCTCCCAAGTGCTGGATTAAAGGTGTGCGCCACCACCGCCCAGTGGATAGGGTGGTTTAGTTTTAAGCGGGGAAGTCGGGGGAAGGCCTAGGTGCCCAGTGTATGTGACCCTTGGCCTTTGTAAAACAAGCAAGGAGGCGCCACTCCGCCCACCTCTCTCGCTTGCACACACTTGTGGGTCTGGAACCACCATGTTAAGTCACAACTGGAAGCTGGAAGGGGTTCCTTGAGGTGACCGCTGGAGTCCAGGCCTAACTCGTGAGGCTTTGGGACATCAGGAGAGTGACCCAGTCTTACTAACAACCCACAGCTAGAGTGGACTCTTGCCTCTGGTCCCTACCACCTCTTCAAATCTGCCCCGTAGAAGCCATCAGTGCCCCGCTGCCTGGGGAAAGGCCGCCTCCACCCCACTACTTGGTCGTGAATGTGCACTTTGGGCTCAGACCTCTGGCTCACCCCTGAGATCTAATCAGAGAGTGAGTGACGGGGATGGAACCTACCCCTGCTTCCTCCCCAGTGTCCTCAGCAGGAGACTAGAAGACAGGCAATGCTTCTGGACACCAAACACGAGCTCCATGGGGATTGGGTTGCACTCCGCTATCTGCCTTGCCCACTTGTGACCAATACCTGCTCAGGGGACAGTTCACACTTCATCTCCTTGTTGCTTAGCCATGTCCACTGATGGGCATGGGTACAGGAAGCACATGAATTTGAGGGAGACAACCTACTTGCTTTTCCCAGCTCTGCCACTCTCTCTGGGGTCTTAGGTGTGTCCTTTTTCTCTTTGGGCCTCCACTGTGCCTTCCAAAGTGACTATAGCATATATATGTAATAAGAATATTTTATTATGAATATACTCTTAATTAATAGTAAAATCAACAATATATTTCTAAATAAGTATATTAAAATACAATATATTATAATATATTAATTAATTAATATAATTTTTAGAGTGATCATGGCTGGCTACTTTCTGCCCAGCGACTGGAGAGCAAGGACAGAGCTGGTACCGTGCACTCTATAGTTTGCAGCTTCCCTCCTGTTTGCAGCCCAGAGCTTAGCTGTCGTAGACATTTATTTTTCACGTGGGGAAATTTGATGGAAATGATCTCATTAGCTAAGCGGGACTCCTGCTGCGGTTGGGGACAGCTGTCTGTCTTCTGTCTTCCACAGCTGTCCCCTGTTTACTCCGGGAAGACCTGTGGCTTGTGTGGGAATTACAATGGCAACAAGGGAGACGACTTCCTCACGCCCGCGGGCCTCGTGGAGCCCCTGGTGGTGGACTTCGGAAACGCCTGGAAGCTTCAAGGGGACTGTCCGGACCTGCATAGACAGCACAGCGATCCCTGCAGCCTGAACCCACGCTTGAGTACGTGAGCCCCAGAGCCCTGGGGTCTCCCATGTTCCGGGCAATCCATGGGACAGTATACTCCGGGGGAGGCAGAGATACCTTTGACCCAGCCCTTTGTAGACCCCTGGCGTTTTGACCATAACTACCTTTGACTAATTTCCTTTTCAAAGTCTGTTTATTGAACACCCTCCACGGATGAAATCCTGAGAAGGAAGAGAATATTGTGCCATTTCTTCGACACAATAACTTAGACCGGGCAGTTCTCAATGCAGAGCAGCAGCGGGCTCTAGAGTGGAATTATAATGTAATATGCATTGCGGTGGCCCTGTATAAGAACAGCACTGCAACCCCTCTGCTCTAGGGAGCTTCTGACCACTGTCTCCAGGGTGTTTGAGAAACGCATTTTTACCTGTAACTGAGTCAAACGCAGGGCAGTAAACTGGACTCAGAAACCAGAGCCAGAGAGACTTGCTTTTGCAGTAACTGTCTATAGAAAAGGGAACTGGGTTCTGCTCCTGGGTGGGGAGGGGTAAGGATGTGAGAGTCCCTTGTAGCTGACCCCAGAGGCCTTGGCAGGGCCGCGTCTTACCGGGCACTGGCTTTTCTCTCTCCGCAACAGCCAGGTTTGCGGAGGAGGCTTGCGCGCTCCTGACGTCCTCCAAATTCGAGGCCTGCCACCACGCCATCAGCCCTCTGCCCTACCTGCAGAACTGCCGTTATGATGTTTGCTCCTGCGCTGACGGCCGGGATTGCCTGTGTAGTGCGGTGGCCAACTATGCTGCTGCGTGTGCCGGAAAAGGCGTTCACATCGGGTGGCGGGAGCCAGACTTCTGTGGTGAGTTCCCCATAAACACTTTCAGCAACCTCGTGGGGCTGCGTTCACCTGTCCTTTTCAAAGACCCTTTTATTGAATTATTTCATTTGGAAACAGGCCCCTGGATCTATAGTTCATTTGCAGCCATTTTTCCTGCCTTCTGCTCCTGGCTGGTGGTGGCGTGGGTTCCTGCATAAAAGCAAGTGGGACCCCTTTACTCCAAAGCCATGAAACTTCGTAGTGAGCCAGTGCCTAGCTGAGATTGCCTGGGACTGCTGCCACCTAGTGTTCGTTCCTTGTAGGGTCAGGAAAGACCATATGTGCGTGGAGTGAGTTTGGAATGCGGGAATCTTTTGTTTATCATTTCAGTCAAGACGCCAGTGAGTCCTGGCCCACGTCTTTGGCATTTGTATAAAGTTATGCAGCGCTGAATAATGTCATTGTTCTAGCTGACTATGCATCTGTCCTCTGCTGCGGTAGATTCCTGCCATCAGAGCTGGTCTCTGCTCCCGCCCTGTGGCCCCTGGATTGTAAGACTCTTTGCTGTTCCTCTGGGGACATTTGGCTAGTATCCGGTCTCAGACAATTGGGAGATAGGATCTTGAAGCTTCCTTTTTGAGACCTCCTTTGGAGATGCCCATCAATCATACTGAGTGAAGGGATGGAGGGGAGGGGTAGCTGAGGAGCACTCTCGGGGGAGGGCGTTCTTGACCAAAGTTCTACAAAGGTGCATTTGTGGCAGAGAAAAGTTAGCAGAACCGGCTATGAGGCAGGCAGTCTGGGAGAGGAACAAAGGCGAAACTCTGGCTTTTGGAGTGAGGCAGGTGTGTTTGGGGACTGCAATGGCCGCCCTGATGGAAGCAGGGAAACAGTAGTTAGGGGCAGTGGTGAAAAAAAAATGACATTATGCATTTGAAGAGAAGTACATGTGTCAATATTGGCATCCTGCGAGCTTGTGTTTAGTCTGAGCAGTCTCTTACGGAGAGGAACAGATGTTGAAAGGTGGGATGAAGGGGTGCACGCTGTGTCCTCCTCTTCCCTCTAGCTCCGGATGGAGGGAATGCTGGGAGCCTAGAGGTTGGAGGCCAGGCTTTTCTGGAACTTCACCTATGGTAGCTGCTCTGTGACCCTGAGCCCTTCACTTGAGGGTGCAGAACCTCTGTCCCCCTCTTCGTGTCTGCCGTCTAGCAACGGGGGAACCAGGCAGTTGTGTGCTGTTTGTGAACATGCTTCTGTTGCCCACCAGTCTTAGGAATTCCACACTGGCTGTCTGCAGGACAATGGCATCAGAGGCTGTGTTGGTGCAGGGCATTCTCTCTGAAGGCCAGCAGCCTTCAGGAACATTCTTTCGTCTCTTAGGGGCAGTTGTTCTTCACCTCCACAGAAGCAAGCGTGGGCAATGAGCTGACTGGGTTAAAAAGAGGAGTGACTGCCAGGCAGTGGTGGCGCATGCCTTTAATCCCGGCACTCAAGAGGCAGAGGCAGGCGGATCTCTGAGTTTGAGGCCAGCCTGGTCTACAGAGTGAGTTTCAGAAAAATCACGATTGTTACATAGAGAAACCCTGTCTAGAAAAATGAAACAAAACAAAAACAAAACCAAAAGAATAGGAGTGACTCAGTTGACAAACTCCTAAGTCTTTCTAGGAGAGCCCCAGGTGCTGACTGGCAGGAAGGAGATGTTTAAGGACAAGAGGGACCTGTCCCCTGTGAGTTTATGTGACTGATGGCCTTGGCTTGCTTCTCTGAGCCCAAAGAGAGTGGGCCAGCCCCCTGGGTTCCAGTCTATGATTTTCCTCACTTATAGAAGCCTTGGTTTACTGTCTTCGGGTCCCCAACCCCTTTCTTCCTTCTTGAGAAAATGGACAGAGCTCCCAAACCTCTGCTTCCATTCAGAAGACTGTCGCTGGGGACAATCAAGGAACAAGGACATGCCATGTGGCTGCTTTTGTGTAATTCCCCAAAGAGACTCAGGAGCAGCACACACTGTTTTGTCTTTATAAAATGGATGTTTCCTTTTGGGAAGACAAGACCACGGACCCCTGAAGGCATGGACTCGGTGTCCCTGAGCCTCACACAGCCCTGGCATAGACATACATCTCTGCTTAATTGAGGTGTGCCTGGTTTTCTGAAGGAGGAAGGCTCAAGGAGAAACTCCATGAGCCTGGATGCCAGCTCTGGAGACGCTCTGCTGGTGGAGAGGGGAGCCCTTGACTCCCACTGCTCTTCACTGGATGGAGAGTGCCCTTGAGCATGATGCAGATTGAAGGGAGTTGCTGCCTTTGTGGGCTAGCCTGCTCCAGTGTCACCCTAACTTCACTCTGTACATCCAGGGCCCCAGCCTCTCCACTCCTCCAGAAGAAAGCAAGCCAGTGACTCACGTGGCAAGGGAATCTTCTGCCTTCCTAGCTAACTTCAGATACAGATCTGAGGTGACGGTAGGAAGGAGAGGTTCAGGGTCCCCTCAGAAGTTCCTGACTGGGGATAACTCTTACAGCTTCTATGGGATGTTTTGTCTGTGGTATTTGCTGGAGAAAGGGACCGTCCCTGAGAAGGAAGGCCCTATTGTTCTTGGGAGGACTGTGCACAGAGCACAGCTCTCATTTCCTGGACAGCAACCCACAGGCAAGGATAAAGGGTACCCACCACCTCCATTCTCTTCTTACCATCCCATAAAGACTTTTGTCATCCATATGTTCATTAGACTACAGGTACATGATGGCTGTCTGAGGCTGAGATCTTTCTCTGGGACTTGACTCCCATCTTGAGCCTGCTGAGCTGGGCTGCGACTCCCTTCACAATGACAATGGCAGTGAGCTTCTGTGACAAGTTGGTTCATCTAACCTCCACAGAGACCCCCACAGATATTGTTGCCACGTTCCATCCAGGGTGGCACTCAGAGTGTCATGCTAACTGGTGGTGGAGCTGCGATTTGAACTCGGGGACCTTAGCATTTTCTTCTACGTAGCCATATAGTATTTCTCATCTCTATTCGAAAGTCCCAGCATTGGGGGAGGGATGAGGGCTGTGAGCAGACAGAGGCTGCCCACTTTGCTGCGGGTAGGTGTAAGTGTCCAGGCTTGTAACATGGATGTCCACAGAGAGACTGTTCCCTTCTTGAAGTGTGATGGGTAAGATCATGAGCTTTAGGGGGCTGAGAGCTGGGCTCAGATCTCACCTCTGCTCCCAGAGAGGCCAGATCCTTAAGCCTCCTTAGCTCAAGTGTTGCTGGTGTCTATGGGTAAGAAGGGAGTGATAGGACCTAACTGGGTTAGGAGCAGAATACACAGTAGGTTCTCAGAAATTGTAGCCCTCATTGTCCTTCTCTCCGTGGAGATGCTCCTGCCCACCACTCTCATTTTACTAGGACTTTAATGTTCTAGATTTAGAGGATTTGCAGGCAAGGAAAATCTGCTCTCTCTGGGTAAAGAGAGAAAATGTGTGTACCCATAATTTTGATGCACATCTTTGCACCTGAAGATACACTTTTGCTCAGAGTGGGAAGGGATAGTTACAACCATACAGTTGTAGCAGTGGTCATATCTGATGCCTTCTTCCATCTCCTGTCTCCAGCACTGGGCTGCCCACAGGGTCAAGTGTATCTGCAGTGTGGGAATTCCTGCAACCTGACCTGCCGCTCCCTTTCCTACCCGGATGAGGAATGCAGTGATGTCTGTCTTGAGGGTTGCTTCTGCCCTCCAGGGCTCTACCAGGATGAAAGAGGGGACTGTGTGCCCAAGGCCCAGTGTCCCTGTTACTATGATGGGGAGCTCTTTCAGCCTGCAGACATCTTCTCAGACCATCACACCATGTGGTAAGTGCAGCCAGCCAGCTAGGCTGAGTCTGGATGCCTGGGAGGACGGTGATGACTTCCTTGGTGGTAGAACTGGTTCTTCAGATCTTTTAAAAAAATTTTTTTATTGATATTTATTGAGCTCTACATTTTTCTCTGCTCCCCTCCCTGCCTCTCCCCTCCCCCCTCAATCCTCCCTCAAGGTCCCCATGTTCCCAATTTACTCAGGAGATCTTGTCATTTTCTACTTTCTACTTGCCATGTAGATATATCTATGTAAGACTCTCTTAGTGTCCGCATTGTTGTCTAAGTTCTCTGGGATTGTGGTTTGTAGGCTGGCTTTTTTTGCTTTATGTTTAAAAACTACCTATGAGTGAGTACATGTGATAATTATCTTTCTGGATCTGGGTTACCTCACTCAAAAT
>JAQHUG010000165.1:1502556-1525355 GCA_028555095.1 Dicrostonyx torquatus
ATGCTAGGCCTTACTTTCCCTTTTCAAGAATGGAAAATGGAGGTGTCCTGTGTCCCCTCCTCTCAGATTCTTTATAGTGTACACTTGAATGAGAAAATTACGGCAAAGCAGCTTCACATCCTTGGTGTTTTGCCTGTTAGTGTGTTTTGAGTTGCTTTAACTAAATACCAGAGATTGGATCTTTTGTAGAATAAGAAGTTTCTTTTGGATTCTGGTTCTGGAGACTGAGAGAATCTCCAGGCCTGAGTATCCTTACCTGGAGATGGTCTCATTGCACGTGGGAGACATGTACAGTACACGAAGAGGCCTCACTTTGTATCCATTCTTTCTCCCAATAACTCATCCAGTCCCTTGAGACTCACCCACTCCTCAGGAGTTGGGCACTAATCCCATCCACAGGCGATGCATCTGTCAGGTCCCCCCACTTCTCCTGGAGTCAGGGTGGGGTCAGGGTCAGGGACTGTTAAGACTATACAAGAGGGCCAATTCTTGGGGCCCTTGGAAGGGAATGTGAACAGAGAACAAAGAAGAGAAAGTGTAGCCTCAGGGAGTGTGGTTCTGGAGACTGTGGGGAAATGTTGACAACACAGAGGTGAAGACTGTGAGGCCCTGGAGGAAGCTGTCCCAGGGGAATGGAGAACAGAGGCCAGAAGCCAGAGCCTCTGGAGATATGCCTGGACCAGAAGGTGCCGGAGGGTAGGAGATGGCCCTGCAGGTGCTCAGGACAGTGACGGGAGGTAGCAAGTGTGTTCCTTGGAAGTGCAGTGGAGATGCTGGCCTTATGGACTGAGTTCCCAAGAGGAAATGTGGATGGATGACTGAACCCCATAGTCTAACTTGGGGGGATGGAATTTGAGAACCCTTGTAGCCCTGTAGAGTAATGGGAGTCACTGAGAGGCATGGATTAGGAGCAGGAGAGGACCAAGTCCAGAGTGTGGGCCATAGAACCCTTCACCTGGAGTAGCATAGCACCTGCGTATGTCCTCCTGCGTGTACTTAAGTCATCTCCAGATGGTGCTCAGCACCTACAATGGTAAGTGCTGTGTCTCCTTGTCCCACTGCTCTGCTCCAGCAGTATAGGGAGCAAGGCCTGTCTCACACAGTTCATTTTCTCCTGAATGTTTTCCATCCGTGGTTGCTTGACTTTGTGCATGTGGACCCCAGGGACACAGAAGGCAGATGCTGTTGGCTGGATCTTTTGGCCTTAGCCCCATCAAAGGATTGCCTGGTAATACTTTTCAAATGTTTTCCTTTGGGACCTTAAAACAACACCAGTAGGCAAGTAGGGCTTGCTTCACCCCTCACCAATTGCCTATTATTATTATTATTATTACTATTACTATTATTATTATGTTAAGAAAGATGTAAAACAATGGGCTGGGAAGATGGCTCAGCAACTGAAGAGCTTGCTGTGCAAGACTAAGGACTGGGGTTGGGATCCCCAGAGCCCAGCAAACGCTGAGTAGCCATGACAGCTCAGAAGTCAGAGACAGGGATCTCCAGATCCAACCTGCTAGACCGAGCAGCCCTGTTGAAGAGCTCTCGATTGAGCAACGCTGCCTCCGTGGATAAGAAGAGCAATCAAGGATGGTTCCCCACATCAACCTTGGACCTTCACACATGCACACACGTATGCACATGCACCCGCACAAGTGTGTGTGTCTACATACATGCAAAACACGCAGACTCACGAAAATGGAAAGATTTTTAAAAAGACGTGACACTTGCTGTTTGATCCTCTTAGGTGTACCAGTGACATTAATTACATGCACACACTGTAACCAACTCCTCCCACCTATCTCTAGAACTTTTGTGTTCCTGAAAGAACCTGTGTCCATTAAATAATAACTCTTCATTGCCTTCCAGCCTAGTAATAGTCGCTTGACTTTTCCATTATGGACGTAACCACGTTTGGATGTGGCTCACTTTAGATATTCACTTTAGATAGCTCATATGAGTGGAGGCATCCAACACTCACCCTTTTCATTGGGTCTGGCTTTTTTCACTTCCGTTAATGTTTTCAAGGATCGTTCTTGTTGCTGCATCTATACAAACCGCATTCTTTTAATGGCTGACTGGAACCCACCGTGTACACACATCGCATACATGCTACCTTCAGCTTATCCGTTCATCTCTTGGTGGATGTTTGGCTGCTTACATCTCTTTGTTGTGAATAGTGCTGCCACGGACATTGGTGCTTAGTATCTGAGTGTGTGCTCTCAGATTTGGGGGGGTGGTGTATATCCCTGACCGCAGTTGCCAGACCATGTAGTATTCTGTTTACTACCAAACTGTTGTTCCACTGAGTCCACAGCGTGGAAATTCCCACCAGCACTGGACCAGTAATCCTTCCTCTACAGCCTCCCTGGCACCTCTTATTTTCTTTCTCTCCTCCTCGTCTTCCTCTTTCTCTACCTCCCCTCCACTTTTTTCTTCTTCCTCTCCCCTCCTCATCTTCTTCTTTACAATCTCTCTCTCCCCCTCCCCTCTCTCTTTCACCCCTCCCCCCATGGTGTGTGAGAGAGTACAGATACATCTGTTACAGCACACATGTGAAGGTCAGAGGACAGTCTTGGGTGCCAGTCCCCTCCTTCCATCTTATTTGAAACAGAGTCTCTCTGTGGTTTACTACTTTGCACATGGTGAAGTAGCTGGACAGTGGTCTCCTGGGACTCTTCTATCTTCTCCTGCAATCTCTCCATGGGCACACTGGATTACAGGTGTGCTGCCGTGTGCCTTTATAAGAGTTCTGGACTTTCAAATGTAGGCCCTTGTGCTTATATAGCAGGGCGCTTTAGCCACTGAGACATCTGTCTCCCAAGCATCCCCCTTTCTAATAGTTATCTTACTAGGCTTGATGTGGTATCTCATTGTGGTTTTGATTTGCATTTCTTTAATGATTAACAATATTGAATATTTTTTCATGTGCCTGTTGTCATTTTGTGGATTTTTTTTGTATAACTACTTGAGTCTTTCAGCCATTTTTGAATTGGGTAGTTTGTTTATTTTCTTATTGAGTTATTGAAGATCTTTCTATATTTTGGATATATGAATGCAAACATTTCCTTCTATTCTGTGACTTTTTTTCTATTCTGTTGTTCATCCCTTTTGATGCAGAAAATGTTTAAATATAACCAATTTATCTATTCATTTAATTTATTCCTTAAGGTTCTGTATTATAGCCAGGGAATCAGTGCCAAATCCCAAGTCATGAATATTTACCCTGATGATCCCTTCTAAGACTTTACTGATGTTTAGATCTTTGATCCACTGGTGCTCACGTTTTGGATATGGTGCAAGGTTAGAGTCCAGCTTCACTCTTTCCCAGATGGAACTCCGGTTTCCCGGCACCACATATATTCCTTTCCATGTCTTGGCACTGGTGTAGAAGTTCAATTGACTGTCTAGGCGACGGCTGACTTCCGAGCTGTTTACTTAGCTGGTCTGTATACCTGTCTATCTGCCAGTCCACATTGTTGTAATTACTGTTGCTTTGCAATAGGTTTGGAACCAGAAACTGTGGCTCCTCCATCTTTCTTCTTTGTCAAGATTGTTTTGCTGTTCAGGGCACTTTGAAGTGCTGCGTAAGTTCTAGTCTCAGTTCTGTAGAAACTGCCGCTGGGATCTGGTTTGGACGCGTTCAGTTTGTAGGTCTCTTGCAGAGACTTGTCATCCTACTGTTAGGCCTCCTGGTCCATATGCAAATGGTGTCCATTTACTGAGGTCTTCAGCTTTCTGAGCCGTGTTTTGTCGTTTCACAGTGCTTTGTTAGTGTATATTAATTGTGCCAAGGCCTGAGCCTTTGGCATTTTCAAATGTGCATATACTGTACTTTGCACGCACACATCTCTCTCTTCCTTCTCTTTCCTTCTCCCCCATCATCCCAGTCTTCCCTTCCTGCTTCAATGTCTTCTTTTTAGGTTCCACACATGAGAGCAAACACACTTCACACGTCTTTCTGGGCTGGCGATTACTTCACTTGGCACAGTCACCTCCAGGTCCATCCAGTTTCCCACAAACGGTCTGAATTTGTTCTTCTTTGTGGCTGAATGATACTTCACTCTGTGTGTGCCCTACTTTTCCTGACCCGTTCAGCACTCGGGCCAATGCCATGGCTTGACTCTTCTGAACAGCACTGTGTAGGTATCTCTCTTGGATGCTGACTGAGTCCTTCAGAGATGTAGAGCAGGGTTGGTACCACTAGTCATTGTAGTTTCAAGTTTCTTGAGGCTCCTCTGTGCTTATTTCCACAGTGGCTGTGCTAATTTGCACCCCATGATCAGTGTGAGAGACTCTTTCTTTCCTCCAGATTTTCACTACATTTGTTTTCTTTTGGCCTTTTGGGGACAGGGTTTCATGGAGCTCAGTTTGTAGCCCCTGCTTGCCTCTAGTTCATGGCAACTGTCACACCTCAGCTTCTCAGCTGCCAGGACTACAGGTATGAGGCACCTGCCTGGCTTCATCGTCATTGCCAGGCTGACTGGGGATGAGGTAGCATCTCAGTGTAGCTTAGATTTATATTTCCCTTGTGCCTAAAGAGGTTGAACATTTTTTTTTCATGTATTTACTGAATGTTTGTATTTCTTTTGAGATCTGTTTGTGTGTTCTTGGCCCATTTGTTCCTTAGATTGTTTGTTCATTTATTGTTTAACATTTTGAGGGTTTTTTTTTACGTACTCTGTCAGATGTGTATCTGGCAAAGCTTGTCTCTCGCTCTGTAGGGATCACTCAGTTAATTCTTTGCTGTGTAGAAACTTAAAATATTTTCTTTGTGTTTATGTCTGTATGTTTGATGCTGATATGTGCGTGTGTGTTTGATGTGTGGCTGTGTGTCTACTTAAATGTCTTGGGTAGGAGTGACCTCAGTTCTGGGGAAATAGTGTAGAAGAGCCCTTGGGTTGAGAAAGAACAATGCACCTTAAGATTCACAGATGGTCACTAAGCTGGAGAAGAGGGAGGAGGGCAGGAATCATATTTCATGGATTTGCCCTTTGCCGGAAAGTCTGTTGGAGGGACGCTCCTAAGGGATTTCAGGCAAGGGTGGGGCACAATCATGGATAGGGTTTGATAAGATATTTGGCTTCCAAAAGGAGTATTCTGGAGAGAGGCAAGAATAGATGCAAGGCCATGAGTTAGGAGACACCTGCATGGCTCAGGCAGGTGATGGCGTCTCATCTACTGGCACTAGAAGTAACAAGCACATAGGAACTGAAACAAAATGTCACAGGCAAAGTCCTGGATTGTGGTGGATCTGATGTAGAGGGGCAGGGGGAGGAAGCCTAGAGTCTGAGAGGCAGTCAGGTGGAATGGGTGGCGACACCAGTCCACAGATTGGCCTTGGAAGAAGCCTGGGGTCTGGTGCCGACACATTGGGTTTGCAGTTTCTTCGAGACACCAAAGGGAGCTATAAAGGAGACATTAGTACACGCAGGTCTGAGGCTCGAAGGGGGTTACTGCCGGAAGTGAGCGAGCCATTTCTGTAAAGAGAGCTGGGTGTGAGTAGCAGCAGAGTGGAGGAGAAAGCTCGGCATGTCCAAGGCAAGGGGAGGCGCGAGCGACAGCTGAGGCTGAGGAGCAACCGGCGAAGTGGGGAAAATGCAATGGAGACTGTTTCATTCTCCAAGAGAACAGAGTAGCCCAGTGATGGTGATGCTCAAAGGGACATCACATAGGAAAATCACTTGAAGGGACTTACTGGGCTTGGTGGCCTGATGGTCACTGGTGACGTTGGCAGGTCAGACTTCCCAGAGTTAAGGATGGGAAGTCCCGCTGGAAGGAGCGGAGTGAGCAGGGTGGGGTGGGTGGTGAGGAAAGGGGCGATGGGTGTAGAAAACTTCAGCAGAAGATGGGGTATCTTCTCTGCAGTTACTGCGAAGATGGCTTCATGCATTGTACCACGAGCAGCGCCCCAGGAAGCCTGTTGCCAGACATGGTCCTCAGCAGCCCCTTCTCTCACCGCAGTGAGTACTGTAGCCCTGAAAGGCTTTTCTCTTCGCTCCTGTCTAGACTCTTTCCCATGAGCGGGGGGTGGGGAGAGAACTGGCTGTGTTGTCTGATGTGTGCAGGTATTCAAACAGGGGTCTGGCTCTGCCTCGCGTCCCGTGTGAGTGACTTTCAGACATATCTCTGCACGTGGAAACTCACGTGATTGAGGCACGCAGTGCTGGACTCTGTGGGAGGGGATCCCTGAAATCTGTGTGCCTGTGGTGGCCTGAGTGCAGCCAGCAGCTGGGGTTAGTGATGGGTGTGCTAGGAACGGCACCCACTGTTCCCCATCGGCTTGTTTCCTGTGGGCATGCTGATGAGGAAGCCTCCTTGGGATCTTGTTGGATGGATCTGAAAGAAGAGGGGTTCAGGTCAGCGGCTTCCAGTTTGAGCCTCTGAAAGGTTGCTGTCCTGTTTGAAGACAAGACGTGGAAGGGAGAGGGGTGAGAGTCTCAGTTCTAGATCAGAGGCAGATGTATAGTGGGTAAACATGGAGGGAGGGTGAGGCGGATCAGTGATGGTACACTGTGATGCCGCCATCTTTACAGAGAGGCAAAAAGCCTCTCAAGAGTCCCTGTGGCTGATGGCTTTTCCCTCCATGAGTTGTAACTATTTTATAAGTGTTCCTATTGGGTCCCACCAAGCTCCCTTCTAGTACCTTCATCTGTGTCTTCCCAAGCCTGAGTCTGGAAATTTCCACAGTGCATCTTGGTTCAGTGCAAACTGGGAGAGCAGAGTCAAGAGGGATGTGAGACAAAGGACGTCAGGTGGCACCTAGGGTTGCTAGAACTGCCACCAGCTTGGCTCAAGGCATTGAGATAGATAAGGTGGCAGCCCTGGTCTCACATGGAGACCCTGACTCAGGGCTAGAGGCTAGAGCACACTGTAGGCTGGGCAGTGTCCGGTCTTGGAGGGTGGGCTGCTCTGAGTCTCCTGAGTGAGTGACGGCACCTGCGAGCTGCAGGACAGTGCAGGAGGGTGACCTGCCACGACTTTGCTCACAACCTCTTTTCTTTCCTCCAGGCAAAAGGAGCCTGTCCTGTCGGCCACCCATGGTCAAGCTGGTGTGTCCTGCCGACAACCCACGGGCTCAAGGGCTGGAGTGTGCCAAGACATGCCAGAACTATGACCTGGAGTGCATGAGCTTGGGCTGTGTGTCTGGCTGCCTCTGCCCCCCAGGCATGGTGAGCCACTGTGTGGGTGAAGGAGCACCTTCCCAGCCATTCCCTTGCAGGCAGAGGTGAATGAGGTGGCTGTGGAGCTAGAGAGAGGAAGAAGCAAGGATGGGGATGAGGGGTAGATTCGGCCACCAAATCTAGGGAGGGGTTTGGGAGGAGGATATCTGGGGTTGATCCTAAAGGGATTGGACATCCACAGAGCCCGTCTTGGCTCACAGAACTGCCCTAGGAAGCAAAGAAACTATTTATAGAAAATACTTACATGTCTAAACAGGCATTTCTGCTAGAATTTCCCCAAGGGTAGCATTCCATCCACACTGCCGGGGTGGAAGGACACACACATAGTTGTGTATGATTTATATATACTTGTCCATAACTTTCTCTTTTAAGAGAAGGTGTTGATGTCTGTTCTAGTTGACTTTCTGTTGCTGTGATAAGCACCATGACCAAAAGCGACTTTGGGAGGAAAGGGTTTAGTTCACCTTATGCTTTAAGGTCAGAGGGGCATCAGGGCAGGAACTTAAGCAGAAACCTGTGCTCACTGCCCCCTCTCTGTCTGCCTCAGGCTTAGCTAAATTTTGTGTGTAACTCAGACTCTCCTGCCTATGATGGTATCACCTACAGTGGACTGGGCCCTCCTGCATCAGTTATCAATCAAGATGATGCCTTACAGATATAGTCACATGTCAGTCTGATTGTTCCCTCTTCCTAGGTGACTTGAGATTGTGTCAAGTTGACAATAACACCACAACCAGTGTCCCTGCCTTGTCTCAAGCAAACTGTGGCTTCCCTACATTCACTCCTTGTTTTCTGACTCCATAAAATGACTTGTGAGGTCTTGGCCATCCCTGTGTGTCCCATGATTATGGTTCTGGGGCTGTAAATGTCCCCGAAGGATACACAAAGTCTAATGCTTGCTTGTGACCCCCTGGCTTATCTGTGTATCTTCTAGAACTGATGGCAATGATTGGAGGATACCCAAACCTTACAACTTCCTTCCTGCTACCTTAGGTCAGTTTTATATCAAATATATTATACATATATTATCATCATCACCTTGAAGAATGCAACTTCTGGACTTTTCCTCTTCAAATGCATCTTGTCTTTCTACTGTTCCTAACTTCCCTCTCCCCCACACAGAGTATGCAGTGAGGGACTGAGACAAAGTGGTAGAGGCTAGTACCCGTGTGGGTAGGATGGCTTGAGTACGCACTGATGATGGCCAGCACACTGCCTGAGGAGGTGTGGGGGTTCTGTCATGGGAACCAGAACTTATTCTGTGTCCTTAGGAAGGCTGGGCACCGAGGCATGTGCAGGACAGAAGTCCTATTCTCTACTGCCTTCCTAGTCCCCTCTTCCAAAGGAGAGCTCTATCGCTTCTTCCCTAGGGTGCTCCTCACTTGTCTTCTCCCATGAGGATTCTGGAACCATCTTCCTCTAGTAGAGAGATAGAGAGTGGCCCTTCCACTAGACAGTGTGACTCACACCACAAGAGAAGGATGACAGGAATCTACCGGAAGAAGGAACTCAGTCTCTGGTCTGAGAAACACACAGGGATTAAGAGCCCCAAGAGATAAGGTCTTACAGTGAGCAGATCAGGGCTTTACCAGAACTGTTGTCCCCATGGTGTCTCTTGAGAGGAAATCTTCACCTGAGAGAATCCTCAGGCAGGAAAAGGGACTACGGGATTATGCCAGAATCAGGAAGCATTTAATTTACATTTATGTTAAAATTTAAAAAAAAAAGATTTGAGATAATGCCTCATTTTGCTGCCCAGGCTTTCCTTGAACTTCTGAGCTTAAGCAATCCTTCTGCCTCAGCCTCTGGAGTAGCTACAGCTACAGGCACACTCCTTCATGTCAAACTGGGTGGACGCTTCTTCAAAGAAGTGTGTGTGCACATGTGTGTGTGTAGGAAAGCATCCAAGCAGTACTAAATATTAATAACTACACCAGTTGCACTGGACCCCCAATCCTGGGTGGGGAGCGTGACCACAGATCTAGGATGCAGACCTGCCAAGCGCTCCATTCTCATCCAGAAGCCCCTGCTATGCATGCTCAGAAACGCACACAACTGAGTCCCCTCACAAAAGCTTCTGTCCGTAGAGGTTGGATTATTTTCACAACTGCTTCATTACGATGCTGACTGATGTGCAGATAGCCGGGGCCAGATTCGGCAGAGCAGAGAAATCCATGTAATTTATGAAGTGTGTTCAGTGTGCTGGCCGCAGCACCCGACACGTGTTCCTGGCCACAGCACAAAGAAAAGGGAGCTGGGAACATCTTGCCTGGGTGTTTCGCTGGTCCAGACCTCATACCCAGGGCTGTTTCCCTGTTCTCTGTGTGATGAAGGAGGGCTATGGCACGAGACCAAGGGTTTGGGCCAGGGATTCTGCATTTTGAAGACTTGCAAAGGCAGGGAGGCAAGTCACTTTCTGACGGAGACAGATCTGCTGAGAACAGAAAGAGACTCAAGGAGGAATGGGGTGCAGGGGATAAGCTAGCACCGCCACCACCCTCTGACCCCACACACTTGTGTAGTCATTCAGTCTTTATCTGAATCCCACAGGCCTCCTCTGTGATGGTCTCAGGCTGCCTTCCTCACTTGAACGGCTCTGGGCCCAAGGGAGATGTGTGCAAAAACACTTTAAAAAAGCAAGATCGTGGAGCTGGGGATGGAACACAGTTAGGAGAGTGATTTTCTAGCATGCAGGAGGCCATGGATTCAACTCCCAGCATGAAGTGGGTGATGGTGGTACATGCCTGTAGGTAGGGGCAAGAGGATCCGATTCTCAAAGTCATCCTCGGATACACGTGGAGTTGAAAGTCAACCTGATTTAGAGATCCCATCTCAAAAAACGCCAGAAAGTTCCATAGAATCATAGTAAGAACTGTGAGTGTGCTATTTATAAACAACTGAGGCTCAGTCTCAGAAACCGAGCGGGTTAGCTCCTCGTTTTGGCCACTGGAAGGGTGGTGTAAGGTCTGCTTCCTTCCATTTCCAGGCTGCTGTGGGCCAATGCAGTGAAAATGCATTGACGAACGAAATAACAAAAAGCGCTGATAGGAGTTGGGGATGTGTTTTAGCTCCCGTTCTCTTGCTGTGACAAGACACCATGACCAAGACAACTTGTTGAAGAAAGAGTTTATTTGGGTTACAATTCCAGAGTTAGAGTCAATGACCATCGTGTGGAACATGGCAGCAGGCAGGCAGGCATGGTGTAGAGCAGAAACTGAGAGCTCACATCCTTATCGGTTCGTAGGAGGCAGAGAGAAAGAGCTAACTAAGGATAGTGTGGGTTTTTGAAACCTCAAAGCCCACCCACAATGACACCCTCCTCCAACAAGGCCACACCTCCTAATTTTCCCAAATAGCTTCACCAACTGGGGGCTAGGTATTAAAACGCTGAACCTGTGGGGGCTTTCTCATTCAGGCCACCACAGGATGTGAGTCAATGCAAGGCCCTGAGTTCATCTCCAGTACTCCAAACAATAAAACCAACCAACCAATCAACCAACCAACCAACCAACCAACAAACAAACAACCAAACATGAAAATGAAAGAAAAGACACAGACAGGTTTTCACCACACACAACAGACATGGCATCATGACACACTACAGTCTGTTTCTTCAATCTCATTGTCACAGGTCAGCTCTGGTGCTGGCCTCACTCTGAGTGCCATTGTCCTCACCTAAAAACCACGCTTCCTGCTTTAAGGAACCTCCACGTCCCCTCTACACCTAGAAACGAGCTGTTGGAGGTGAGAAGGGAAGCCTTCTCTTTCCAGTGTCGCAGGCCTGGCACCTGCTCAGAGCAGAGGCCCCTGCTCTACCCACAGGCAGCAGCATCTGCCCCTGCAGCTGCTCTCAAGGTCTCCTTACAGGAACCTTTGCTTCCTCAGCCGTAAATTTGGGTTGGACGGATGTGTAGGAAGGTTGGATACTCATTGGCAGTTGAGGTGTTTTGTAGGTGGTGTCCTAGTGACCACTGTCATTGTAAGTTCATGGACAGTGGTAAAAGGCTCCCCAAGTCTTTGATTGTTTTGAATTTTTGAGACAGGCTTTATTCTGTAGTGCAGGCCAGGCTGGAACTTACTAGGTGACCCAAGCTTAGATTTTTACTTTAGTCAAAAAATACTCCTAAACTTTTTGCCTGGCGTAGCCACTCCTTTAGGTTGGGATATTTTACCTAACTTTGCCACTAGTCTGCAGCAGAGCACAGCCCATGGCCCTGCTCCCTGTACTCCAGCCTCTCTGCTGAGGCTCTTTGTGGGAGCCTAGTGCAGAGCCAGGACCCTTCAGTTCCTCTGGTCCCCTAACGCTCAGGCTGGGACAATGGCTTGCAGATATTTAGGCCTCGGCGGAGACTGTAGCATGTTGTCTGGGAGACGGTGATTTATCCTTTGATGCACCTCGCAGCTGCATCTTTCAAACTGGTACCCGGATATGTGGGCAATAGAGAACATCCTGCCACCGTGAAGGGTGCTCATGCTCCTGGTCCTTGGATGTCCTGACGGACATATAGAATTCTTTTAAAAACTAGATCCAAGACACAAGGTCCCATCTGGAGTCAGCTTCGTTTTGGGGCACCAGAGATTTTCTGGGCTCTCGTGCATGTTAGGTGAGTATTTTACCAAGTTATAAATGTTTATAAGATACAAGAAACCCATCTCTGTCAAAAATACTTCTACTCACAATCTGTCACCTAGCCAGGCTCACAGATCTGTGATGGATGTACGCTCATTTTGGTTAACAAGCAAAACTTTATAAAAAAACGAACAGCATGAGAAATCCCGCAGGAAGCGTCATTCACACATGTGTGAATTATCCAATCAGATCTCTGTCCTCCTAATTGACATGCGTTTGAACTCGGCTCTCCTGAGCTGTGAATACTGGTGGAACAGGGCCATCTAGGACAGGTGAAGGCAAATACGGGACACTGGATCTGTACGGCGCTCACGTATGGTGAGGAATGGGGGGGGGTATTTCCAGAGAAGGGCAACAGAGAAATTCTTTCTGCCTCATAATTGTTCTTGGGGCTGACTGAGGACAGTGTTCTCAGCTTGGGTAATGTTTATTGAACAATTGCAAGTTGGTAACCCATGTGGGGGGCAGTTCCTGCCACAGTTTCTAAAGTCTTCTATGGGCTTCATAAGTCTTCTCTCAGTACCTCTGATATTTGTGAAGGACATGCTGGGCAGAGATAAGTATCTTCATGTCAAACCATGACTTGCTGCATAGTTCAGTTATGGGCTGTTGACCTGACTTGTCTGCTTCTGGGCCAGTTCCCTCCTCATTCCCTGGACTTCTCCTTTATTTCTGTGGTTCTCAGTTGCCAGGGATTTCTTTGAGGCTTTGGGATTCTCAGGAAGTCGGGAAGTTTCCACACAGTGCCTGGGAACCCCTCCTCGCTGGCTCCATCGTACGGAAGGCTGAGACTGATCTTGGTGCTGCCGCCTGCCAGTTAGTGATGTGCTCTGACTGACAAGTCAGGGCAGAGATGAGAGTGTGCATAGCCAGGCGAACTCCGAGGAGGGCGGTCGTTAGCGCTGTGTGGCAGGGCTGTCTTATCACTGAGTGGGGTTTGAGTGTTACGGACATTGAGGAGGGCTGGGCACATGGACCTATCCAGGTGAAGTGGGAGCAGAGAAATCCTGGACCGAGAGGTAAGCACAGCCAGAATGCCCACCAGGGGACCTGGGTATCCCTCATCAAGCATACTTGCAAGTGACAGGCAGAACATGTCCCTCAGTGGTGAGACACCAGGTTATCTATCAGGGCTGTGCGTCCCTTCCCATGAAGGCTTGTTGCTCATCTCCACTAACTAGGAATCTACGTGTGTTAGCCATTCTTACGGTAGCCACTAGGTGACAGACTTCAGACTGAAGTCTAGCCCGACAAAGCTCGGAAGATGTGGGCTGAGTCTTTATTGCGAACCTCAGAAGGCACTGAAGGGAGGTTTGCTGCCCCTCCTTGCCCCTATCAAACCGCTGCCTTCTCTGCTGGTCTCCTAAGTCCCTTGTATTCTAAACACCGTGGTCCCAGGCTTAAGCACTACAAAGAACACAGTGGGCTGGTGTATTCCTATTTCTTTGGACCAATTTTGCCCCATTATTTAGAGGACGTGGGACTCAGGGACACCTCCTGGGGCTGGGGCTGACAGATGTGGTGCTAAGTGGAGAATAGGATTCTCCCCATCTCCCAGTACATGTATGTATGCATCCACAATTTTAGCCTACGATTCTGATGTGGAAATCCTTTGCCTACACATATTCTCAGGGCTTAGTTTCATTCGCAGATCTGGGGACTCAAGCTTGTAGGGCAGTTCACCAGTTCTCGCTGGAGTGAGAATCTTCTAGACCAGTTACCTCTCCCTGCTAGCTAGGTAGTTCTGGAGCCCAGAAGCTCTGGGCCTTCACCTAGGATCAGAAGAGGGTAACAGGGGAGAGTGTATGATCAAAGAACATTGTATCACATCCCAGGTGAGGTCCGGCCAATGCGGGTATCCAAGGCGGCTTCTTGGTTGAGGTGGCAGTGGGCCATGGTGGGGTTAGGGTAGGCTTGGCAGTGTTTCTTAAGCCCACCGAGACAGCAGGCTGGTTTCTTTCTCCACTCACTTGTCCCTAGCAGACCCGGGATGTGTAGCCTGCTACAGAGTCACTTCCTGAGGGGGTGAGGAAAGAGGGACAGCATCTCTGTGGATAGCATGTCAGAGCATCAGGACGGAAAAGGTGACCTTGGGAGGAAGGTCACCTATATGTGTGTCTTGGACTGGCATTGAGCTGGACTTTGATATGTCTCCTCTGCCTAGTCTTCAGTCTCTCCTCCAGGGCACTAAATGCTTATTAATTACCATCAAATACGAGATCCATTTTAAGCTATAAATATAATATCTACTTGTCAAAGAACATTTGGGAAAAAATTAAAACTAAAAAGGACAATAAGCCCAGAACTTCTTTATCTCACGGCTCACTGCCTGGGGACAGCCACCCTATTTCCTTACCTGTATTACACGCATGTGAAATTGGAACCATACGTGTGTACAGTTTTCCTCACCATTTTAAGAACTAGCAATTTAGGTGGGCATTGCTCACCTCATTAAAGAGTTCTGGGAAGGACCCTCTAGCACCCCACAGCAAACCAGCTCCCGGGGTCCCTTTAGAGCTGCATCATTTGCCTGCCTCTGAACACTTGATTGTTTCCTTTCTCCCCCTTGCAGCTTGCTGGTAAATAATTCTCCTTTGGTCTCCACCCATAACTCCCATGTCCCCTGGAGACATCCTTTGTGTGGCATGGCTGGGCCTGGGAGATACACTCCCAGGGCTTCTGACATGGGTTTCTGAAGTCTTTGCGAATGTGTCCCAGGTTATATCACCCAGCAGGGCAGAGGCAGTGTGTCTTTGGTTGACAGGGAGAAACAATGTAGAGGGTGCCTTTGTCTGCCAACACCCGGCCTGGTGTTGACTCTTGCCCTAGCTCTTTTGTTGCTGAGGTTGCCCTGGGCTCAGTCCCTCTCTTCATGCTGGGCTCCTGGCAGGCTTGATCGTGATACTTCCTTAGCAGTGATAAGTCCCTGTGGCTCTGGACACGCTTGATTTCTTTTCCTGTAGGTCCGCCATGAAAACAAGTGTGTGGCCTTGGAGCGGTGTCCTTGCTTCCACCAGGGCGAAGAGTATGCCCCAGGAGATACGGTGAAGATCGGCTGCAACACCTGGTGAGCCCTGGGGACCAGTCATCAAGGTGGCCTAAGGGTCTGTGGGACGCAGGACTTGTGACACTTGTCCTCACACCTTTGAGAACCTGAGTGCTCTTTTCCTGACTCTGCCTCTGTTTCCCCATCTGTCAAATGCTCCTTTCCATCCTTTGCTTGGCCATGCACCTGCTCCCTACACTTGGGCAGTTCTGTTCTCGGAGGGTCTTCTTCCACAGAGGCTTCCAGTGACCAGGGTGGGGGGTGGCATTCGAAAGGTCCTCTCAACCCTCTCTCTTCCTTTCTTCTTTTTTATATCTTTTTATTAATCATACAAGGTAATGATTTCATGAAGTCATTCACATACATGCATATGATGTATTTTGCACATGTATTCTCCTGTGTCACTGTCTCTTGTCCCTCTCTCTGCTCTTACTATCCCTTCCTCTCTCACAAGTAGTCCTTCTTCTACTTTTGTATTCTTTAAATAAATCTAGACCCTGCATGCAAGAGAAAACATGATTAATTGTCTGAGTCTGGCTTAATTTGCTTAACACGATGATCTCCAGGTTCCATTGTGCAAATGATTCATTTTGTTCTTCTTTAAGGCTGAATTTCAAGGTCCGTCTCTTCCCCTATCCCTGTGCTGTCCACGAGTATCCTGAGGGTGAGGAGGCAGTGGTGGTTTCCTTCTGCCTTCTTTGGTTATCCTTCACCCACCCCAGCTTCTACTCTGGCTGTAGGCAATCTTAGTGGCCCATGTGGATAGAGGTCGGGGAGCGATGAGTGCCTGAGGTCTGAGCTCACCACCTCTGACGCATGAGCGGGCTTCCCTAGATCGGCTCTGGTTAAGGGCAGTGAGGGGTGGGACATGTGGCCAGCAAATTGGTATAGACATAAACACATAACCACACACACAAAACCGCTCCTGGCAGACTTGCACACCCATTCAAATTTCCAGCCTCAGAATGTCCCTGGTTCTTCATCTTGAGATGGCTGTTGGTCTGTCTGTAAGGCAGTGACCCTGTGGCTAATCTCAGGCACTCTGTAGCTTTTAGGGTGAGGCCACACTTTAGTGAGTCCATGACAGATGACTTGGAAAACTCCCACCTTCCCTTCAACTTCCTGGATCACCCTGGACACCCACTTCACACCATACCTGCTTCCTCCTTGGAGCTAGAGAGCAGCCTCACCTCCCTTTCTCCTCAGATCCTGTGCGAGGCCTGTAAGGCCCATGCTCCTTCCACAGGCTGCAAATGCTTAACTTCTTGAAGCTACCTCAGTGACTTTCTGGCATCTTCTTGTCCCCCACTGCTTCCTTGTTCCCTGAGACCCGACTGAGACCCTGGCATCCAGGTGCAAGCCAGCAACACGGGATTGCTTTTCCTAGTGTCTGCCGGGACCGGAGGTGGAACTGCACAAACCGTGTGTGTGACGCCACCTGCTCTGCCCTCGGCATGGCCCACTACATCACCTTTGATGGACTCAAGTACCTGTTCCCTGGGGAGTGCCAGTATGTCCTGGCGCAGGTGAGACCCAGAGCAAGGGGAGGAGGGAGCATCTGTATCTAACAGAGCAGGACATGCTGGCTGCAGTCTGGGAGTTATCTGATCAGATTCTGTCTGTAGGAAGAACTTCGGGGTTTGGTTTCTGTCAGAGTAATTTTCTAAGCCCCCATAAGGGTACCTGAAGGTCTATGGACTTTAAGAACAGAATTTAATTTTCTGAGCTGTTTGGTGTGAGGTAAGGTATAGATTAGAGAAAGACAGCTCTTCAGTTTGGTGGACACCTATACCAGGGTTCGTGGGGAGCTGATTCTGGCTGGATTTCACCCTCCCTGACAGACCACTGTTGTGAAGTACCCCTGGGCAGAGGGCTTTCTTGCATGGTCCCTGGAGTACGTGGCCTGACCTATGGCCCTACTGAAACTTGCCACCATTTTTATCTCTATCCTGGTCAGTTTCACATAGTGAGGAGGGGAGGTTGGGGGTCACAGGTGCCATTCAGCCCAGTAGGAAGAATTTAGGAAATCTTAACTGGTGAGTCCTTGCTAGCCCGTGTGCCTCCTTATCCCTGCTTTGTGGGTTGCTCTGAGTTTTTCTTGTTGGCTGAGACCAGACAGTTTATCAAGGAGGACAAGCGTTTTCCTCAGAGCCCAGCCCTGTATACTCTGTGACTCACTGAACTGATACAGCTCCTGGGGTCTCTGTTCTCTCTTGGAGTGATCTGAAGGTAGGACTTCAAAGCCTGAGACGGGGCTGCAGGACATGTGTGTCAGGCATTATTGGTAAACATAGTCACCATGTACAGAGCACGCTTGGAGGGGGTGGAACTTTCTGGGGCACCAGCCAGGCTGGCCTCACATACCCAGCTGGCCTAGGAAGAGAGTGTGTTGGGGAGACAATGTGTGCACACCCTGACATGGCTTTCTGATGCCTCTGGGTGTTTCCCCTAGAGCTTCCCCACAGGCTCTTTGCCTGAGCATCAAAAGACAGGGTGGCACCAGTTTCAAGGGTCAGCCTGTCTAATGACTTCCAGAAGCAATGGATTTAGGGACGGCCTTACTCACTCCCCGGCATTCCCTGCCTGGCAAGCCTTGCGGAGCTACCCTGTTTTCAGAAATTTTTTTTCAGATCCTGTGTTGGCTTTTTTCCCCCCACTTTGATCCTCTTCCTTCTCCTGGGGCCTTTCCTGTGAGAGGCATCATAGGCTTAGCTTTCTCCCTCGGAAAGCCAGCTGGGGACAAAAACAAGCCAACACCTGCAGCCTTGTTCTGCTTCTAACCTGTGTGACCAGGAACCAGTTCAAACCATGTTCACCCAACGGTGCCAGAAAGTGGACTAATGCTCCTTTTCAGGCGGCAGGGATGTGTTTTCTTGTATCTCTGCGTGTGAGTACATGTATGTATGTGTATATGGATACACATGAACACATACATATTTTATAAGTATGTATGTCTGCATATATATGTATATAGGTGTGCACCTGTGGATACACGTTTACTTATGGTATGTATATGTGTATGCATGTTTATCATATGCCTGTGTAGGTGCAAGTATATATGTGTGTACAAGTATATGTGTGTATGTGAGTGCATATATGTATGTGCAAGTGTATATAAATATGTGCAGGTGTTTGTATACGCATGTGTGTACATATGTGTCTTTATATGGGTAGGTGTATGTTTATATATGCATTTGTATGTGGACATACATGCTGACTCCTCTAGTTCCCTGTTCCACTTTGTGTTCATTACCATGCCATTGCACTGACCATGGGTACTGGGATCATCTGTGAGGGCTGAGGTTGGACACATGAGCAAGTTTACCTGTAAACATCACTCCCTGTCCCCATGAACACAGCACATCTGCTGATATTCTGTGACATGTATTCAAAGACCCCAAAGAGATCATGATGTCATCTTCTGGTCTGGGAGAAGGGATAATCTTTCCCTCTGGGTGCCTTCTTCCTCCAGGATTACTGTGGCGATAACCCTGGGACCTTCCGGATCCTGGTGGGAAATGAGGGGTGCAGTTACCCTTCAGTGAAGTGCAAGAAGCGGGTCACTGTCCTGGTGGAGGGAGGGGAGATTGAACTGTTCGATGGAGAGGTAAGTGCCCGTTTCCCCCCCCCCTTCCCTTCTTGTCCCTCGGTTTGTCAGGAGTGTTTACCACGTGTTCATGGAGAACTGTGCTGCTGGAATGGGCAGCTTCTGTGCAGAATGAGGCCTAGCAGTGTAAGCAGGTCCTGACGTGTTATCCTGTGAGCAGAGCAATGACGGACCAATACAGAGTGTGAGCCCACTGTGGTTCAAGTGTGGTCTGTGTGTGAGAAAGGATGGGCAGTGATCTCTGCCTATGTACAGGAG
Source organism: Dicrostonyx torquatus (assembly GCA_028555095.1). NCBI lineage: Eukaryota > Metazoa > Chordata > Mammalia > Rodentia > Cricetidae > Dicrostonyx > Dicrostonyx torquatus. The sequence continues at coordinate 1,521,279 of JAQHUG010000165.1, forward strand.
GAGGCCGTGCTGACTGGGGAGGGGCAGAGTGTGGCAGGCGGGAGGAGTTTCCTTTCCACATACAGTGGTCACTCTTCGCCACAGAGGGACAAAACTCCTAGTGGATGCCTGAGGTCACAGATAGTATAGAACCCAGTGTGTTCTATTATATATATATTGGTGATGTCTTAGGGTTTCTATCGCTGTGATGAAACACCATGGCCGAAAAGCAAGTTGAGGAGGAAAGGGTTAATTTGGCTTACACTTCCACAGCACTGTTCCTCATCAAAGGAAGTCAGGGCAGGAACTCAAATGTCTGGAACCTGCAGGCAGGAGCTGAGGCAGAGGCCATGGAGGGGAGCTGTTTGTTCCTCATGGCTTGCTCAGCCTGCCTTCTTAGAGAATCCAGCTCAAGGGTGGCCCTGCCCATAATGGGCTGGGTCCTCCCTGACTAAGCACCAATTAAGAAATGCTTTAGAGCTGGATCTTATGGAGGCATTTTCTCAACTGAGGCTTTCTCCTCTCAGATGACTTTAACTTGTGTCAAGCTGACATAGAACAATCTAGCACAGATGATAATGTTTGGATTATGAAGTAGAAAAAGGCATTAATGCTGGCTAATAATAAAATATTATTTTTATATTTAAATATAATAAAATATATTGCAATGGCTGCAATCTGTTGTGATGGAAGTTATTTGAAGCTTAATCACTGTTCTGGAATTTTCCATTCAATACTTTTGTAATCAAAAGTACTGAAACTACAGTAAGCAAAACAAATGATATGTGGGGACTACTGTGTGTGTATCCATCAAAGAGACAGTATGAGGTGCTTTTTAGTTACTCTATATCTTAAGGGTTTTTTTTAAAGATCATGCCATGCCAGGCATGGATGCCAGGGCCTGGGCCTGCTGAACCAGCGCTCTCCTACCAAGCCACATCCGCAGTTCCTCAGATTTATAGGTTTGACAAGGTGAAAAGAGAAGCGGAACCAGCAGATGCAGCTCTGTATCCCGATAGCTCAAGAAGGGGTTAAGTGTAGGTTTCCAGCCTCCACCTCGGAGTCATGCCTCGGTAGATTGGGATGGAGCCCCAGAATCTATGTTTGCACTGGTTGGTTGTCCCTGTTCACAGATCTGATTCAACTGGTTTGGATATGTGCAACACTACAGATTCCTAAAGACTGGGTTCATTTTCTCCCGTGGCCCCTGCCTGCTCCCCGATGTTTTGTTAATACCCACCCTTGACAGCTGGGGACTGGAAGTGCATTTTCTATAGACAGGGAAGAAAAACTGTCTAGCAAGTGTGCTGACTAGGAGCCGACAGGGTCAACTCTATTTCAGAGTTAGTTCCAGCCAGGGCAGACTATAGCAGTGAGCCTGCAGAGGTGATGGCAGATCCGCTAGGGGGAGAATTTGCAGAGATGATGAGCCCCACGTGAGGCAGGCTCCTCGGGAGAGGAGCTCTGTGAAGAGTGGCAGGTTCTTGGTTTCAGCCTCCGCTTTGTGAACCTGACAAGTGGCTGTGCTCTGCAGTGGCCTTTGAGGGTTTGCCAGTGGAGACGACCCTGGCAGGCGAGAAGTTCAGGCCGGACTTCTGGAAGCTCCTGCCTGGAGCACAGAGCTTCACCGGCTCTGTCCTTCAGTCTTGGCTCCTGATGGTAGTCACTCCAGAGAATGGGGTGGTGGTGGTAGGATGTAAGAGGAGCGAGTTGGGGGCTCAGTGTTATAGATGGGTAGAATTTTCACCCAGGTGACTGAGAATGGCTAAAATCATCACTACATAAGAAAGCAAGCCAGGGACTGGTATAGCTGACCACCAAGGGTCAGAAATTCTCCCTTCTCGCGAGGTAATGGGAAATGGGCTGGTGTGTTTCACGATGCTGTCACTGCCATCTTGTTAACATGGGAGGGCAGTGGGTCAGATGGACACAAAAGCCCAGGTGTGGTGCTGGCCTCAGGGAGTTCTGATAGAAAGTGGCTGGTGACTCATGTAGGTCTCGAGGGCCAGCGCTGGTGTCGGTGGGCAAGGCAGACAGACAAGCTACGAACAGAGAGGGGGGCCCTGGACTCCAGCTTCTTTTTACTTCCCTTCCGGGTTCCTTCATTCTTTCAGGTGAACGTGAAGAAGCCCCTAAAAGATGAGTCTCACTTCGAGGTGGTGGAGTCTGGCCGGTACGTCATCCTGCTGCTGAATCAAGGCCTCTCTGTGGTCTGGGACCGCCACCTCAGTGTCTCTGTGGTCCTGAAGCACACACACCAGGTCAGTGGCCCTTCTTGCTCTGTCTTGCCTGTAACTCATGTGGCCTGGCACAGCTCTCTACATAGTGACCTGCTGCTCTTTCCCATTGCATTGGAAGACAGTGTTCTCTGGTCCAGCCTCCTTACTCCCCACACAAGGAAAGCTAAGTAGCCACAGAGGCTGGCTGCACACAGGGAGGACACAGGCATCTTTGATAATGTCTCGACTGGCCCAGCAAGGAACATGCTTTGTTTGCCCAGGGGAGGCAGAGCAGAAGTAGGCAGGGTGGGTTTTTTTTTTAGGTTTCTTAACTCAAAGAGGCAAATTAAGCACATATAATATTAAATCATCACCATTCATTCTTAAATGTTATCTTATCAGCAAGCTCAGGCTAGCACACATACATGCTCACATGCATGTGTACATGTATGTGTGCATGTTCACGTATATGTGGCTGCGTGTGTGGGCATCACTGGAGGGCAGCCAGTGGGCAATCTCAGGCATCATTCTCAAGAGCCATCCACTTTGTGTTTTGAGACAAAGTCTTGCACTGGGACCTGGGATTGCTCATCAGTCAGGCTGGGTTAGTGGACCAGTGAGTTCTGGAGACTTGCTGTCTCTGCCTCCCTAGTGCTGGGGTTACATGTGCATGCCACTATGACTGTCTTTTTTTGACGTGGGTACTGGGATTGAGCTCAGGTCCTCATGCTGGTATGGCAAGCACTTCACAATTTGACTTATCTACCTCTCAGGGTCCCAGGTTAGCCCTTTTTGGGAGTACTTGGTTAACCTGCTGAGGATCTCCTTACGATGGCATTTGTGTAGGTTTCTACGACTTTGGGGGCTTTGATGGTATTGTTAAATGGCGTGACGGTGACAAGGGTCTCTGTTTATTTTTGAGAGTGGTGTCCGCAACATCTCTGACAGTGCTGTCTATGTCTAAATTGTATATGCCAGTGAGGGCCGCTTGAGGCAGCCCACTCCATTTCTAGAAAGCTGTAACAATCCTGACTATGTTTCTACTCAATGTATTGGCTGTTCCAGGTACTGCAGGTACAGCGACGGGGCGGGGGAGGGGAGGGCAGGGAATCAGGTGTGTGTGTGTGTGTGTGCGTGATCTCATGCTGCTGTGACAAATCACTACGGACAAATGCAGTGTCTTTAAACAGCACAAGTGCATTACATTTTAGTTCTGGAAGTCAGAAACTTGGTAGGGTTGCATTCCTGTGGCGCTTTCAAGGGACAAATATACTTTCTTGATTCTGAAGTCTGGCTGTACTCCTTGGCTTGTGGCCTCACCTCCCGTATTCAAAATGAGTTGCTATTCAGTAGTATCTTTAGGCCTTCCCACCCCTCCATGCTTTTGTTGGTCACAATGCCTTGCACACTCTGCCTCTTTCTGTCTCCTTGTTAGACTCTGTGGTTACATACAGCTCACCTTGATGGCTCAGGAAAATTTCCTATCTCAAGATCTCAACCTAATGGTACTAAGTTTCTTTGTCCTGGTCATTACCCCATGTTCTGAACATTCTAAGCTGAGTACTTTATGAAGGAAAGAGGTTTATTCAACTCTTATTGTTGTTGGAGGCTGAAAGTGTAGGATTGGGTGGTTCTATCTGTGTGGTCTGTGGCAGGCATTGGCCTGGCTATGGCAGTGGGAAATTAAGGCACAGTAGACAGAGAAGGGAAAATGGCTACATATAAAGGGGTCACATATGAGAGAGGGACTCAGAGGGATTTAAGGGCCTAGCCTGCTAAATCTTATTTTGATTAAAATCTATCTATCTATCTATCTATCTATCTATCTATCTATCTATCCATCCACCCACCCACCCACCCACCCACCCACCCACCCACC
>JAQHUG010000165.1:1528415-1554324 GCA_028555095.1 Dicrostonyx torquatus
AAAAAAAAAGTCAAGAGGGTATAGTAGCGTGTTTTGAAGACAAGAAAGTGAAGTGGTCAGTGTGATTGATCATGCTTGTGGGCAGACACGCCCCTCCCTACAGGGAAACTTAGGGTCAAGGACTAAGGGAGCCCAGCTAGGCCTTACTGTCTAGCAGAGCTGCCCCATAGCTCCTCAGGGGGGCAGCTTGTGTGTTCTGATTCATGGCTGCATTTTGTTTGCTGGATTGAGGTGAGGACAGAGAGTGGCCAATCTGTGTGTGTTTTTGTAAAAATACTCCACACTCATGGTTACAGGGAAGGACAGGCAGCTAGGCAGGTGGGTGGGAGATAGCAGAGGGAACCTTCTAGCAAATTCTGAGGGCATCTCAATATACATGAGAGGCTACCAGCCCTGCTTTCCTTAGTATTTCTTAGTGGAATCCAGATTAGAAACAAAGAAATTTGCCTCTTCATCCATTCATTCTCTAGGACCTGTGTTCTACATTTCCTTGTGCAGGAGCCTCCCCGCCCCATCCCTTGCACCCTAACCATAAGCCAGAGTTCTCACCCCAGGTTCAGGTTGAGGCCACGTGAGGTTCTTTTTTTAGGTGGACCCCGAGCCATACCTTGACGTCTGCATTTATGACACTTGCTCCTGTGAGTCCATTGGGGACTGCGCCTGTTTCTGTGACACCATCGCTGCCTATGCCCATGTGTGTGCCCAACATGGCCAGGTGGTAGCCTGGAGGACACCCACACTATGCCGTGAGTTCCCAAGCCCCACAGTCTCAGATGCACCTTCCTATAAGTACCTAGGCTTGAAGGTCTGTGGGGAGGACAGGAGAGCACTCTCAGGGTGCAGAGGGCTGGCTCCAGTGCCCAGAGGCACTGGTGAAAGGGATGAAGCGGTGGGGTGAGAAAGTTCGTACTAAAGGAATAGTGGAAACGTGGGAGTTAAGACGGTGATGAAGGCATCTCCGCAAAGGTGAGGGGGACACGGATGCTGAAGAAGGATACTATGGTGACAAGGGTAAGGAATTCACAGCCAGACTGTGGGTAGGGTTGCAGAGTCAAGATGGCTAGGTGGAGACTTCTGGAGAAATTCTGGAAGAAGGGACACTGTTGTGTTGCCGAGGCTCACCAGCGCTTCCAGGGTCACCACCTCTTTTTCTGTCTCCACAGCCCAGAGCTGTGAAGAGAGGAACATTCGGGAAAATGGCTACGAGTGTGAGTGGCGCTATAACAGCTGTGCGCCTGCCTGCCCAGTCACCTGTCAGCACCCCGAGCCTCTGGCTTGCCCTGTGCAGTGTGTGGAGGGGTGCCATGCCCACTGCCCTCCAGGTGAGGTCTCTCCTTGGCTAGAGCAAGATGGAGGAATAGGCTCTTAGGTGTATTTCTTCTGCTTCAGCTTGGCCTCCTCCGTCCAGGGGTACCCCCCCCCCCCGCTGCCCCATCCCTGGATCTCAAACAAGCCCAATTGCCTGGATCTCTGTATCAAAGCCAGGCTGGCTCTGAGTTTTGTCACATTAGGGTTGTCTCACCCGCCCTTTGTGCTCTGATGCCCGTGTGCGCTTCTACTTAGCTTCCCCCCATTCCTCCTGAAAATCCCTTTCATTTGTGGGTTTGTCACATAGAACAGTCATCCTTTCTTCCCTCTCTTTCTTCCTCTCTACCTCTCTACCCCCTCCCTCCTTCCTCCCCTGTGGAGTCTTGCTGTATAGCTCAGACTGGCTTCAAACTTGCTATCCTTCTGCCTCAGCCTCCTGGGTTAAAGAGAACACTTTCCAGCAGAACTTGCTGCAGCGGCGGCAACATTCTGGTCAATGCAGTGCTGGCTAGTGGGTGTGAGGAAAAGGCCTCTTCATGTCTCTGAGTTATGGTTCATTTACATAGGAGTAGCCTCATGGCGTGTTGTGTTAGACAGACCAGCTCTAAAGTTTTTGAGTTCACTCTTGAGAGGAGCTAGCTGAGCCCAGACATTCCTCGGCTGTTTGGAGATAAGATTTCATTTGTCTTAGGGCTTGGGAAGGGGAGAGATGTGGTGTAGGAAGCCCCATCCCAGAGGGGCAGACAAGGCACCAAAGAAGAAGGATGCTCCCTGTGTGGTGAGGTGACCGCCTGGGAGCTTGGAGAGCGAGTTTCTGGGACAGGTTCCTTTAGTGCCAAGCAGATCTACCTGATTGATGAGAGGTGACTGGTGGGCTCCTAATGTGGTGTGTTGTGCAGGGAGAATCCTGGATGAACTTCTGCAGACCTGTGTGGACCCCCAAGACTGCCCTGTGTGTGAGGTGGCTGGTCGACGTTTGGCCCCTGGAAAGAAAGTCACCTTGAACCCTGATGACCCTGCACACTGTCAGAACTGGTAAAGCGGAGTTCTTGACTGACTGTTCCCCATGCTGGCTCTTAGAACCTAGGCTCTGGAAAACACCTTCGGGCACCATGGACTGAGGCTGAGCATAATTAGCTCGTCCATGCACTCATGCACCTGTGTATCCATCTATCTATCTATCCATCCATCCATCCATCCATCCATCCATCCATCCATCCATCCATCCCTCCATTCATACACACACACACACACACACACACACACACACACACACACACACACACCTATCTATCCATCCGCCCACACACCCACACCCACCTATCTATCCATCCACCCACCACCCACCCACTCATCATCTATCCACCCATTCATCCACTCATCCACCCACCCATCCATCCCTTTAGTGTGCTGTTGGGTTTGTTTCTGGAGTCTGATTCTCTTTCTTTAAGAGATTCTGAACCACCACTCAGTATTTGTAAAAGACTTTTTGTTTTGTTTGTGGAAAATATACATTTTGGAGGAATGGAATATAATATCCCAATACATATATGTAGCATGTATGACCAAGCAATGGCAGTTAGTATTTCTACTTCACTATAAGTGGGCATCACATCCAATCTGAGGACCAGTATCTATGAATATTAAGCATTTTGGGAGATCTGTGAATGTAGGAAGGAAAAGAGAGATGGGGTCCTCGGCCCTAAGTGTAACACAAGCATCTTAAGGCTGTGGTCCAGGCCACAGGACATGGCTTTTCAGAACTGAGAGGGAAGGCAGTCACTGCTACCTTGGGCTCTTGCTGGAGCAAACTCTGGGAACCTGGTTTTGGGGAGGAGAGGAGTCCCGAGGCTGATTCCTGGGCTTTCTGAGGTCCTGCCCCTCACACAGTCAGCACCACTCCCTGACACCAATCGAGCCTAATGGGAATTTCAACTTGAGAACTTCAAGTCAATGGGGAGGGGCTGTGGCCACAGCTGCCAGAGCCAGATCCTGCCGCCACCATCTGCACAAACAAGAGCAAGCACTGCCCAGGGTGAATTTTCTAGCAAACACAGGAAACCAGAAAGTATGTCACTCACGCACCGTTAACCAAGGATTGAGGCAATAAATCGTAGGATTAGGAGGAAGTAGGAATTGACTTCCTGGTAAGATCCCACCCAACTTCATTGTGCTGAAACAGACCTGAGGGATAGGGAAGGGGTGTTCACTGCGAGCTTATGTAGGGTGTCCAGCTCAAAGGGCACGAAAGCTCCCAGTACCTCATGTCTCTTCAGCTGGCCTGCAGAGAGGGGCAGCTGCTACTGCCCACGATGTGCGCAAGTTTCAAGATTCAGGACATTGCCTGACAGTGAGACTATGGGGCCTGCTCAGGGTTTAGGGACATGGTCACCTTCTCAGATTTACTGTAAAGGCTGAAGATCAAGGGTGCAGAATGGAGGAGACCCCATCCTGTGGGGATCCCCACTACAGCACATCTTCATTTTCTCCGTGGACCGGCCTATTCCTTTACTTTCTAGAAGACAGCAAAAGGCTACAGTGATTAGAAAAGGCTGGAAATAGTCTAGTATTCTAGAAATTCATGGACTAGGTGATGATTCAACACAAACTGGGTATCTTGGGGCGGGGCTGAGGGCTAGCCAGTTCTTGGTAGACACTCCATGTTCACCATCTGCCTGTGGGCAGAAGGGATGGTGGCGCTACTGTCTCTTCACTAGCTACCACACCTAGTTCTCCCACGGTCTTTTTTTTTTCCTGCTAGATGAAACAGCAGGGTTTTAAGCTTTCATTCATCTTTCTAAGATCTTACTCTAGTTTTTTCTTCTTTCCCTTAAGGCCCGACATAATTAAACATGGATCAAAATCCATACAGCTTAAATTCTAATAACATCTATAATGGTTTCTAATGTAAGCCATTTATCTCCAGTGGAACATTTACAAGTTCCAGCATGTGCCAACATTTTAGAGAGATATTTGTCCTTGGAGACACTTATAAGAAGGTTTGGATTATAATTAAATATTAATATGGTTGGAGATATAGATTGGAAAGAAGTCAGCATTAAATGGCTGTGGAGGTCTCAGAACAACAAAGGCTGTTTTTCAGTTTCTAAGATGGAGTAAAGCTTTAGGAAGGCTCTGCTTCCTCTGCCCTCTCACGCCTGTGCATGCATGTATGTGTGTATGCATGTGTGTGTATTGTGTGTATGCACATGTGCTTGTGTGTTGAAGACACATCTGGGAACAAATGTCTAAAATGACATCTCATCAGGGTGAAAGGTGCTCAATGGGAGCAGATGGGAGGTTCTACAGTGGGCCCGTGAGGTGGTCCTACCTGCCTACAGGTTCTTCTTGAACTATTTTGGTTTCTTTCCCTTCTGCTGCAGTCATTGTGATGGTGTCAACCTTACCTGTGAAGCTTGCCAGGAGCCTGGGAGCCTGGTGGGACCCCCAACAGACGCCCCAGTCAGTTCTACTACCCCATATGTTGAGGATACCCCTGAGCCACCCCTGCACAGCTTCTACTGCAGCAAGCTCCTAGATCTTGTCTTCCTGCTGGATGGCTCCTCCAGGCTGTCCGAGGCTGAGTTTGAAGTACTCAAGGCTTTTGTGGTGGGCATGATGGAGAGGCTGCACATCTCTCAGAGGCGCATCCGTGTGGCGGTGGTTGAGTACCACGATGGATCCCATGCTTACATTGAACTCACAGCCCGGAAGCGACCCTCAGAGCTTCGGCGCATTGCCAGCCAGGTTAAGTATGCAGGTAGCCAGGTGGCCTCTACCAGCGAGGTTTTGAAGTACACAATGTTCCAGATCTTTGGCAAAGTTGATCGCCCCGAAGCCTCCCGCATCGTTCTACTCCTAACTGCTAGCCAGGAGCCACCACGACTGGCCAGGAATTTGGTCCGCTATGTCCAGGGCCTGAAAAAGAAGAAGGTCATTGTGATCCCTGTGGGCATTGGGCCACATGCCAGTCTCAAGCAGATCCGCCTCATTGAAAAGCAGGCCCCCGAAAACAAGGCTTTTCTGCTCAGTGGGGTGGATGAGCTGGAGCAGAGAAGGGATGAAATAATCAGCTACCTCTGTGACCTTGCCCCCGAGGCCCTAGCCCCTACTCAGTCACCCCAGGCAGCACAAATCACTACGGGTCCAGGGATCCTTGGGATTTCATCACCTGGACCCAAGAGGAAGTCCATGGTTCTGGATGTGGTGTTTGTTCTGGAGGGGTCAGACGAAGTTGGTGAAGCCAACTTCAATAAGAGCAAGCAGTTCCTGGAGGAGGTGATACAGCGCATGGATGTGGGCCAGGAGGGTATCCACATCTCGGTGCTGCAGTATTCATACAAGGTGACCGTGGAGTACACCTTCAACGAGGCCCAGACCAAGGACGATGTGCTGCGGCACGTGCGGGAGATCCGTTACCACGGTGGCAACAGGACCAACACCGGGCAGGCCCTGCAGTACCTTTCTGAGCACAGCTTCTCTCCCAGCCAGGGGGACCGGAAGCAGGCACCTAATCTCGTCTACATGGTCACAGGGAACCCTGCCTCGGATGAGATCAAGAGGATGCCTGGAGACATTCAGGTGGTACCCATTGGGGTGGGTCCCCATGCCAACACACAGGAACTGGAGAGAATTGGCTGGCCCCATGCTCCCATCTTCATCCGAGACTTTGAGACACTTCCCCGAGAGGCTCCTGACCTGGTCCTGCAGAGATGCTGCTCCAGGGAGGGGCTGCAGCTGCCCACCCTCTCCCCCACTCCTGGTACGCTGGTACCCTGTGTGTAATGGCCTTGGCACTGTGTGCATCATCTGATGATGCTAGAACCCATGGCTTCTAACGCTAACTTCTTAGCTCAAAGCCCTGCCTCCTTACCCTGCCTGTGTTTCTCCTTTCTTCCAGGCAGAGAGCTTAACTGTTATTCTTTGGGTGAGAAGGATCTTTTCTTATTGCCCAGGCTTGTAAATTCAGTGGTAGTAGGGGCCCATTGTTAAAATTTGAATAATACAGGGAATGCATAGAAAAATTGCAAGTCTTAAATCCATCCCGCACCCAGTTCAGACTCACGTTCTGCCTGGCAGGTAACTTCTGCTAGTTTTGGTGATTGTTACTTCTCTTTAGGGTCACGCTGATGTGTGGAATTATTCCAAGTAGCTTATGTTCTTGGTGGCAAAGCTGCGGGGGGCTGGGTGGTCAGGAAAGAGGTGCAGATTAAACAGGCGGATCCAGAGCCAGAGGCCAGAACTGTCACTCAGTGGCTGATGATTTGGGGCTTGCCATCCTCCCTGGCTATAAACTGTGGATAGTAGCAACTATTTGTGAAATGCTTGACACAGCATCTACCACACGGTGAAGACTCAAAAAATGCTGTTGTTGCTCTTGCTGTTTTTTTTTTTTCTTTGTTTTGAGTCAGAATCTGCTAAGTGACCCTGCTGATCTGGAACTCTCCATGTTGACCAGGCATGACTCAAACTCACAGAGATCCCCCTGCCTCTGCCTCTGAGAGCTAGGATTAAACTGTTGCCTTCTTAACTTTATATCAGTGTCAAACTAGTATCTAATTTGTTTGTTTCTATGCCGAGACTAAAGATTGAACCTAGGGCTTGGTCTGAGCTGGGCAAGTGCTCTATCACGGAGCCACCCAGCCCTCTCTTCCTTTCCCTTTCGAGACAGGAGCTTACAAAGCTGCCCAGACTGACCTTAAGCTCATGCTAGGCCAAGCAGGCCTTACAAGCTGCAGCACTCCTGAGTAGCTAGGTTGACAAGCTGGTGTCGCTACAGAAGAAGAACCAGCTGCTTTTAGTGCCTCTCCATCCCTGCTCTCAGTCTTGGTTTTTGTTTTAGTTAGTTAATATTGTTCTAATTTTTTTTCTGCTAATAAGAAAAGTAACTGTGTTGTTTGCCTTGGTATTAGCATACGTTCTGTCTGTGAGTTTTCTCACGACATAGCTTCCTTCTCTTCCATGTACAGAAGCCACATTTTCACGACCCCTTCAAAGGTCACAAGCCTCTTTCTCAGTTACACACTATACTGTGTCCTTCCCCTTATTTATCCAGTTTTAGATCCAATAACAAGAAGTTCGTTTTCTTTATTAATTGCTTTAGTTATTGTTTAGTTAATTCTCACAATTATGGGTCTTACAATGGCATTTTCATATATAGATATTTCTGACTCTCTTGCTCCCACACACAGCCCCACTTACTTTTCCTGCTTTTGAGAGTGCAGCCCCTTCCTTCCATTTGCAGCCATGGCAGGCCTGTGGGTAGGACTGGAATCTTTTCAATGTCTCTCAATCTACTGAACTTGGATTCAGGAACTGCTTCCTCTGCCCCTCTAACTGTCCCAGTCCCATGTTGTGACCTCAATGCTAAATGTCCCCCTACTTGGTGGTGCTGTGTGTTTAGTGCTGCCCTGAGGAGCCACTGGCTGTGCTGCTGGCTGATCTTCTGTTGGCACCATGTACTCATCTTCTTGTTTCTCTTTGCAGACTGCAACCAACCCCTGGATGTGGTCCTCCTCCTGGATGGCTCCTCTGGTTTTCCGGAGTCTTACTTTGATACCATGAAGAGTTTTGCCAAGGCTTTTATTTCAAAGGCCAACATTGGTGAGTGATGCCCCCGAGGCTGCAGGGAAGAGCGGCTCTTCCTGGGGTCCACTTCCTTCTAAATGTCTCCCGTTTTCTCTTCCTGTTAGGGCCCCACCTCACTCAGGTGTCCGTGATGCAGTACGGAAGCATCAATACCATCGATATACCGTGGAATGTGGCCCAGGAGAAAGCCCACCTACTGAGTCTGGTGGACCTCATGCAGCGGGAGGGCGGCCCCAGCCAAGTTGGTAATGTTGGAGCCACAAGCTAGATAGAAAACCTGCGTTCTGGTTCTGATCTTGACTTTAGGGACTGTGTGATCTTGGCCAGTAACTTTAATCCTTGACCTGAGTTTCTTCTTTTGGATAGCAAGGAGCTAGACTGTCCCCTGGGTCTCTTTCTCATCCCAAGTGATGCTCTGAGTCATAACTGTTCATCTTTTGAATTCGCCGAGGTTCCGTTTTAAGCCCAGTACTCAGAGGGTTTAGAAAACCCAGTGCTTGTGATCAGTCCAGACTCAGACCATTCTTCTTCCTCAGGGGATGCTCTGGCCTTTGCCGTGCGCTACGTAACTTCACAAATCCACGGAGCCAGGCCTGGAGCCTCCAAAGCAGTGGTCATCCTCATCATGGACACCTCCTTGGATTCAGTGGACACAGCAGGGGATGCTGCCAGGTCCAACCGTAAGTGTCTGTGCACAATCCTGAGATCCCGCTGAAAGGCTGGAGCCATAGGTAGGTGGGCGTTCTTTCTCTTTCTCTTTTTTTTGCCTTGCAGTGTTGGGCAAGCACTCTACCACTGAGCTGCGTCCCCAGTCTCTCCCTTCACACTCATCCCCTTGAGTGACCTCTTTCAGGGTCACGGGTCTAAAAGTATTTATGGACCACTGACCCTGACATTCCTGTCTAGACTTCTGACCTCACTTAGCCTAGATCTGACAGTCCATTAGGAACTCTAGTCCTGCTGCACCTCAGCATTTCCTTCTCCTGTCATCTTTTCCATTCTTTGAAGTTAGACAGGTTAGAAATCCCAGCCCTGTTGGGTCCCCCACTTTCTCTCAAATGCAACCAATCAAATAGCCGAATCTTCAGAGAATACTGAGACTCATTCTACTGCATGCCAACCCCAGCACCTCACACCCAAGAGACAGGGACAGCCTTCTAAGTGGGACCTCAGCTCCCGTCCTCATAGCTTATCCTCAGCACAGCATCTGTACAGACGAGCTCCTGCCATCCCTCCGTGGTCGTGGCTTTCTGTTTCCTTCTGAGAAGGCGTTAGGTTGGTGCTGTGGCCAATGAGGATTTGTACACTCTAGACGTCATGTCCTCTCATGTATGTTCTATGTTCTCCTGCTTCCACTCTGGCCTTTTACGCCTGCTACACTCACTGTGTGGGCATTTCTTCCCCAGCTGTGTTCTCAGTGCCTTCTTGAGTTTTCCAGGCTGTCTTAGTTAGGGCTTACTATTGCTGTGAACAGACACCACAGCTCTTAGGAAGAAAACATTTGATTGAGGGTGGCGTCCATTATGATCATGACAGGGAACATGAGGGCATGCAGACAGACATGGTGCTGGAGCTGAGAGTGTTATGTCTTGCATACAATAGGAAGTCAACTGACTGTCACGTTGAGTGAAACTTGAGGAAAAGACCTCAAAGCCCACCCCTACAGTAACAGGCTTCCTCCAACAATGCCACACATACTCCAACAAGGCCACACCCCCTAATAGTGCCACTCCCTTTGCGGGCCATTTCAAACCACCACACAGGTCTTTGCCCACGAAATGGTTATTTTCTCCCCCTCTGTGCATTTTCCATGCTTCTCATTTCATAGGTTTCTTCCAAGCATCTATCTACCCCTGAACATGCCATTTACTATTTTGTGTGTGTGCTGTTTGCATTCCTCGGGTGTTAGCCGTGGAGACAGGAGACAGGGACTTTATCTGCTTGGCTCGCTGCTGTATCCCTTTGGCTGAGCCCGACGACAGGAGCAGCTCATCAGGAAGTGCTGCTTCTGTGCACCTCTCCCTCACAGGCTTGCTGCGCGTGTGGCCTGCATTGCAGGGCCTCTATATAGGTGCTAGATGCAGTGTGTATGTTGTTCTCATCTGACCATAGACCTTTTCTTGCTGCTTGGCTAATTTAGGAGTGGCAGTGTTCCCCATTGGGATTGGGGATCGTTACGATGAAGCCCAGCTGAGGATCTTGGCAGGCCCAGGGGCCAGCTCCAACGTGGTAAAGCTCAAGCAGGTTGAAGACCTCCCCACCCTCATTACCCTGGGCAATTCCTTATTCCATAAACTATGCTCTGGTAAGTCGTCTGATATATATTTTTTTCCAATTCTCAGACAGCTACTGCCACCATGACCACTACCAAACCAGGAAGCCCATAAAAGCCAAAATACCACTCCAATGACTCTAGGATGCCAATGTATAAAATTTAGTCTTAAATGAAGATTGCCATCAGAACCTTCACATTTCTTCTTGCTAAAGGTGTATAGTATCACCTCCAGGGGGCTCTGGAAAAGTTCTGTGCACCATCCTGCTTCCACTTGAAATATCCATCTGGGTTTTTAAGCAGAGGAAGTCCTGGCTTGTTTGTCCCTGGGACTTTGGCTGTAAGAACTAGGAGATATAAGCAAGGAACCCCAGCATCCTACAGGTCATGGTCCAATATTTGCTGTCAGTATACATATACAGGGCTTTAGAAATACATCATCAAAGCCAATATTGAAGGACCACACGTTAAGCTGATACTAGGTTAGAAACATGTTTTGTTGTTTGGCCTGGTGTATATATTAATGTAGTTATTTTTACGATTTATTTAACTTGATTTTATGTGCATTGGTGTGAGGGTATCAGATCCCCTGGAGCTGGAATTACAGATAGTTGTGAGCTGCCATGTTGGTGCTGGGAATTGAACCTGAGTCCTCTGGAAGAGCAGCCAGTGCTCTTAACCACTGAGCCATCGCTCTAGCCCCTGTAAATAGTTTTAAATTAAAACCTTCTACGGAGTTATAGACCTTTCCTGATAGATGGTAGTTACCTTGGCAGCAACCATAAAGTAGATCTCTTTCAAGTTTTATGGATCTTGCTTCACCCTGCCTCCCCCCATATCTACTCCTGGCAAGCATGAAGTAAGTGAAAGTTACTGTCATGTGATAGCTATCATTATCATAATTATTAATTATCATAAAGCATGTCTGAAGGACCACAGGATTGTCACCTCCTTGTGTGCTCATATCGTCAATGTGAAGCCCACTCAGATTCTTTTTAGAGTTGTGTTGACTAGCAGACGTCGTGTGTTGACTAGCAGACGTCGTGTGTTGACTAGCAGGTGTCGTGTGTTGACTAGCAGGTGTCGTGTGTTGACTAGCAGGTGTCGTGTGTTGACTAGCAGACGTCGTGTGTTGACTAGCAGGTGTCGTGTGTTGACTAGCAGGTGTCGTGTGTTGACTAGCAGGTGTCGTGTGTTGACTAGCAGACGTCGTGTGTTGACTAGCAGGTGTCGTGTGTTGACTAGCAGGTGTCGTGCGTTGACTAGCAGATGTCGTGCGTTGACTAGCAGATGTCGTGTGTTCACTAGCAGGTGTTGTGTGTTGACTAGCAGGTGTCGTGTGTTGACTAGCAGATGTCGTGCGTTGACTAGCAGGTGTTGTGTGTTGACTAGCAGATGTCGTGTGTTGACTAGCAGATGTTGAGCGGTAACTAGCAGATGTGAATGGTTTAGAATTCTTGGTGGTATGTGGTTACTCGAGTTTTCCTGTGTGTGTTTCAGGGTTTTCTGGAGTTTGTGTGGATGAGGACGGGAATGAGAAGAAGGTAAGTCCCCTCCTGTTGATTTGGGGGAAAGGTCAGAAATACATGTTGGGGGCTTTTGTTCTTATCGACTAGTTTTACCCTGGTTGGTGTTAGCCTCATTCTCCTGCTTGTTATTAGCCTATTTTGAGGTAAATCTCATGTAGACCCTCCTTAACGCAAGGCCATGGTCCAACCCTGGCCCATCTTCAGAGGCAGGTAGGGACATGGTAGGTGGATTTAGATTTAGTGTGACTCATCTTGATCTTTTCTCAAATCTGTTTCCTCCTTTTGCAGCCTGGGGATGTCTGGACCTTGCCAGATCAATGCCATACAGTGACCTGCTTGCCAAATGGCCAGACTTTGCTGCAGAGTCATAGAGTCAACTGTGACCATGGACCCAGGCCTTCATGTTCCAACAGCCAGTCCCCTATTCGAGTGGAGGAGACCTGTGGCTGCCGTTGGACCTGCCCTTGTGAGTCCTTCATTTCCCCCAGTCTAGATTGTGTAGAGAAGCAGGATCGTAACTTGCTGTGTGGGCAACAGTGAGGAAGGGGACAGGTGGAAGTACCCCTGCCTCACGACATTCCTGCACTGTCCTGCTTTTCCTCCTTCCCTCCCATGGCATCTGGATGTGTTTTCACAGAGCCACAGAGATCCATAGACATAGATTCTTTCCCTGCTACAGGAATTTCTTTTCTGAGGTTCTAATTCAACTTGGCCATTTCGAGTCAATCCTTAAGAATGTCCATCACTGGGATGTCAGAAGTATAGCAGCATGCCTAAGGCATCTCCAGAGTTCTTCTCCCGAGTCACGCCTATGGTTGTATGGGACTGCATGCAACTGTATCTTATCAGGTTGGCCTGATATAAGAGCTGGACACAGGTCCATCCCCTGTAAGCCCATGGTGAATACTCATCAGGGAGGGGCAGCCCTCTGCCTCATGGTTGGAAGTGGCCTCTGTGGTGATCTGTTCTCAACAGCGGAAACAGACATCATGGTAGGATGCCATCAGGGCTGTGGTTTGCACATCTCACTTTCCCTTTAGAACATATTTAAGAGGGGGGCATTTCCTTTCTGTCTTAGATGAAAATGTCTCAGAGTCCATGCTATCTCTGTTCATTCATAAAGAATTCTATGGTCCCTCCAGTCATCATTTAGTCTCAGTTGGTAACTAGGTGACTGTGTAACAGTTGAAACTTGGAACTCCATTAGCGTTTAGATACCTGCCCAGATGCAGCTGCTACTGCCTGCCTTTGGGACAAAGAGTGTGGACAGCTTCTCTCACAGCTGGGAGCACGGAGAAGGGGATGGATGGGCTCAGAAGGTCACACGGGACTGTGTATAAGCTCTTTTGAGGCTTTCCTGAAGTCCTGCCCTGGGCTTCTGTTCCCAGGCCTGGACGGCTGCTATTTCTCCCCAAAGTTTCTGATGCCTTTGTCTTCAGTGCGTCTTGAATCCTTCAACTTCAGAGTCCTTTCTCTGTTTGACAGAAGTTCTCTTAGAAAGCATCACTTTGAACACAGCCCTTGACCATCCTTCCTAGCTCCTATCCAAGATTAGTTCAGCCTTTATCCCACCTCTGGGACAGAGCTACTGATTCTCCTCAAACATCAGCAAGCATCCCCCTTGTTGTCTGGCCATCTGTGACCAGAAGATCCCTTAGGCACGAATCAGACACTGGTCCTGAATTCCCTAGGACTGACTGGGACACAAACTTAGCTCCTGCCTCCTGGGTGTGGCCCTATTTCTCCCTATCAGGGGATTGCAACAAAGGACTTATCCTGTCAAGACAGTCCCAGCCTAGTACCAATACCCCTCCTTTTGTCCCCAGGAGTGAAAGGCATCAAGTGACAAAGCTAGATTGGGGGTATTAAATACTTTAAAATTGAAAGCTCCTGATTTTAGAAGTCTGTCTTAAAACAGTTTTGTTGGGGCATATTCATTGTACATAGTGACGGCATTCACAAAGTCTATGGAAATTGGCCTCTGCCCCCAGTTCTAGCATCCACTGATGATTATTGGTTTGTTTTTCTGTACTGCTTGTCCAGTCGGGAGGGATTTCAATTCCTATCATCCACACCATACATGTTAGTTAGAATTCTATCAAAAGAACCTTCTCACATCTCTCATTAATTAATTAATCAAAATAACTGTTTGTGCTCATGCAGCCATGTCATGGAGTCTTGCCTTTCTCTGCTCTGTGTAAGAGTTGACTGCAGTCAGTTTTCTTGCTTCAGTGGTCCAAGCTGTGGCTCTGGGGCATCGGTTTGATTTGATTTGAGTCCTTTTGGCCTATTTCATACTTTATCTTTTTCAGACAGCAAAAAGCTTGGATCTCACTGTCCAATCCTAATCCTAGAATGCATGTGATGTCACTCTAGAGTCTGTATGAAGAACAAGTCCCCCAGCCAAAGCATTTGTGTGCCGTCCTTTCTGTGTAGAGTCTCAGAGTAAGATTGGGTTTTCCCAAGTTATTTACGTCAGTTCCCTCCCTTTGCTCTTCAGTGGCTATGCTGTTTATTAGTTTTGTTTTTATTATATTTATCAATTAGGGTGATTGTTCATATTGATGAATTTTAATGTGGCATTTCCACACATGCGTTTGTGGGGATTTGAAGTTCCTCTCTCTTCTTTCCCCTTATTTAATCATTCGTTAATTGGAAAGGCAGTTTTTAAGAACAGGTTTGAACTACTCTGCGGCTTGCCCACGTGGATGTTATTCCTTGGTCTCATTCCCCTTTACCTCTGTTCTTGATTCGCTTCTGCCTTCTTGTTGGAGAATGGGGCTCAGGGCTTTTGTGGCTTCGTGTGTTGTTTTTGAGAACTCTGCTGACCAGCTTTGTGTTTTGGTCTGGTTTGGTTTGGTTTTCCCTCTGTGAATTATTGGATACCTTCAGTGACACCTGGAACATTTTTTTTTTTTTTTTTTTTTTTTTTTTTTGGTTTTCGAGACAGGGTTTCTCTGTGGCTTTGGAGCCTGTGCTGGAATGGAACATTTTTCTTGATCTTTGAAGTTGAATACTTTTGCCCCTGCCTTTCCACCCTTCCCCTAGGTTTACTCAGGGCCAGCAGATGTGGGTGAAAGTTCACAGACATTTGTCACATGCTGGCAGCATCAGGTTTGGTTCTTCTTTGCGGTCTGGAGTCTTCTCATGAGTCAGTCCAAGTCTTTAAATGTCATGTCTTTTCTGATCCCTTTTAAGGACTCCATCCCCACGTGGTCTTGACTTCCTCTCTAGTTCCCCTGCTTCCTTCATACACCTGTCTTCGTTCTCATGCTGACTGCTTGTTTTGTTCAGTATTTCTCTTTCCATTTTTCACTGTGGTCCATTTGTCCCTGGGCCCTTCATTTTTGACTTGATCTTATCCGTTTCTTCCTCCTGAGCCCAATCAACTTTTTAAAAACCTATCCCCATTCTGTATTTTTCTTGCATGTTCTGTTTACGTGTTTTAGTTTGTGTATGTGATCCCACATGCCCTGGCACACATGTGGATGTCAGGCAGCAGCTTAGGGAGTCAGTTCTCTCCTCCCATCACGTAGGCCGTGGGGATGGAGCTCAGGTCGTCAGGCTTGGCAGCAAGAGCCACCTGTCTGGCCTTCTTTCTTTTCTTAGTTCTTAAATATTCAAGATAGTTTTCATTTTTTGTAAATTTTAAAGTATGTTTAAGTTACCATATGTCATGTCATAGTTTTCTCCCATGACTTTTTTGGGGGTAGAGTTCATTGAGTGAGGAGTGCTGATTCTGACTCTTACTTCCTGATTTTTAAAGTCATTTTTACAGACTTTGTCACTCTCTTCATTGTGTGGATCTGGTTTTTTGTTTTTTTGGTTTTTTTTTTTGCTTTCAATGAACCAGTTGGGAAAGTCATTTCCTTAGTGATGTGTGTGCAGAATTTCACATCTTCAGGGTGTTTCAGCTCTCTTTAAAATGTCTTTCCAGGTCCCCAGTTTCCCTCTTTGATATTTTTTATGTGTTGCTTCTCAATTGCCAAATAGCTTCCCATTTCCTTCCCCTGATTTTGGTGCTGGGAACCTGGGGCCTCACACGCACTAGGCAAGCACAGTACCACTGAGCTCCATCTCCAGCTCCTGGCGTCTCTGTCAATCTTTCTATTTGCCAGTTGACGTCTGTAATGTGCATCCATTGTTCTTTGATACACTGACTATAGTTTTAACAAAGTGTTTGGTTTTAGATCCTTCTCTGCTCTGTAGAGTGACAGTGAGAGAATAAATAGGATGTGAAGAGAAGGAAAGAGAAGATATAAAATGGATTCTAGAATATGTTTATGAGTGGTATATTTTAAAAATATTTTGTAGCTCTGTGATAACATTATGTAAGTCTCAGATTCTCATTTTTCAGTTGGAGTTTTATTAACTTTTCTTGTGTCTTGAACACTGGAGTTTGTCAATATATGTGGCTCATTACACCTGGTAGTCGGATCTGGAGAGATGGCTCAGTGGTTAAAAGTACTTGGTATTCTTCCAGAGGACCCAGGTTTTATTCCCAACATCCCATGGCTGTTCGAAGCTGTCTGTAATGCTAGCTCCAGATGACCTGATGGAGTGCTCTGTGATGGTTTATTGAAAGATAAGTTGGTATTCTGAAAACAGAAGTCACTCAGATTCTGTAAGCCTCTCACACTGAGATGTCATGACTAAAAGCTGTTGAATTCCTTTTGTGGCATTAGCTTAGTCCTAAGGTTAACAGATTCATCCGTGAAACATGACTATGCATGTCATGTACTATCAGGTTGGCGTTTAGTCTAGATTGCCACCAGCTCTCATGACAGTCCCCAGAAGTATTGATTGCAGTCCCATTATGCAAGAGGGATAGGAGAGGATTGCTAAAGTCCAGTATTCAACCAGGGTCTTGCACAAGCAAGCAGCAAAACACAATGCAGGTCTGAGCTCCTTTGGCTCCAGCTTACCGTGTCTCAGTTGGTCGGACGGTGGACAGAGCCATTCTGGTTAACAGTCTTTGTCTTGTCGTTGGTAATCGAGGCTGTTGCCTTGACAATGATGCTATTAACAGAGCTGGGGGTTATGTTGTTCAGTTTTCCCACAACTGTGGCAAAATACCTGATACCACAAAGTTAAAATCAACGGAAAGGTTTACTTTCGCTCAAAGGTCTGGGGTTTTTAATCTATGGTTGCCAGGCTCCATTTATTTTGGGACTTTGGTGAGGGAAATTCTGGCAGAAACCTGCGGCAGGAGGAGGATGTTCACCTCATGGCTAGGAGAGAGGAAGGGACTGGCGTGCTACGTTCCCGTCAAGGACACACCCCAATAACCTAATTCCCTTCTCAGCTACACCCCTTAAAATCCTACTGCTTTCCAGCAGTGCCACCAGCCAGCAGCCAACATTTTGGGGGGTCTCGTGCCCAAACCCTAACAGGGCACACTAGCAGCATGAGTACCCACAGGACTGTGGCATTCAGTCTGTTACTTGATGAATGCTTAGGGACTTGGGGACTTTGAGTGAAAGCCGTGGAGGCTGCTCAGCTCTGAGGAATGGTGCAGCCAGTTCTGCCAGTCACAAGCCATGTTGATGATCACCTACAGTGGTGCCCCCCGGCCTGGTTATGAGTAAGGGGTGTGGGCGGAGTCTCACTGAGCTTTCCTCTCATGTCTTGGTTTTTGTTTATTCGTTCTATAAATGAGTCATGATTTGCATGAAAAACTCATCTCCAGCCTCATTTAGGTCCAAGATTTGCTTTCAGATCAGTGGCACTGGGACATTCAAAGTGGGACCCTCCCCCATTCCCCAATCGTCTTATGTGGATGCCCAGTGATTAGCATTCACACCATTTTAGTAGGAACCTTGAGAGTCTGCTGATTATACATGAATGTGGGTCCCTGAGTGAGCTCTGAGACCTGATTGTTTATTTTGGCCCAGAAAGTATTTCTCTCATGTCATCTCTTGCGGGATTAAGTCGCTGCAGCCATCATCGGCACTGTTAGCTGAAGGGACATGTGTCTTAAGGTGAATTTTCTTTTCAGTGAGGTCATGAATAACTTGCTCGGTGCCTCATGCTTTCAACATGACATTGTGCCCTTAAAACTTCACTGTGTTCCCTGGGCCAGGTTCATCCGGAGAGTGGCCAGCTCACTTTGTCTGGGCACAGCCTGGCCACATTGCTGCAGGCCTGCATGTTGGGGCTGGATGGGGTCCATTTATCGTCTGCTTTCCCCATTCAGGTGTGTGCACGGGCAGTTCCACTCGGCACATTGTCACCTTCGATGGGCAGAACTTCAAGCTGACTGGCAACTGCTCCTACGTCCTCTTTCGAAACATAGAGCAGGACTTGGAGGTGATTCTCCACAATGGGGCCTGCAGCCCTGGCGCAATGCAAGCCTGCATGAAGTCTATTGAGGTGAAGCATGCTGGCCTCTCTGTGGAACTGCACAGTGACATGGAGGTGAGACGAATTTGCTCTGGGATCCACGGCCGGGCAGAGCGGAGCTTTAGGAAAAGCCGCATGGTGCTGGGAGTCAGCCTTGCCTTGCCTAGCAGGGCACTTCCTCCTTCAGAGGGCTTCTTTGCCAACTCTAGTCTTGGCATGATTTCACATTGCTCTGGGTCCAGATTTGGGAGAGTGGATCAGTTTTAGATAGCAAGTTATGAATTTAGTCCTAGTTTCTGGCATTGATAAGGAACTGGGTTGGCACCAGGACCGTGGACGCACTAGGCGTTATGAGCCCAAGGCCTGGGGGTTTTCCAAACGGAAATATTTAGTGCTTAAATCAGGGCCTTTGAAAATATTTAGGGCCTCAACAAAAACGTATGGCTTCAAAATTTAGAGAGGAGACTGCCAAACCGCTCTAAATGAATGTTTGATTAAATGCTTACAAAAGGTTATGTTATGCCAACGTCTTCACTTGTTCACTTCGAAATCATAAATATTTCATGGTGCGAAAGCGACTTGTAGACTTTGGTTTTCTCACTTGGTAAGAATCCTGAGTACGAGCACTAATTGCTGAGAAATCAGGGTTAGTCATATATCAAACGAGGAGTCATAGCCAAAGAAATCTTAAAATCAGAGTGATAAAAAACCCTTCCAAAATTCTTACGACAAAATTACATGTGCTGCAGAATGTGAGTACATTTTAATATGCTTGATACGCTCTCCGGCGGGGCTTCAGAAGGAAGGCCCCCACGCTCATGTGAAGGATTCGCAGCCATCCTGGCAGGTGCGTCCTTCTGGAGACACTGCCCCAAGAGCTGGTGCAACGGCAACTTCCCTGGCCTATCAGGAAGGGGTCGTCTTTTATACTGAGGTACACAGATCTGGTTCCTGGAGCCTTGGGCTTTCTGGTTCAGGAGTATGCTGCCCACACAGAGTTGTTATAGCCGTCCGTGCTGCCTGTATGGAGTTATAGCGGTCCGTGCTGCCTGTATGGAGTTATAGCCGTCCGTGCTGCCTGTATGGAGTTATAGCCGTCCGTGCTGCCTGTATGGAGTTATAGCCGTCCGTGCTGCCTGTATGGAGTTATAGCCGTCCGTGCTGCCTGTATGGAGTTATAGGCGTCCGTGCTGCCTGTATGGAGTTATAGCCGTCCGTGCTGCCTGTATGGAGTTATAGCTATCCGTGCTGCCTGTACACTGTTGTTTTAGTGGTCCAGGCTGCCAAGCTCTCCAAAGAGCTGCCGACAAACATCAGGCTGGGCTAAGCTCTGCAGTCAGAGGAGTGTGAGCACAGGGGCCCCCAGTAGCTTCAGTAAAAAGCAAGAGGGAAGCTCTGCGGCTTCTGATGCGTGAGAACTATTGGTGACCTTTTTCTTGTTGAAGCAGATGACAGTGAATGGGAGACTGGTCCCTGCTCCTTACGTGGGCGGAGACGTGGAAGTCAGCATCTACGGTGCGATCATGTACGAAGTCAGGTTCAACCATCTTGGCCACATCCTCACATTCACTCCACAAAACAATGAATTCCAACTGCAACTTAGCCCCAAGACCTTTGCTTCGAAGATGTACGGTCTCTGTGGTAAGGAGGTGCTCGCTCTGCTCCTCTTCTGTGCTATAAACCAGCCCTGCTTGCTGGATGTATGGAGGTTGGCGCTTACATTACTCAGTCCTGTTTCAAGCATCCAGTGGCGAGGGTCAGACCATCCTTGAGGGTGGAGAAGGGCCAAGTCTTTGGCAATGCTGTCTCTTTTGGTTGCTCTAGGAATCTGTGATGAGAATGGGGCCAATGACTTCATGCTGCGGGATGGCACGGTCACCGCAGACTGGAAAAGGCTCATCCAGGAATGGACGGTGCAGCAGCCAGGGTACACATGCCAGCCTGTTCCCGAGGAGCAGTGTCCCATCTCTGAGAGCTCCCACTGCCAGGTCCTTCTCTCAGCCCTGTTTGCTGAATGCCACAAGGTCCTCGCTCCAGCCACATTCCATGCCATCTGCCAGCAAGACAGTTGCCACCAGGAGCGAGTGTGTGAGGTGATTGCTTCTTATGCCCATCTCTGTCGGACCAATGGGGTCTGTGTTGATTGGAGGACACCTGACTTCTGCGGTGAGTCCCCGGATGCGCTCCCTCAACCTTGGAAACAAATCAAGTGTGGGATCGCTCACACTCTCTGCTTTTCAGATTCTCATTTTCCTAATGAAGATCAGTGTTTCCTCTTAGGATTCCACTTAGGATCAGACAAGACTGTAGATAGAGAAGCCCTTTGAGTGCAGGATTTTTATGTAGATGACAGTGTATTTCTGTAATTCATGCAGCTGTGAATTTTGTGTTTTAGACACAGGTAGGCATCAGCTAAGTATTGTGTAACCAGTCACATAGAATTTGAAATTCCACCAGTGGGGAATGAACACCCATTGGGCAGGGTTTTGAAGTGGGAGTGGCATGTTGTCTTTTGGCTCCTCAGAACTGCAGATTTACCAAGAGAAGTGCTAGTGTAGACCTCGCTGGTCAAGGCAGCCTTCCTAATTGAGCCTGCCCTTTGCTTATCATTTGAAATGCACAGACGACCAGCGTGAATCAGATGTGGATTCTGTTCCTGCAAGCTGCTGGCGTGAAAACAACACCAGCATCCTACTCTATGTCAAATGGCATCATTGACTTTCGGTACATGTTGGTGTCTCAGAGTCCATCAGCACAGAGTATCTGCGTCTTTGACCAGGAGCTGTGGACTTGGGCATCTCATCTAGTGATCGGCTATTCTCTTTGTCTTCCCACATGGTCTGGCAGAGTAGAATAAAGAACCAGACTAGCCCCCTGTCTCCTCAGCCATTTCTTAGTTCTTGGGGTTTTTGTGTGAGGCCTTTTCTTTTGGGCTACCAATCAGCTCCCAAATCATGACACAGAGATTTATTAGTCATGAATGCTCAACCTTATCTTAGCTCTTATTTTAACATGTTTCTCTTTATCTACATTTCGCCTTGGGTTTTTCCCCCCTTCTTTCTTTCTGTATATCTTACTTTCCTGCTGTCTCTATGTCTGTCTGTCTGTCTGACTGGTTGGCCCCTGGTGTGTCCCTCTCTTTCACCTTGTTCTCCTCTTCTCTCATTCTTTTTGAGTCTAGATTTCTCCTCCTATTTATTTTCTCTGTCTGCCAGCCCAGCCTACCTCTCTCCTGCCTAGCTACTGGCCGTTCAGCTTTTTATTAGACCAATCAGGTGCTTTAGGCAGGCAAGGTGAAATAGCAACACATCTTTTCATAATTAAATAAATGCAGTAAAAACAAATTCAACACATCTTTACACCATTAAACAAATGCAGCATAAACAAATGCAACACACCTTTACACAGGTAAGTCATGTTCTGCAACATAAACAGATGCAACACATCTTTACATAGTTAAAATAATATCCCACAGCAGGGTTTTATGTCCGTGTGGCTGGTATGGCTTCCACTCTCCCCGCATGCAGACCAACAGGCAGAAGCTGTGGTCTGATTATGGAAAGCACCTTCTATGTTTACCTGCTTAGTGTATGTCCTCAATGTTTATTGTGCACACAGAAACAACCCCTATTCTTTAGGCTTTGGAAACCACCACTACCTGTCTGAGTATGGCCATATATGAGAGAGTTTGCCAGCCAGGTTATAGTGTGAGAAGGAAGTTTCCTTGTGGCTTCTCTCCCCAGGGTCTTTCTTGTTACTATGGATTCTTTACTTCAGAGGATTTTAAAGTCTCAGATATGTCTGTATTCCAAAGAAAGAATGGCAGAGCTTTCATGTTATTGATTGGGGTTCTAGTTGGCTGCAAGTAGCAGAGAAGTAGGGATTCCTGTCATTTAGATGATCAGAGGCAGGTGGCATTGCTGATGCCGGCCATGGTCATCTTCCCAAGGCTGAAGATGCAGCTCTTGGTATGAAGTGCAGGGTCCAACCGGAACCACAGGAAGGAGGCACAGCTGTCTTTCTAAAACAAAATAGATTGCAGGGGTCCACCGATACGATACTTCCTTCCTCTCCAAGCTAATTGGTCAGAACTTAGTCATGTGACCGCACGCAATCACAAAGGAGGTTTTGTATTTGTTCTTCTGAGTGGTCGTATGCTGAAGCAAGAATTCTAGTATAGTGGAAGGTGAAGAGACTGGACACTGCGGGAGACTAATCATGCCCGCTCTAGAAAGTTTGTCAGATGCTTGGCCATCTTGAATCGGTGGTTCTTCTTTTGCTTCTGGCTGGTGTAGGCCATTGAGAATGACCTCATTCTCTGTCTACAGCTATGTCATGCCCACCGTCCCTGGTGTATAACCACTGTGAGCGTGGCTGCCCTCGGCACTGTGATGGGAACACTAGCTTCTGTGGGGACCACCCCTCAGAAGGCTGCTTCTGTCCCCAACACCAAGTCATGCTGGACAGCAGCTGTGTTGCCGAGGAGGCCTGCACTCAGTGTGTTGGGGAGGATGGAGTCCGACATCAGGTAAGAGCCTGGCATCTCCATGTCGGTGGGCTGGCCCTTCCACTTCCCACAGCAGGGTGGACTCTTACAGAATCATAGAGGAATAGGAAGGTTGCATGCATACCAGCGCTGGATTCACACAGATCTGAGTTTAGCTCTTGGATCTCCCATGGATTAGCTGTGCGACCAAGCACCAAAGTGTTAGGATATCATTTAATATTATTTTTATTCATGCACATAGAGTGATATAGGAACTCAGGAGGGAAGGAGGAAATAACATAAGATGATGTCTGCCACTATTCAGACATACTATGCCCTTTGTATGCTATCTTCATATTTTTTAAAGACGTTTCTTTTCCTCCAGAGCGTCTGTAGCCACCCATGGCTGACTGAGTTTAAGGGGTACAGATGAGCAGTCCATGACCTTTCCTCATTGTGGGGTTCTTTATTGCTTTTAGTGGACTGATGCACACTGCAAATGTTTCAGAAGGTTTTTGCTTCTTTAACCTATTTGATTATGAAGCATGTGTCTGTGTGTGTGCATGCTTCTCTCTCTCTCTCCTGTGTGTGTGTGTCTGTCTGTGTGTACATGCTTCTCTCTCTCTCCTGTGTGTGTGTGTCTGTGTGTGTGTGTGCATGTGCGTAAAACATCCTTTGAACTCAGGCTCTATCAGAAGATGCTAGTTTAACCCACCCTGCTTCTAAATACAGACAGCCCTTGAGGAACCCAGCTGAGTCAACTTTCCTGTGGATCCAGCTTTTAGAGACGGGTTTGATGTTGCGCTCAGCATTTGCAGCTCAGTGTAGCTCTGATGACCCGCCCTTTCTATTATTCAGAAGCATGTTTACTGCAATTGTTCCTGGGATGATTTGCTTGGGAATCATTGAGTTGCCAATTCTTTTAGCTTTCTGGGAGCTCATGAGCACACTTCCAAAGGATATTATTTATCAACCCTTCCATTGGTCAATGATAATAGTCTTCTCTCTTCCAAGTGGATAACCTCTATATTTACAAGATTAGGTGCATAGCGACCCTGACCTTTATCATTGTCAGTGACTTCACCAACCATGGTAGATATAGAAGCCTATTTGGCTCCTAGTAAAGGGCAATGTGCCCTCAACACCTAACATTTTCAGAGGTTCAGTCCGTTATCATCATGATACCACATGGTGGCATGCAGACAGACGTGGTGCTGGAGAAGAGGCCAAGTATCTGTCCTACATATTGAATTGCAGGCAACAGGAAGTGGTCTGAGACACTGGGCATGGCTTGAGCATACAGGAGACCTCAAAGCCAATCTCCACAATGACACGCTTCCTTCCACAAGGCAACACCTACTCCAACAAAGCCACACCTCCTAATAGTGCCACTCTCTATTTTCTTTCAAGCCACTACACTCAGCAAGGAGAACCATTTCCCCTTAATGCCCCAGCTGGGGTGACTTACCCCTGTATTCAGTCTCAGCTGGTGGAAGTTGTGGTAAAGCTAGCCAACAAAAGAGAATAAAGACAATCGAAAGCCACAGTAGCTCCATTGTTTTCTCCATGACATTGTAAACCAGGAAGTAGATCAGTTTTGATTTTTCTCCAAGTCCCTATGGGGTCATTATCACATGTCATATTTAATGGATGAGAAGTCCAAGGTTCAAATGGCATGGGATATATGGGATATACGATGGGACTGCTGTTGGCGGCACCAGGTCACCCTGCGTTGTCCCAGCTCTGCCATGGACCTCAGGAGGAGCTACTCTATCTAAGACCTGCGCTGACTGGGCACTGATGTGAGCACATGCACCTGGCAGCGCTGGGGACTGGGCAGGGCCTCTTGCCTGAGGTCAGGAGTTGAACTTCATCTCAGTGAGCCCCATTTTTTCTCACCATGAGCAGACGAGGAGGGAAGAAACCCAGACATACTTGTCTATCATATTTCAAAT
The DNA here is from genome assembly GCA_028555095.1 of Dicrostonyx torquatus. Lineage (NCBI taxonomy): Eukaryota > Metazoa > Chordata > Mammalia > Rodentia > Cricetidae > Dicrostonyx > Dicrostonyx torquatus. The sequence goes on from JAQHUG010000165.1 coordinate 1,552,896, forward strand.
TGCCAAGCTAATTAAGTCCTTGGACATAAGCGTCCCCAAGTGAGTTGGCAAAACCTTACATTTCGCTCCCTGATCCTCAGGGCTCCTGGGTTCCTGCGGGAGGGGGCGGGTGACTCTAATGATGCGAGGCATTTGTGTATGGCATTAACACCCAGTGGTCATTCCTGACTGTGTGAAGCACAAAGAGCTTGCTCTTGGAAGGCAGAAATGGTCTCGCCCTCTCCCTCTTCCGCGGCCTCCTGTGGGGAGGAGTAAGCTCTCCAGCTGAGTGTTCCTGGCTCCATGAGGGTCACATGTCCCAAAGGCAGGAAATGTGTAACGTTTATTGTAACCTTGGTGTGGTCAACACTCTCTTCCCCCTCCCTCTCTGACTCTGTTTCTCCGTCTCTCTATTTTCCTCACTTTCCACACAACAAATTGGAATAGGCATATGAGATGCATTTAGGGATCTGTCCAAAAAAGCACATGATTTTGGACATAAGAGCGGTTTTATATTTGAAAAAAAAATCAAGTATAGAATTAATCAAAACCTCTGACGAGAACACAGCCGGTTTTAGTTATTCAGAAAATAGAGTTTAAATGGGAGAAAACAAGCGCTTATCCAGCCACCTGTGTTCCCAGCATCCGCTTTAAAGCCGAGAAAGAATGAAAATCTAATATGAAGAACATTTCCATTAAATGAATTTTTAGACTGAAACAGAAAGCCCAGAAAACCTTCCTTCGGGGAAATAACCGGGGCTTAAATCTGCTCTACCCCGGGAAAAGGAAAAATATTTACCAGTTTCCATAGCTCTTGTTTGTTTTACAGAACGCACCGTGGAGATGTGAGCTTTTGTAGTAGGATCAGATGGGGTCTGGAGCCCCACACAGGCTGTGGGTCTCTCCTGGGAGCCGCTGCTGGTGCAGCGATATTCAGAGTACCCCCCTCAGCGCAGGGGGACATGCATCCTTTACCCTGTGCCTGTGGCCTGGCACCTCCTTTCTCCAGAGGCTCTGAAGCTCAGGCTCAGGTTAGGGGCACCTTCCACTGAATGAACCGTGCAACTACTAGTGGGTGGTGTATCATGACATGTGTCTTTTGACTGGCCTTGAGCACTTCGGGTTTCCTACCCCATACTCTCTGCAGCCTGATCTTTTGGCCCCATTGTTTAATCTTGAAATCCAGCTGTTCTTATACCTGTTCTGTGCCTTGATTTGGACTCGATGACAAGTTCAGTCTGCAAACAACTTGGACCTGTGTAATAGCGCCCCCTGCTGGCATCATTGCTGCAGTCAGACTAGTGGCATCTCCAAGGGCTGAACTTGGTTTTTTCAGGGGCAGTTGATTCTGTGTCCTGCCTTGGGTGTGCCTGGCTAAAGCTTCCCAGAAAGGTGAAAAATCCTAGAGGAATAAGTTGGACACTCATTTTGGGGTATCTTTTCTTTTTTT
>JAQHUG010000165.1:1556394-1576510 GCA_028555095.1 Dicrostonyx torquatus
CATTGCCAAACTCATTTTATGAAGCTACAGTTACCTTGGGGTATCTTTTCTATGATGGGCTCCAGACCGTCAGCCCTGTGGAGTCTGCGTGTGCCTCAGTGGAAGGGAGGTTAATCGCACTGTGTTGTCAGCTCCACATTCTGATCGCTGGACAGGGCTTTATTCTTTAGATAGCTGAGTCCGCATTTAGAATGAGTAAGGATAAAAGAGAACAGAAACATCACAGCAAGACTCCCTCCTTCTCGGCTGTCATTCTCAGCTTCCTGCCCTAGAAGGGAGCCAGTGCCCTATGCTCCCTCCTGGGACTCCAAGCCTTGGCCTGAAATAGCATCTACAACAGCCTCATTTTTCTTTCTTTTTCCTTTTTTTTGGTTTGCATTTCTCTTTTTCCATCTCCTCTCCCTCTTTTTCTTCTTCCTCCTTCTCCTCCTTTATGCCAAGCCTCGTTTTTTTTTCCCCCTTGATTCAAGCTCTTATATTTAGTCCAGGCTGGCCTCAAACTCCAGATCCCGCTGTCACTGTCTACCCAGGGCTGGGATTACAGGTGTACACACTCCACCCCTATCCTGCTCTTCTGTGGTTTTCTGCTTCCAGTCCTCTTCTCCTCCATCCTCCTAACAGTCAGCAGCTTGGCTATTTGCCATGTTTCTTTCCGAGACAGGGTTCTCTTACAAGTAGCACAAACTGAAGTAGACAGGCAAGGCTGCCACTTTTGGCTCACCTGCTTCATGCCCCATGTTCCAGGCCCTCAAGAGGGCAAGCGAAGCCATAGGTGGGAGTACTGACTCCGATGATCCTGGGGCTCAGACTACAGTGCCCTGCACCCCTGCTTAGTTTTATCTTCCCCTCAGTTCCTGGAGACCTGGGTCCCAGACCATCAGCCCTGTCAGATCTGTGTGTGCCTCAGTGGGAGGAAAGTCAACTGCACTGCACAGCCGTGCCCCACAGCCAGAGGTAAGTGAGGCTGATGCCTGCTGCCCCTGCAGGAAGAGGGACTTCATGGGCCTCCAGCTGCTCTGTCATGATGGGCCAATCCAAATAAAGGTCACATGGATGTGTTTTTCTTGAAGAGACCCTATTTCCGTTTGCTGAGATCAGGAGTCCCTTTTTTGGCTCCTGGAGCAGATGCTCCTGTACCTCCCCCTGTCCTTCCACCCAATGCTGTCATCAGACTCAGAGTCCCCTGGAGGGAAATCCTGAGGATGCTAGCAAGACCCATTGTGAAGACTCATTCTGTCAATCATCCTGTCTTGGTCCCATGGTCCCAATCCTTTGAGAATCCCATGTGGGGTCTTTGCTGACTTTCTGTGAATGAGAACTTTGAAAACCTTCTCTAGTCTGGGCCTGGGCCATTGATTTTTTTTTCCTGAATTTTGTGTCTATTCTTCTCCCCCCAGCTCCCACGTGTGGCCCATGTGAAGTGGCTCGTCTCAAGGAGGGTGCAAATGGGTGCTGCCCAGAGTATGAGTGTGGTATGTGTCCACCCAGCCAGTTCCTCCAGGGTCCAGCCCCAAGTGGGTCAGGTCATAGATACCCGAAAAAGCTCTGTTCTTAGTCACAGGGTATGTGAAGGGGGGTGGGAGAAGACAGCTTCTTACAGAGTAGCTTTAAATGTGAGATGTAAGAGCCATGATAGCATGGGGGGTGATTGCCGGAGCTACAGAGGTTTGCAGAGTAAAATGCCATACTGCCAGGAGACATTTCCAGTAAGATTTTGAGGATGCTAGCTATGGGGAAGGCCACATGCAGGCCTTCAGCACATGGCTGTGTATGGGGTAGGAGCAGCGATGGTGGTGAATGACGGTGTAATTTAGGGGTTTCAGAGACAGTAGTGTGGCTGCATGACAGGGCGCTAATGGTGTTCTCATATCTGCCCCATCAGATGCGTTTATTAATTCATGCTCCAAAGGTGGATCTTCAGGGGAGAGCAGAGAGACCAAGGGAAAGGCTAAGGAACTAGAAAGGAAGCCAGAATTCTGGGAAATTGATTTATTCTGATGAAATTGATCAGATAGCAACACAAATCTTATAAAGGGTTCAATCTGGTTTGAGAACAATATTATCAAATAGATCTCCCGAATGTTAGTGGTAGAGACAATTAGGGGATCATTTAGGTTTAGTCTCCCAGCTTATAGACAAATTTCAGTCTCTATAATGTGCTAGGGACTGCACTTTTATTAGTTCATGAAATCTTCATGAACCTGGCAAACTAGAGTTTCCACTATACAGGAGGGGAAACTGAGATCTAGAGAATTCAGACTTAGCGGAAAGGCTCCAAGTCCTTGCAAATGATATTAGTCCATGTGATGGTAACATGACATCTGTCACCCATTATCTATCTATCTGTCTGTCTATCTATGTCTATCTATCTATCTATCTATCTATCTATCTATCTATCTATCTATCTATCTATCTATCTATCTATCTATCTATCATCTTCCCTCTGTATCTAAGCATATACTCACCTGACCATCTACTAGCTGTCTCTCATTCACCTTCTCCTTCCCCCATCCTTCTGTCCATCTGTCCGTCCATCCATCCATCCATCCATCCATCCATCCATCCATCCATCCATCCATCCATCCATCCAATGATTCACCCCCCTCTCTCTCTTTAAATCTCCATCTCCACCTGCCTCTATTGGTCATCACCATCTTTAGTCATAGAAATCCACAGGAGAGGGATTAAGCAATAAGAGAGTAACCTCAACAAAACCTGCATGTACCCCTCTTTCTTGAACCTCAGTGTGTGACCTGGTCAACTGCAACTTGCCTCCGGTGCCTCCATGTGAAGGAGGGCTCCAGCCAACCCTGACCAACCCTGGAGAATGCAGACCCACCTTCGCCTGTGGTAAGGCTGTTGTGGGGGAGGAGCGGCTGTGTGGCCATTCTATCCTAGCCTTGGAAAGCCACCTTCTGTTTTGGGGACCAAGATTGTTTCATTTTCTTTTTCAGCTAGCTGAACCTATGTTTAGGGTACATTTGGAAAAAAGGGTTAAGGGCATACTTAATTGAGTCCTCTGACAGCCCTGGCTATATCAGCTGCAGGTGTACCAGTGTGGACGCAGGTGCAGCCATGTCATTTTGGGGGTACATCAAGACACAGGAGTGATGGAGAGGTAGCTCAGTGGCTAAAAGCACTGGCTTCTCTTCCAGAGGACCCAGGTTTGATCTCCAGCATCCGCATGACTCATAACTCTCTGTGTTAGCTGCAGTTCCAGGGGATCTGACACTCCTTTCTGGTCTCTGAAGGCACCAGGCGTACATGTGTTGCACAGATATACATGTAGACAAAACATCAACACATTTAATTAAATTTCAAACAAACTAATAAACACAAAAAAGATGATGGGGCTCAGGCAGTGAGATTTCAAACCCAACAGTTACTTGTTCACCTCGTCCTCTCTGCCACGGAGTGGAAGGGACATTGCCTTGCCTATCTTCATCACCAAGCCTTATTTTCAAACTTAATAAACTGTTTTTCTCTGTAGGTTTACATATTTAATCATAAAATACATTTTTAGCATAGAGGTGGGCTAAAATCAGACACGGTGAGACACGGAATTCTGTATTTAGTTAGCAAGGGTCCCTTTCAAGTCTAGGGGCGTTCTTGGATCCCTACCTTGGAACATCACTTGAGTTCCTCGATGCAGACTTCGGGGTTGAAGGGGTCACATTATCAGGAAGTTGGGATTAGGTGTAGGGTGCAAGAATGGGCTTGAACATCTATAAAATAACATTGTGGTTGTGACCGTGTTGTTGACCACATTTCATTTGTGTGTTGTTGGAGGTGGTAAGTCCGGAAGGTGATGTCTGAGGCCTGAGGTGGGGATAGGATCCTGCTAGCTGACAGCATATGCCAGTGTCTTCTGGCCACGATTTGCCCTGGTCCCCCTGGGCTTTAGGGGTCTGTGTCTGGTATCTCTCAGAGTCTGTGGTTGGGAGGACCGTGCCTCATCGACATGTTCTTAGGGGCGTTAGTGTAGGGATTGAGTGGCCTCTCCATTCTCCATAAGGATTTCCCAACCTTGTATGTCTCATTAGTGCTGCATTCAGAAGAGTGGCCATTTTTTTGGGGTTTTCTGAATATCCTATAGCTGAGTGCATGTGTAAGTCTGACTCAATACCCTGGGTCTGAGGTTCCCTAGAACCCTGCCTCAGCCAAGCACGTAGCACTAGTAGAGGATGGTGCTCAGTGTGGCAGGACTGAGGTGTCACCTATATCAACTCCAGCCTGCAGGAAGGAAGAGTGTAAAAGAGTGTCCCCACCCACCTGCCCCCCACATCGGACGCCAACCCTTAGGAAGACCCAGTGCTGTGATGAGTATGAGTGTGCCTGCAGCTGTGCCAACTCCACAGTGAGCTGCCCACTTGGGTACCTGGCCTCGGCCACCACCAATGACTGTGGCTGCACCACAACCACCTGTCTCCCCGACAAGGTAGGCACTGCCCACCTCTGGCCCACTCATTGTTTCTCACAGGAGAACTTCCCAGCCCTCTTCCTCCCTGAACCAAGAGTGAGCAGTCAGTGTTCCTTCTCATGCACAGGGACATGTCATTAACTCAGGAGGTAGTGACAGTGAATCTACTATGGATTTGTCAAGGTTAGATGCCAAGGTCACAGTCATTGGTGTATGACTTGAACAAGGTTAGCCAAGGAGAGACTGTGGTTGCAAGGATTATTTAGAGAGTAGTTAATAGTGTACTCATCTGTCCATTGCTTTCAATCCATCATCCATGCATCCATCTATGCATCCATCCATGCATCCATCCATGCATGCATCCATCCATCCATCCATGCATCCATCCTCCCTCTCCACACACTTAAGCTACTACAATGTTTTAACAGACTGGTGTTATGTTCGGGGTTATGGGAACCATGTAGAATGCAATCCCGATTTCTGCCCTTGTTAGCATGTATTGCCTTAGTCTATAATTCCAAAACAGTAAGCTATAAATAGCAGTTGAAAAGAGGAGAGATCCACCATGATGGACTTGGTGTGTGGGGGAATATGGTTTCTCATCCCCTAAACCCTTTCCATACCATGGATATCACTAATGATTAAATGACTCCAAATGAGTTCATTCCCGGAAACTTTGTGTCACCAGGTTTGTGTCCACCGAGGCACCATCTACCCTGTGGGCCAGTTCTGGGAGGAGGGCTGTGACACCTGCACCTGCACCGACATGGAGGATAGTGTCATGGGCCTGCGTGTGGCCCAGTGCTCTCAGAAGCCCTGTGAAGACAGCTGCCAGCCAGTAAGTGAGGCACAAGGGCTGAGGTGCTGCATGGAACCATTGGGTAAGGAAGAGAGGAAGGGCTGTGGGAGTGGGGAGGGAGGGAAGGAAGATTATTTATTTATCTATCTACCTATCTATTTATACTGGAAGAGAGAGGGAAAGAGGGATGGATGGATGGATGGATGGAGGGAGGGAGGGAAGGAGGAAAGGAAGGGGGGAGGGAGGGATGGATGGATGGATAGAAAGGAAGAAGGAAAGAATATAACATAGACCTTTCGAGGGGTTTCCTTTAACTAGGCTACGTTTCCTAAAGCTCCATGCCTCCTAATATTCAGTGAAGCTCTACATCCCATGGTTTAATCTGTTGATAAAGTTGGAGTCCTCATTATCCAGTTACCACCCAAAGACCTCACTTTTAAACACCAGTGCATGGTGGCCAAACCTTCAACACATGAATATTTGGAGCAACACTTCCGATCCAGGCCTCAGAAGGTTGGGTAAAATGAAAAAAGTGTGAGGATAAGATTGCCATGCAGCGTCTGTCCTCGGCTATGGGTGTGGCTGGTCCATAGTGGTTTGAGCAGAGCCACAGGAAAATGTCATCTCTTGTCTCTTCCACCCTCAGACACCACTCCAGCTAACCCTAGACCAGACCCACACTGAGTCTTCTGTAATCACTCCTTCTTCCATGCACGGCAGTGTTTCCACACAGACTGGCAATTTTCAGAGCACTTGAGGTCTGGAAAATATGACCTGTACTCCCCAAATTTTCTGCTAGGGCACTTGTTCTAGCTCAGATCCTAGAAGGAGGGACCGTGTATCCTTGGGGAGACCTGTGGGTCAAACAAATCTCACAGGCTTGATCCTATGTCATCGCTGTACTCTGGGGAACCCAGACATGCTAAAGCAGAGTTGCAGAGCGGGCATGCGCATGCACCTGCAATTGCTGCTGTCAGTATCCACAGCAGGAAGGCTGTGCTCTCAAAGCTGTTTGGGGTATATGGATGACGGGGGAAGTGTGGGCTTTGGAACAAGCTCTGGAATGGGAGAACTTTCCACTTACCTGCTGTGCTACCTACAGAGGGACTCATGGAACAGCTGATGCCTTTGGGAGGGGATGCAGTAGAATTCACAAAGGCCCTTTCGGGAACTCCCAGCTTTGAAACACCACTGGTCTCCACTTCATCCCATTGACCATTGGCAGAGATAGTAGTAACATGCTATCAGACAGGGAGAGAGGTGTTAGAGCTCATTTTTATAAACTTGACACCCAATGTTTTTGCAATATTTGTGTTACTTCTTTAAGAATTTCATAATGTATACTTAAATAGATTTATACTTCCCCAAACTCTTTCAATTACCAGCATTTCCACTCTCTCATCATGATCTACTCAACTTTGAGATTTCTTCTTTTCTTCTTTTCCCATTGAGTTTGTGTTGTTCAGCTCACCTTGGGAGTGGGGCCAACCTACCAGTGGTCAGTTACATCATTACAGAAAATGGACGCTCTTCTCTCAGATTCCTCCAGCTCCTTCCCACCCTATGGTGGAATTCTGTCTGTCTGGAGCTTGAGCAGGACTTGTGCATGGTCTCACAGTCTCCACGAGTCCACATATGCAGCTGCCCTGTGGTGGCTGAACACCCATTCCCTTCATGTCATCCACCACCTCTGGCTCTTACAGTCTTCCTGCCTCTTCTTCCACAAAGACCCCCGAGCCTTAGAGGGCAGAAGTGGAATATGAATGTCTCATTTAGGGCTGAGTACTCTGCAGTCTTTTATTCTCTGCATGTTGAGCAGTTGGTGTCCTTGTTATAGTTTCTTTTTTTCCCATCGGGGGATTTTGATTTCAAAAGATAGAACCCATTTACAGTAACTATAATAAATAAACTGCAGGAAAGATACAGAGGAACTTCTAGAAGTGAATGGTGTGGTAAATGGGAAGGCAGCACAGTCATGTGACATTTCTTTTTTCTTGCCACATCTGTGGCAATGCATAATGACAAAGACACTTTCTGAGACGCATGCTATTGGGTGACTTTATTCAAACCTAGGTGGTGTATGTGTTAATTATTCGACAGGCTTCTTGATGTCATCTAAAGACACACTCAGCATGAGGTGGTTTCCAGTGTGACATGATTTGTTTTCAGTATATCTTTTCATTTTAAATGGTGATTGTATCGTGCACACACAGACTAGTTGCACAGGCATTCATTAGGTTCTGCACTCTGGTTAAGTGTGTATGTCATCTTTTTATGTGACTAGTTGGGTCATAGGTCTGTTGACAGTGATGTCACAAGCATGAGAACAATGCACTAAGCTATTATATTAAGGTGCTAGAGGATAGGAACTTTTTAGCTCCATTCTAATACATTTGTTTGCTAAAATAAGCAGGGAAAATACTGAGACATTGTTCGCTATGTAGCCCAGACTGGCCTCAAGCTTGTGTTGCTCCTGTTGCAGTCTTCTGAGTCCTAGGATTGCAGGCATGCGCAGACAGAATGCCTGTTTCCACTCTAATGTGGCCCATTGTTGATCGAAATGTCGGTATGGTACAGGATAATGTTTCATTCACTCTCATGATGTTTATCAGGAGAAAGAAGAATGGAGGCTGTTCTTTATACTTGTCAATAGGGAATGAAGGGCCAGCATAGGAAGTGGAGTTGGCCACAGCTCTTCAACTCATCAAAGCCAGCAAAATTTGGGTCTTAGAGCCCACAGCCTATTCTGTTAGGCAGTGCAGCTGAAACCCCAAGTTTTATGGTTTGAATATGAAATATAGACTCCTGTGTTGAATGCTTGGTTCCAGGTGGTAGGGCCATGTGGGTGGTGGCAGAAATTGCAGGAGGTAAGGCCTACCTGGAAGAATTGTGAGGTTTGAATATGGCTTCCACCTTGTTTGGTTACCTTCTCCCTGTTCTGCCACGAGGAACTTGGTTACAGTGACACAGAAGTCACTAATATCCCCAATGGTGCATGTACCAGTGGGATTCTGGGAAAAAGGATGGAGTCTTCAGCATGTGGACCCCAGATAGCCTCAACAGGGAACATGGCATCAGAACTCCATCTGCTGTCCGACATGGTAATCATGGTTGAAGGACTGTCCTGCTAAGGACAATAGGAATTTACTTTCCAGTGGTGAATGCCTGCAGGTTGGGTGGCTATTATACTTTATACTCCCTTCTCTTAATTTGAGAGCCAGTGGAAACAGGAGGAAAAAAAGAGTAGGTTGGAGGGTCTGAGAAGAGTCTTTTGACTCTTCTGAGATTGTTGGGAGGGTGATTTAGCAAGAGGACTTCTGTAGTGTGGCTGGGGCATCTGGGCATGAGAAGCCAGTGGGTCTCTGGGATCAAGGTAGCTAGGGATCGTTTGTAATAGTGATGGTGTGAGGTGCATCAGAAGACTAAAGGAGTACAGCCATCCTGATGACTCGGCACTTTTAGAGGCTTTAGGGAGGTATAGCAGATGCCTGCAGGCATCGCTTAACTCCCCCAGGTTTCCCTGGGGTCTCTGCTTCCCTCATGGCGTTTGGCATGTCCTGTTTTATAGTGGAAAGTGTATAGAGTATATTATCCCAGTTCGTCAGCTCTCCCGTAGCATCCTGCACCTCATCTATGCACAATAAATGACTTGAGTCTTAGTTGATAAAAGGCTGGGGACAGCTTGCTGCGCACTGCTGTGACGCGGGTAGGGATGTCAATAAGTCCCATGGAGATGGTGTGAACTTGAGCTAAGTCTCTGGGGTGGTTGCATGTCCCCAGAGAAGCAGTGTTGGTACCTCTTCAGATTTGACCCTGCGCTTGAGTGTGCCTGGGGAGCCATGTATACTTGGCACCCCTGCTACCTGAATCAGCCAGCTATTTCTTCTTTCTTAAGGACACAGCCTCAAGGTGAAGCCTTGTCCTAGGTTTTTTGCTCTGAGCTCCAGACTCAGCCACGCTGTCATTGTCACTTTTTGCACACGATACTCAGAGGAGGATTTTAATCTGAGTTTGTAAAAGGATGTTTTTTAAGTTTTAATTTTAAGTGTATGATCTATGTGTGTGTACTACATGCATGCCTGGGCTGTCATTGTCATTTTTTGTACATGATGCTCAGAGAAGGATTTTAGTTTGAGTTTTTTTAAAAAGATTTTTTAAGTTTTAATTTTAGGTGTATGATCTATGTATGTGCACTACATGCATGCCTGGTGGCCACACAGGTCAGAAGAAGCATTGGATCCCCTGTAACAAAGTTACATGTGGTCGTGCATTACCATGTAGTCTCTACCATTTCCTCACTACATTCTGTTTTTAAAAATAGATGCTATAATGTGTAAACTACTAGGAAAATGACAAGGATGCTCACGTCTGTCAATTAGTGTGCTTGCTAGCCGGCTTTGCATCACTATGACAAAGCACTTGAGAAAATCAACTCGGAGGAAAGGTTAATCACGGTTTCAGTCTGTGGACAGTCATTCTCTTTTCCGGGAGGCAGAATATCATTGTGGGGAATGTAGTGTGCAGCAAAGATGTTTATCTCACGGTAGTCAGGGAAGGGGAGAGATGGTGGGAGGGCACAGAGGCAGGCTGGGTGTAGCATGAATTCTAATTGGTCTTAATAAATAAAACCTGGAGTCAGATATTAGGGGGTGAAAGCCGAAGGATCAGAGAAGCAGAGCAGCCACTAGAGAGACCTTTTACCTCCACCAGTGCCCAGACTGGAGGGGCGATCCTGTCCTCAGACTGCATCCTCAGACCTCAGAGGTGATCCTCAGACTATACTGAGCTCCTGTCTCCTCCCACCTTATAGTCCTCCCTCTGCCCAGTCATACCACTCCTGTTTCCACCTTCCTAGTGCTGGGATTAAAGGCGGGGATCCCAAGTGCTGGGATCACCTTTATGTGAGCTTTGGTTTTCTCTTAGACAGATTCAGTCTTGCCCATGGTGGCTCTGAACTAACAGAGATCCCTCTGTCTCTGTCTCCCGAGTCCTGGGATTAAAGGTGTGTTCCAATACTGCCTGGCCTTTTGTGGCTTAACTCTGCGCTCTGATCTTCAGGCAAGCTTTATTTGTTAAAACACAAACAAAATATCACCACAGCTGGGGTCCAAGATTGTCCTTCCAGGGCAAACCCTCAGTGATCTAATTTGCTTCCATTAGGCTCTGTCTCCAGAATCTTCTACCACCTCACAGTCGTACCACAGCATAGGGAACAACATGTGGTAATTTCGGGGACATTTAAGAGCCAAAGCATTATACACGGTGAAAAGTGCTAGAATCAAGATACGTGTTTGTGCAGGTCCTCACCACAGAGCAGAGCAGAGCCCAGGCATTCAGAGGTTGTGTTGCAGTCAGCAGGCTACCCTAGGTTTGGCTATGGTCAGATTCATTAGGTGTGTCTAACTGAACTCTGAACTGTCTTCAATATTCATTAGATATTGGTCTCAACATGTAATGTTCCGGAGGGGGCATTGAGCTCTTCAGCCAGCAAAGACCTAGCTTAGTGACCCAGGGCTGGAGTCTCTTGGTCACTTCTTGGTGCGATTCTGAGGCTAGTGGGCAGCAGGGGTGAAAATATCCAGCCCACGTGTCTTGGTCAGTCCCAAGGATCAGCGACCCTGAAGCTCAGATCAGCCCTGTTTCTCAGCTGCTGGTTTGGCCTACACTCTGTGTTTCTTTTTCAGGGCTTCTCTTACGTTATCCGTGAAGGGGAATGCTGTGGAAGGTGCCTACCCTCTGCTTGCAAGGTGGTGGCCGGCTCTCTGCGGGGAGATTCCCACTCTGCCTGGAAGAGTGTAGGTTTGGGTCCCGGGGAAACGGGAGAGGAAGGTGTTGAACTCCAACCTGGGAATCCATTTTGCTGTCCGTCATTTCTGGCCTGGTTTTCTTCTCCCTCTTCTTTGCTTTTCCTACAGGGAGCTTATCTGGCGATTGGTACTGTTGGAATCCCAGCTGGGTTCCCTTTACCCCTTAGGAACTAGTTAAGGCTGTCTCAGACTTCCCATTTTGTGGATTCAAGAAGAAGCCTGGTAGCCTTCCTGAGAGATCTATAAACTCCCAGGAACTTACGGTCTCCAGCTCAGGTCACGCAGTCCCTCTGTGGTTGAGGGGCTAGCCTCATCATCTTGGATAGCAGGTGGTCCGTCAGGTTATACTGGCTACAAGCACTGTACTGTGCTGTGCTGGTCAGCCCTGGACTTTGTCATTCATGTCCACAGAAACTTCCCGAATGATTTGAGAGGGTGGAGAAACTTAGAATTCAAAGCAGCAAGTAGACTGTTGGCAAAGTTCCTCAGTGCTTTCTGTAAGTCTAGGTTTAGCATTTAGCTGCATTGCTGGCCCCTATCTCCTGCCCTTTCCTGTCTCCTCTGCCTGTGGAATTCCTTCCTGTAGTTCAGGTTAGTGATCCCTGGAGGTTCGCTTTTGAGAGCTCATCAAGCCATTTTCCTTAGTTTTTCTTTGACAGTTCCATATATTTATATAATAAATCTCAGTCATTTCCATGTCCTGTTCCTGACTCTCTCCTCTAATTCTTCACCGGAGCCCTTCTTCTTAATATGCCTCCCCCTGTTTTCATTCCTTCTTTTTGTGTGTGGCCCACTGAGTTCAATTACAGTTTCTTTCCTTGGTATGGGTAGGAGGTTATTATGAGAACATCAGTGGTTGCCCCAACAGTTGTTAATTGCCAATAGCCCCTCAAGGGGGCATCGTGGGCTCTCTTGTGTGATATTATTTTTGGAGAGACATGACCCATGATCTCTTGACCCAAGAATGCAAACCATTGACAGATCAAAGGATAGACACTGAATTTTAGCCTGGTAAACCAATGAGTTTTATTGGGGTTACTTATAGGCATATAGGTGAGAGGTTACTTGCAGGAGCAGAACTGACTCAAAGGAAGTTACATCAGCAAAGCTCACCCCAGCATGGGTGACAGCACACTAGAGTTGGAAACCTGGAGCCCACTGCAGGGCCTGCAGGCAGCTCAGTGGGTTGGAGAGTGCCCTTTATAGGTAGTTCAGTTGCTCTGAGCCTCTTCCATGCAGCTTGGCTGGTCCTTTCTCTTATGGGCAACTCGGCTGGTCTTAGCTCCTTTTAGGAAGCTCAGCTAGTCTAGAGTGTCTCTGAGCAGTCTATAGCTTATGTAACTTTGGAGAGGGGGAGGCCTAGTGATTCTGGTCAGTTTCAGCAACTTCCTGAAGACTTCTGAGTTGCATACTTTCCGATTTTAAGGAGTGTCCCCGCAGGACGGAATGTTTTGCCTCCTCTTACAACATCCTGCTTCTTAAAGACCTTCCTTCCAGATGAAAGCTTTGTCTGGGAGGAAACTGCTGTACAGCAGGCTCCCAGACTCCATGCTGAGGTTGGAGGGGCCAGTCTTGTGCTGGTCTTGTGCAGATAGCCGCAGCTGCCGTGAGGTCCAGAGTGCAACAGCGGGTCCCGTCTAGAAGACAGCACATCTTCCCATCTGAAACATATATTCCTTCTATCCCTCTCCTGTGATATTCCATGAGCTTTGGAGGGGTGCTTAATCTATCTGTCTTATTTAGGGTTGAACGCTATGCCATTCCTTATTCTTGACACTTTGGCCAGTTACGGGTGCCTGCATTAAAGTTCCACCTGTGTAAATAAGAAACTTCCCCGTCTCCCCAAGGCTTTGGAGACATTGTTGTGTGTGTTTTTTTTCCATGTATGCCAGGCTGTCCTCTGGTGCAGGAGACTTGTCTGTAGTCTGTCAATCATGTTTTAAATAAATACTGATTGGCCAGGTAGGAAGTATAGGCGGGTCAACCAGACAGGAAGTAGAGGCAGGGCGATGAGAACCTCTGGAAAGCAGGAAGCTTCTCTGGCATTCCTGCGCAGATCTCCAAGGAAACAGCATGTGTCCCTGTCCCAGCTGAGAAAAGGTACCGGCCATGTGCCTGGCTTGGATGGGAACAATGGGTTAATATAACTTATGGGAGCTAGTAAGAAGCCTGAGATAATGGGCCAATCAGTTAATAACCTAATGTAGACTCTCTGTGTGACTTTCTTTGGGGCTTGCCAGCTGTGGGGTACTGGGCGTGACAGAAACCCTGATGGGCAGGCCCCTCATGTTACAGTCCTCGAACTCATGCCCCTGCCCGCAGCCTCTTGAGTGTTGGGACTGCAGATGGGTACCATCAGGCCATGCCCAAGTCATTTTACTAACATTAGAGAATTGTCTCCTAGATAATTACAGTTCTGATGTCAGAATAAGAAGTTAGAGGTGGAGTTGGTAGACGCTAATCCCAGAGAGCCTCAGGGGCAGGGATCATGTGACTTTGGCCTACAATCTAGTCAGGGTGACTTAGACCCAGACTTATTGTGACTACCCCTGTCGTTCCCTCTGTGAACATTACCCCATGGTTTCGATTTTGGTTTGAGTGAGTGCTCACCTTCAGAATCCATAAAATTCCCCAAGAACAGCATGCTGCCCCAAGATGTTGGGCCCCGGCCTTGTCTGGCACCTCTGATGGATTCTGGTATTCTGCAGGTTGGCTCTCGGTGGGCTGTCCCTGAGAACCCCTGCCTTGTCAACGAGTGTGTCCGAGTGGAGGAGGCTGTCTTTGTGCAGCAGAGGAACATCTCCTGCCCACAGCTGGCCGTCCCTACCTGTCCCACAGGCTTCCAGCTGAGCTGTGAGGCCTCAGCCTGCTGTCCCAGCTGTCACTGTGGTGAGTCGGGCTGGCCAGGCCTGGCTGGACCTGGGTTTACCTTCCGGACTCTTTCCTCCTCAGATCCCTGAGTTCTTTGCCTGTTTAGCAACTCAGAGGAATGGACACAATCTACTATGGCGGTTATTACTGCGGCTGGGAGAATGCAGATGGGAGGAGACAACAGGAGCTTTGTGCATGCAGCCGTGCCTAGCTTGAGCCCAGTGATGCTCATGATACTGACTAGGGGGTGGGCTTGTCTTAGGCCAGGTTTCTCTGACGTTGGAGTCACATTTTCTATAGTAAAACATTGCTTCACCTAGGGGAAGGCATTTCTATCCCTGAATGCTGCTTGCAGAGAGACAGACAAGCAGCAATAACAAATCATAAGCTCTATTTTTTTTTCTTACAAGCCCAGAGGACAACTGACCCATCTGTCCCCTAAACACGATTCCCACTAGCTAATGCCTTAGAGGCTCTTCCATTAGGATGGGAAGCGAGGAATCGGGAAGTTCTTATCTATTAGTTGAAAGGGAAAGAGAGGTCCCTGGGGTCCAAGCAGGAAGACTCACAGCACCCTGGGGGGGTAGGGTGAGGGGGATGTGGAGAACCGTCAGGAGTCAGAAGAGGGATGGAGAAGACTGGAAAGGGAGGCTTGAGGAGGGCGTGTCTATATTCATGTGTTACTTCTCTCCCCAGAGCCTGTGGAAGCCTGCCTGCTCAATGGCACCATCATTGGGGTGAGTCGGAGCTGGTGGTGGCTTGGGATGGGGGTGTGTGTGGGAAGGGTGGGTACAGACTAAACAGACTAAGATGGAAATGAGGGAAAGCTGGAGACCTCTTTATGTATCTTCAGCCTTATAGCCACAGTGGGGCTGCATGGCCCACTCTTCAGGGCATGGACTGGCTGCCCTGCACTCACCTCCTGATCTGCACCCAAACATGTGGACATTTTTTTTTTTAGCACATGTGGAACACAGTCACAGGGTGTATTCCCATCTAACACCTTTCCCACTATCTGGCAACCTCTCTTTATTTTCCCCATGTCCACACTTAAGGTGGGGAGGCAGGATGGAATGGCCACAAGAGGCAGGGGATACATTATGTCCGTGATGGCTACTAGCAGCCTCAGGCAAGCAGGCAGGCTTGAGGGGGTGAGGGAGTATCTGGCTTGTGGGAAAACCTGACTATTTCTGTTTCCAGCCCGAGAAAAGCGTGATGGTTGACTTGTGCACGACCTGTCGCTGCGTTGTGCAGACAGGGGCCATCTCCAGATTCAAGCTGGAGTGCAGGAAGACTACCTGTGAAGCCTGCCCCATGGTAAGAGAGCCTCTGAGGGACTAAGGGATGATCGGTCTCTGTGGGATCCAAGCAACAGGACCTCACTGGGTTCCTTAAACCTTGCCTTGTTCTGATTATGGCCGATATCTGATAGCTATCAGGACACTTAGCCAAACTGAGTTCCTCAAAAATAATTACAATTTAGTCTTACAAATTTTAAGCATTTTCTTCTTGTGGTTTTTAAAATAAGCACAGTATTTTCAAGGCATTTGATGCTATACTCACAGCTCTGTATCTTTAAAAACATATTTTAAGAAACATTACCACCAGACTCTGAAAACATTAAAAATTAGTCAGGAAATACTTGTGAGACCCTTGCAATGTGCAAGACCCTACACGACCTTCATCTAATGGATGTGTCCTAATGTATACAATCTACTTTTCATTAGTAGGCATTCGGTCATTTAAATAGTTCATCCCGAGGCTAGGGAGATGGCTCAGTGGGTAAAGCACTTTCAGTGCAAGTATGAGGATCTGAGTTCGAATCTCAGGAACTCACACAAAGTTCCGTGCAGTAGCATGTCTGGAATGCCAGTGCTCCTACGGAGAGACAGGAAGCAGAGATAGAGAATTTCCTGGAAGCTTATGGGCCCTGGCCTACAGGGTGATGAGCAGCAAAGAGACCCTGTCTCAGATAATGTGGACAGCCTGAAGTGGTCCTCTGACCTCCACAAGGAGTCTGTGGGAAATAAATGCCTGCGTGTGCATACATACACACACGCATGCATGCACGCACGCACGCGCACACACACGCACACACACCCTTACTCTTCATTTTTTTTTGTCAAGTTGTGATTCTCAGTTGTTCTGGTTACATTCTTGAGGAGACTACTGACAAGTAGATAATTTTTGTTTGGTAGGTGAAAAAAATCATTGTGCCACAGTTTAAAAGCATATTTTAGTTTAATCTACTTTTAATTTTAATTGACACATAAATTATATGTATTTCAGGTATGTGATATTATTATTTAATATTGACTTTTAGTCCTATGTAACAGGGATATTATAGGCCTCACACAGGCTGATGGGACCTAAGTGTCTGAAGAGGCCCGAGTTTCTCCTCCAGCTACCTTTGTGTTTGAGCTTCAGTTGTTTTAGACAATACGTTGGTAAATGAGCTTCCCGTGAGCTAGAGGCGGGAATTTTCACAGTAACTCAGGTGACACCAGCGGGGTCTTCCTGTCAGCTCTACAAAGACATAGGATGTGTGGCGGGCAGTAGGGGCCTCTGTGAGTAGGGCAGATCGCAGGGACAGTGGCACCTGGAAAGGACAAGGACAGGACAAGGGGCAGAGTGAGAGCTGAGAGGTCATGTGTGTGCTTCCTGTTTTTATCAGAATAAGGGACACGTGACCTACATCTGTGTTTTCCATGACACTTACACAGTGTCCAGCTCAAAGCGGGACTTAATGAAAGTTCAGTGGAATGGACGGCCCTGTGGGAGCCGCAGCTCTTTCTGACAGCGCGATTCAATTAAAAGAGAATGCGTATGCTTTGATGAAAAAGAAACCAATTAAATACAGATTCTTAATCTTTTGCGAAATTGCAGTTGATGTTTTAGGATTTGGGGTTTAGCATGTGCTTGCAAAACCAGCTCCCCCTACAGCAGCTGAGGCCTTCATCCTGAAGTCTGGAATTGCAGGCCACCTTTCTCCTTTGTTGTCCGTTGACCTGCATCCCAGTCAGTGACTCAGAGATTCACACCTTTGTCATTTGGAAGCTGAGCTGGGGCTAGGGTAGGGAGTGGGGCTGTAGCCCATGTGGGTGCAGGAGATCTATTAACCTCCCCCTGCAGCAGCGCCCTCTGGTGTTCATAAGGTGTGGTGCAGTCATTTCCTCTGTCTCCAGAGGTGTTGTAGGAGGTTGAAAACACATGCCCGTGTTGTTCTATATTATTCCTTTTTTTCTCCAACAGTTTCATAACTTGCTAGGGTAATGTGGCCCCCTTCAGAATCACTAGATTAGCCGCCTTCTACTTTTTTTCAAACTTTGCTGAGAATTGCCTCAGCTGGTCCTATTGTAGGACCTTAATTGACCTTGATACTCCTTGAAGGACCTCATTAAGGCTCTGGGGGCGGGGCAACCGCAGTGAGTGACATCTAGGTAGACCTCTTTGCTGCCTCCATCCATACACAATGTTAGCATCGCCTCTCACAGAGACCAGAACAAGATGGTTTGTGCTGAGAGGTGGAGATGAGATTTGAAAGACGAATATAAGGAAAGTGTGAAGAAGCAAAGCCGCTCTTCCGTGCACTACTTGCTGGCTTCCCACAGCAAGTTGAAGGTCGAATATGAATGTCCAGGATGGAGGCTGGGGAGCAGCCAGCAGAAAGAAGTAGAGAGGTCAGCGAAGGGAAGTAGGCAAGACCTGAAGGGCATGAGCAGGGTGAAACCGTTGCCAGGGGTGTGGTTAGCAAGGCGGAGCTGTGGGACAAGGTGGGACAGAGGAAGCAGAGCTAAAATGGCTGTAACTAGGACTCCCTGGCTGTAACTAGGACATCCAGGGATGTCGCTGGCTGGCTGGGAACTTGACCCACTGATGGAGGAAGAGTTGATCTTCTCTTGCAGGGAGTGGACAGTCCAGTGATAGCCAGAGACTCTCTCTCTCTCTCTCTCTCTGTGTGTGTGTGTGTGTGTGTGTGTGTGTGTGTGTACTTTCCACAATAAATTGAACGTTTCATGGGTTGTCCAGGGGAGTGGCACCTGCTGGCAGTGGCATGCAGCTGTGCTCAGGCAGGCCCTCTTCCTGTCGCTTTATTGTTCTGGGTTGATATCTCAGAGTATATTAAATGTGTGTTTCTCAGTTGATGAAGGGGCTAAGGCAATGTATGCCCTCTCTGCCCATTTCTTTTGTGAGGTGTTAGCTTAAGATTTTACTATTTTTATTAAGATTTAAAAGTGTTATTTTATGTGTATGAGTGTCTTACCTGCCTGTGTGTACTGTGCACTGCAAGCATGCCTGGTACTCACTGAGGTTAGAAGAAAGTGTCAGTTCTCCTGGAACTGGAGCTACGGAGGGTTGTGAGTGGCCGTGTGGATGCTGAGAACTGAGCCTGGATCTTCTGGCTGCTGGGACATCTCCCCAAGCCTTGCCTTTTCAGTATTTTTAAGTTAGGTTTGTCCATTTATTACAGAGTGGTCTGGGATCCTCCCTATATTTGGATGCCAATTGCTTTGTTTTTGAAACAAGATTTCACTATGCAGCCCGGGTTGGTCCATGCCCTTCCTGAATCAGTTTCCCACCTTCTGAGACTACAGGTGGGCCCCAGCCACACTTGGAATGATGCTTTGCCCCCCCATATTTAATTGCATTTACCTCATTCATTGGCTTTCAGCTTATATTTTTCTGAAGATCAGAAGTTTAAATGTTGGTTAATTATACCATAACAATGTGTCATTTTATACTTAGTAGTTTTAAGTTTTTGTTCAAAAAATCCATATTTCAAGGCCATGAAAATGTTCTTTTTTTATTTTTTTAAAGGGTATAGTTTGAGTTTTGTGTTTAGATCTATGACCACTGGGGATTTAGTTTTGCACGCGTCTGCACGCACACACAAATATATACACACACACACACTCCCCCACTGCACTCCTACACACAGAGACAGACAGACATACAAATACACACACACACACACACACACACACACACTACCCCCACCAACAATATTTAAGTCACACTCCCAATGTGGCTCTCCAGTGATTCCAGCACCATCTATTGAGAGATTACCTTTCCCCTCGTTGAGTTATCTTGATACCTGTGTAAAAAGTGACTCGCCTGTGGATATGTAGTTCTGTTGCTGGGTTCTGTGTTCTAGTTACATGATTAATGTGTGAATCCTGTGGTTACACCCTTGACTCGATGACTGTAGCTTTGCAGTGAGTCTTGAATCAGATAGTGGAAGGCTTTCAGATTTGTTCTGCTATAAGACTGGGTTATCATATGTCACTTTATTTCCATAAAAAATTAGTGTCAACTTTTTACTTTTTATGAAAAGATTTTAAAAGTTTATTGGCTTGCACAGAATATGCTTTAGTCTTAAGAGGGTGAACATCTTGACAGTCCTGAGTTTTTTCATCCATGAATACAGTGCATCTCTCCATTTATTTAGGTTTTGTCTCAGTATGCTTGCGCCACTCTGAGAAAATACTGACACTAGGTAATGGCCATCTTAAGGACGGGATCTTGCCAGGCTGGCCTTGAATTCTCAGTCTTCCTCAACTGCTGGGTACACATTTAGCACCACACCAAATGAGAAAATGTAATTTTTTTTTTTTTTAAAAAAAATATTTTCTCACAATTCTGCAGGTTGGGAAGTCTAAAATTATGGCTGCCCAGTTGACTTGCTGGCTGGCCCATTCCTCATAGACGATGTTTCTTGGGATGTCGTTCCATCACGCGGTCAGAGGCATATTGGTCAGTCCCGCCTACAAGGGACTGATTCCTCCATGAGCACAGATCCCTCAACTCTCAGCCACTTTTCCAAAATCTTAGACTCTTACCATTGTCACTTTGAGGCTTAAGCTTCAGCATTTAAAATATAAGGGACACATGCGTTCCCACTGCAGCGATGGCTCTAGCTTTTCTCCACATGATCTGTAGGGTTTAATGTAGGCGTATTGCACATACTTTTAAAAGTTTATTTCTTAGAATTTTATAGTTTTATACTGTATTAGGTTTATGAAGGGGAATGGTTCCAGCCTACCAGGCTAATAGCCACACCCCACCATTGGCCATTAGCTAATTATTCTGCCCCTAATTAGTCGTTAGCTAATTACTCGGGGTTGGGCCATCAGGTCCCAATTAGGTATATAAGGGTAGATTCATGTGGGAAGCGCTCTCTCTGCGGATCACGGGTCTGCCGGCGTCTTCGGAGAAGCA
>JAQHUG010000165.1:1577940-1594377 GCA_028555095.1 Dicrostonyx torquatus
GCACAGCTATGGGATGTCACCCAAACTCCGGGGGTAACTATGGGATGTCAACTGAACTCTGGGAACAGCTATGGGATGTCAACTGAACTCTGGGCGTAACTATGGGATGTCAGCTGAACTCTAGGAGTACCTATGGGATGTCAACTGAACTCTGGGAGCAGCCATGGGATGTTGGCTGAACTCTGGGAGTAACTGTGGGATTGCGGAGGCAAGAAGCCAGTCTGGTGAGCCGAGTTATAACTGCAGGGCTCTGGGCATTTAACTACGGCTGGTTTCTTTCCTGGATACAGGGCTATCGTGAAGAGAAGAACCAGGGTGAATGCTGTGGGAGATGCTTGCCTACAGCTTGCACTATTCAGCTAAGAGGAGGACAGATCATGACTCTGAAGGTGGGAACGAGCTGAACTCAGGAGTCCCCTCTCACGCTACTTTGGTTCCTCCCTGGGAGGGATGTCTTTTCTTCAAGCGGGAGGACTAGTTTGGGCTCATTGTTGGCCTCTTTTCTCACTTTGCTTTCTAAAGGAAGTGTAGATGACTTGTGGAAGGCACAGGGTTTTCTCATTGATTTTGTTAGACTTTTGCATTCCTGACAAACATGTAGTTGGTGCATGATCTCATCTGGAGCGGATTAATTTTTTTTTTTGAAAAAGATTTTCTGTGGACTTGAGGCCCTGTGGGACTGGACAGGCAATCAGGGTGAGCAGACCCCCTATGACATCTGGAGCTAACTGGTGGGTCTGAGGCAGTGTCTTGGTTCATAGCACATCTGGCTACCAATGAGTTTACTGCCACTGCATCTCCATCTTGTAAGTACATGGCCAGAAGAGTCTGGGGACTTTCTGTATTTCTGCAGCTCTCGTCATAGTAAATAAGCCATGACGCTGAGGCACCACCTCTAGTCTGTACCCAGAGTGTGCGGTTTCATCCCTTTTCTGTAGTTCTCCACATTGTTGTAACAATTCAAAGGCGCAAGGCCATGGCTGGCAATAGTTTTGTGATCTAAACGCTGTCGTTAATTCGTTCTACCGACTCTCCTCTTCCTTTTTAGCGAGATGAGACGCTCCAGGATGGTTGTGACAGCCATTTCTGCAAGGTCAACGAGAGAGGAGAGTACATCTGGGAGAAGAGGGTCACAGGCTGCCCGCCCTTTGATGAACACAGGTGTCTGGCTGAAGGCGTGAGTAGTTAAGAGTTCAGATTCCTCCTTTGTCTTAAAGATCTCACTGTTGGACTCCAAGGATGGAGTTCTGTGCCACAGTCAGTGCAACTCTTATGCAATCTCACAGTGTCCAAGACAGATCCCTGTATGGGTAGAGGAATCAATGAGATGGTGATGAAGAGAATTCTCTGAGGCAGAGGATGCTTTGAAAATAGCTGGTCACCAGAGGGAAGCTATGATCTTTGAGTAGGAAGACAGGGCATTGTTTGTAGGGTAAAAGGTCAGAGCCCACTTCCAGGTTTGAAAACTCACCCAAAGCTACCAATCTCTGAACTCAAAAACCCACCAATGTCTGGGTTTTCCTTGAAATCTCACCAATCGTTACCCTGGCAATCTCTGTCTCCAAGACACCCTGTAGAAAGTCTGCCTCCTGCTCAGTTCCCTGCTGCTTCTCACCCGACCAGAGGCAGCCACCCTCCTGTGTCTTTCCCAATGACTCTCTTGTGTGAGGTTTGTTGTGCGGTCTGACTTGGTGGTATTCCTTGGCTCCCCTCAGAGCTGCAGCCCTTGTATAGGGGAAACTTTCCCTTCAGAGCTGTAACACTGGACCCTATTTCGTTTTTTCCTGGGAATTAAGACTATTCTGGTTAGGTGAAATATTCAGTTGATTCACAATTGTGGTGGAAAAGCCATTTACATCTGGGGATTTCGGCTCAGAGCTCTGTGTCCAGAGCCGGGATCCTATTCATGTGACCTGAGAGCTCATCCATGTTGAATTATTTGCGCCTGATCTTGTACTTTTCTTTTTGTCTTAGGGGAAAATTTTGAAAATTCCAGGCACCTGCTGTGATACATGTGAGTCCGTTACTAACAGCCCATGCTTTGACATCATTAGACCAAGGCCAGGCACCATGATTTGAAGAAAACTTCACTCCAGAAAAATGGTTCTTACCTATCAGTTTTTCATTATACTCATCTCTTTGGTCAACTGCCTTCCCTTCCTGACTATCAGTAGCCCACACCCAGTTCAGATCTCATACATTGTCCATGAAGCAATTACTTCCTGACTTCTTCCATCTCCATCGCTAGCCTCTTACGAACCTTAGAACCTTTTATTGTTCATATATCTATCATGAGAGAGCATCACAAGACCAGTCCAAGTTTATGGCCTTATTTTCATCAACCTTGGTCCCACTTGACTATATTAGTGGCTTTGATTGGTAGAGCCAATCGGAGGTGGGCAGTTTGGAGATGTGCACCAGGTAGTAGGTTCCCCATCCATTCTGTGTTCATGCGCACAAGTCACATTTTTTTTTTTGCTTAGACTTATATTTCTTCTTTTAGTTTACTTTAGTTTGTTTAGTTTCATTTTAGAGTCATGAACTCATGTTTGGTTGAGGTTAGAAAAGAGTGAAAGCATGAAAGCCCTCTATCATTTTTCTTTTCTTGGTGGCTTGCTATCGCATCCCCAGTGATTGCTGTCCCTGAACTGCAGAATGCGGAAACACATTCTGAGAGTGTCTCCTTGCAAATTTTCCTTTGAACAGTCTAAGTATATGAATTTAGGAAGTCATCAGAGAAGATGCACTCTCTCCAGACGCTATTCTTGGGATTTGGTTAAGAGGCCACTATCTACAAAACCAGCAATAAAGAGTCTTCCATGGCCAACATGCTCAGGAGGCTGTAAGGCCTCCTGGAAGGAAAGTAAGCTAGGCCTAAGGATTTAAACTTACAAAAAGAATATTGCACATTGGCTCCATATTCACCTTCTTATGCAGTTGGAAAACTTTTCTGTCTAACAAGAAATTAGTCTGAAGTTGGGAGGCAGGCTGTGTCTACAGTGCTGGCCTACATGTGGAATCATGCAGCATGGAAGACTGTAAGGACTCAGATCATCATAGTGAGCTGGTAGTAGAGCTTAGACTTCCCAGGGAGTCGAGCAGAGCTTCAGGAGTGAAGGCCACTGTACATAATAATACTCATGTTGGTGGCATAGAAGTAACAGCGCTCAAGGAGATGGTGGCCCAAAGGTTCTTAGGAGTCTCCCAGCCTCTGCAGAGGGAGTGAATATGTCTGTGTGGTCATGGCATTTGTCTTCTTAGCCAAAGACAGGGATGGACTGATACTAATTTTGTCTAGTGGTGACTTCACTGTCCATTAGCTTCTGAGTATAGTTATAGCATGACAAGATTGCTCAGGCCAAGATGTTTTTCCGAATTTCAAATTATATAAAAGCAAGCCTCATCCATCTCTATGACCAAAGCAGAGCCAACCTAGGCTCCCTCTGCAATTAAAATTGTGCCGTTAAGTGAGTTAGCCAGTAGCAATGACATCTCTGCATGGAGGAGCCAGGAGCAACTGGGGTGATCTGGAGAAACTTAATTCCTCCTCCCGCAACTGGCTCTGGTTAATTGTTCATAGAAAGAGGACTATTTCCAACTTAGGGAAGGCACCGGATGTGGAAAATGCTCTGTAGAACCCCAGCTAGCCAGCCCTCCCATTCCGCCCCTCCCCTGTTCTATAGGTGAGGAACCTGATTGCAAAGACATCACGGCCAAGCTGCAGTATGTCAAAGTGGGGGACTGTAAGTCCCAAGAGGAAGTGGACATTCATTACTGCCAGGTAAGGCTGTGAGACTTCAAGAAGACTTGGGAACGAAAGGGTAAAGTTTCCTTAGCCGTCATCTAGAAGAGCCTGGAAAAGCTACAAGGAAGAGAGATACAAGAAACCATAAACATTGCTTTTTAAAGTGATTGTTTCATTTAGGGAGTAGAATTGTTGGACCCAGAAGTAAGACCAAAGCAAATATTGTAAAGAGACTGGGAAGTCATTTCTTGAAGATGGGGACTCAGGATTAGTCAGTGTGTGTAGAAACCACAGCAAGAGGGATTTGGGTGTGCGTGTGTAATAGCTGGAGAAAGGTAGTTCCTGAGATCTACCTTTACGAGTTGCCTAACTCTCCCAGGCGCTTCTGGGTGAGGCAGGGCCTGTCTTGCTTAGATAGACAGGAGGAGGATGGATGCAGGCTGTCCCAGTCCTGCCGCCCCATTCAGAATCGCCATGCCTCATTGCTCTGTTACAGGGCAAGTGCACCAGCAAAGCCGTGTACTCCATCGACATTGAGGATGTGCAGGAACAGTGCTCCTGCTGCGGGCCCTCGAGGACGGAGCCTATGCGTGTGCCCTTGCTCTGCACCAATGGCTCCGTTGTCTACCATGAGGTCATCAATGCCATGCAGTGCAGGTGCTCTCCCCGGAAATGCAGCAAGTGAGGCCTGGGTAGCTGCAGTGAACCCCCGCTGCTACCTGTGCCATGGCCTGACCCGTCAGAGAGTCCCTTCGACCCTTGTGCATCCTGCCCTTGTGCCCTCCTGGGCCCACAATAAAGGCCAAGCTCTTGTCTTCACGAAGGCTGGTGGTGGACTCTGTCTGACGTCTGAGATGGCAGTTGTGGCCTAAGTCTGAGGTCTGAGGGTAGTTTCAAGGAGCAAACACAGGGTTCCTCAGCAAACACTCCTAGCCCAGTGTCTGGGGCCGAAGTCGCCTACTACCAGGAAGCAGTGGAATTACGGCATCTTCTGGGTGGGAAGGGACAGGGTGGAGCTGCTTCTCCAGAAGCTTAGCCTGGTGATCTGAACCTGTAAACATATACTTAGGATCACCTAGTTTTCAGATCTCTCAGTCACCTTGCTTCTGTGCCTGACAGAGAGGTGTGCCCTGCAACTGGGCTCTTGCTGTCAGGGTGGATGACATGGTGGAGAGGCATGACAAACCCCCAAGCACCTTAGCAGTCCCTGCAGAAGGGAGGTACCTGGAGACTGGATGCCAGTAGATGCAGAAGCCAGGTCTCATCACAGGCTCAGCCATAGCAGATGAGTGCCAGGCTCAGGGGCAGCCCTGGGCTCGACCTATGGCCCTCACCCAAGTGTACTGTCTCCAACAACCCCTAATGCCTTCTAGACTCAGTTTCTTTACCTGTAAAATTAGCATGGTCATTTCATTTATACAGTTGTGAGGATCAGTAGCTTGTGCTTAAGATAAAGCTTGAATTGTCCCAGGTGACCTCAAAGTGCTCTGGTGTAAGAGATGAGCATGAAAATGAGAAACCCATGGTCACAGATAGGGACAAGGGACTCTAACAACACCAGTGGCAGAGAGTTGGGGGCTTTCCTGTATCTATGACTGTTGTGAGCTTTAGGCTAGCTGCCAGGCCCTACCTGCTCCAGACATCCTTAGTGGAAAGGTAGCATTAAGAACAAACAGCATCTAGTTTCCAGATCCCTAGGTGGTCTGTCATTCACATGTGCAGGTGCACTTTTTTTGAAACATATGGAGAAGACATGCATGTCCATGCTGGCAGAATAGGAGGGATTCTAGCTGGGAGGGAAGACACAGGGTATGTCCTGGTTGTGTTCTGGGAGACTGATGGGTCTTGGTGCGCATTCCAAGTCTTTTTTCACACAGGGGAGATTTATCTCACAAGAGGACTGGACAATACAGCAGGAAAGGTGTTGGCATCTGGTCTGCCATCTTTGTCTAACCCCTGTATAGAGAATGAAAACTGTTCAGCTAAGTTAGATGGCTTGAAATGTTACAAAGTGTCTGGATAGCAGGTCTGGGTTCAAAACCCAAGCGCCTTTACATCTAGACAAGAACTCCCAGGCCAGTCAGCCAGAGCACCATGGTCCTTGCTTCTTTCATCACTCCCGTGAGAATCAGCGGCTGCTACATTCCTAGGTTTCTGTCACCTGCCACTGCCTGGGACAAACTGCATGAGAAGTTCTGTCACAGGATGCAAGACATGATGATTATAGGGTTTGGTGACGCTGAGCAGGGTAGACAGAGAAGATAGATGGATGCTTTATATGACTGCTTAATAATTCAGAGGTTGTCATTTCCCCACATCCCTGTGCTCCCCAACTTTGAGTCACCTGTAAGGTCAGTCTCTGGAGGAAACCAGATACAGGGAGAGGATTGACTGTCACTCTTCTGACTTTCTGACTGATCAATTAACACTACTTGTGGATGAGGACAAGTGGCCAGTTTTTTTTTTTTAACCTGCCCTTGGTGGTTGAAGGGCAAGTCCCTCATGCTATTCCACGGTGGGGGGGGGGAGATGAAGACGAGAAGAATGGGTGGGCTGCCCTACTTTGCTTTCTATTAAGGTAATTAAACAGTTCTCCTAAGCAACATGGGGAAGAAAGGGTTTGAAGTTCAGCATATAGCTCACAGCCCATCATGAAGGAAGTCAGGGCAAGAATACAAGCTGGGGACCTGGAGGCAGGAGTTGATGCAGAGGCCATGGAGGGATACTGCTTACTGGCTTGCCTCTCATGGCTTGCTCAGCCTGCTTTCTTATAGAATCCAGGACCACCCGCCCAGGACAGGCACTGCTCACAGTGGATTGGGCCCTCCCTCATCAATCGTTTATCAAGATAATGCTCTGAAGATTTTTTCTTTTTGCATTTTTTATTGGTTCTTTGTGAATTTCACATCATGCACCCCAATCCCACTCATTTCCCAGCCCTTCCATATCTGCTCTCCACCCTGATAACCTTCCCACAAAAAGAAAATAAAAAATGAAAATGAAAAAAAAAATCATGCTGACCTCTCTGGGCAACAACTTGTTCCTCTCTCATCTACAGGCCTCTCTCACCCCTGTCGTAGTTCTGCCGTAGAGGTACCATTGCTCTCCTCCATCTTTCCCGCATTTCCATCTCCATTCTTCATAGTGTGTGACATCCAGTAACCCGTTTCGCCCAAATGGCTTTCCTTGCAAAGTCCACTGCAATGAGATGTTGGTCTGGTTCAAGGGCCCTGACTTCTGCTCCACCAGGAATACTGGACCCTCACTGAGACTCCTCTAGGATATTCTGCTATTGTCCCGAGTCATGGAGATCCTGTGGCCATGGCTCTGTGTGACTGGTCCCTCCTTGTGCTCTAGCAGCTCATAGATAGGGTAGATGTTGGCATGGGCCAACTCACAGGTCTGAATCTGGGCCTGGGTGGTAGCTAAGCTGTTCATCCCACCAGCTCACCTGTGGCCACACCGCTGGAGCCAGCTCCCCCACACTGCCCAGGTGGTGATGTGGGGCCAGCTCTCCCTTGCCCACACCTCTGAGGCCAGCTTCCAGAGTTTCTTAAAGTCAACCTTGTGCAGGCAATACCTCAATTAAGGTTCCCTCTTCCCAGATGACTCTAGCTTGTACTAGTTGACAAAAACTAACCAGTGTGTGGGTGTAATGCACACGTGTTTCTATGTGTACATCTGTGTTCATTTACCTAAGGGTTTCCCAAGGGTAGAGTCTGCCCTTGAGAGTGGGAACCTCCTTTTATTTATGGTCACCCTTAGGTCAAATAAGACAGAATCTTTTCTTAGTTACCTTCATCAGATAGCTTGATATAGCCTGGAGCCATTCAAGGGACCCTCCATTGAGGGACTATTCAGCTTAGATTGGCTATGTCTGCTCGGCATTGTCTGGATTGAAGATTGATGTCAGGAGGCCCATCCCGCTGTGGGAAACACCATCCCTAGCAGGTGGGCCTTTGCAGAGCTGGAGCGACTTGGAGAGAGCCAGTAAGCAGCCTTCCTCCATTATTCCTGTGTCCAGGTTCCTGCCTTTGCTCTGCCCTGACTTCCCTCAGTGATGGGCTGTGACCTGG
The DNA here is from genome assembly GCA_028555095.1 of Dicrostonyx torquatus. NCBI lineage: Eukaryota > Metazoa > Chordata > Mammalia > Rodentia > Cricetidae > Dicrostonyx > Dicrostonyx torquatus. Next base: position 1,585,762 of record JAQHUG010000165.1, read on the forward strand.
AAGTTTATGCCCAATAAACCTGTTCTTCCCGAAACAGCTTTGGAGTGTTTAATCACAGCAGTAGACATGTAACCAGGACAGTCCCCGAGAGTGTTTTAAAGGAATGCCATAGAAGAACTCCTTGGGGGAGGATAACTGAAAGATGGATACGGAGCAATGGTGGATGGGTGCCTTTTTATTCATTTAGGGGTAGAAATGACATGGACAAGCACCCCTGGAAGCAGAAAGAGGGTTCTGTGAAGGAAGGAGATCGTGAAGGGAAAGAGGAGGGAGAGAAGCCATGGTCAGGTCCCTAAGCCACTCTAGGGAAGTGACACTACTCTTGTACCACAGCTAAACTTTTGCCCTGCCCCCAACTGTCCTAGAGTCCCCTAAATCCATGCCTTCTCCTCTCTGCCCTGTGATCTTGTGTACATACACCTGCTCTCTACTCGCACGGCTGTGGCTTTTCTTTTTTCGTTTTATTCCAAGACAGTTGGTGATGGGGTACAGAATGTGAAGGGGCCCCATCATACTGTTTGAACTCCCATTACTACTCAGAGCTATTGCGTGGAGAGTGGTGACCCTTGGGGCCTCAGGAAGGAGGCTTCCCTGGCAGGATTGGAAACTAATCAGCCAGACGGTTCACGAGGTAATCCGACTGAATTATCACAAGCGAGCCGCTGGCTGTGTTGCTCTCGTTTAGGCTCCGGGTGGAGGAGAGCCAGCAGCATTTACTCCCTGGCCCTCAGCCAATGACCCCAGCGTGTCACCCGGCTGCACCTGAGCTTGGGCTCCTTTCTGGATGTCAGACTAGCTTTCAGCACAGGAGGAGCACAGGGGACTGCCATGGGAGAGGGATGGATTAGAGGAGGTGGCAGCCACAGGGGAGGGGCAGGCAAGTCCAGACTGAGCTGAGCCGTGATGGAATTAACTCCGCAGCAGCCACATAAGCCAGTCCAGAGGCTAGCGCTGGCCAAGGGCCACCAATTGGGGCTTGGCGTTCGGGGACCAGCACCATGGCAGCCCCTCGGCTGCGAGGTAAGTTTCCCCTGCAGCAGGATGCTCGTTCTCAGCATCTCATATGTTGAGGGAAGATGTGGAGGAGAAGGAATTTTAACATCTGTGTTTTGGGATGAGTGTTTTCAGGTGAAGCTGGAAAGCGTGGTGTGACAAGCTTAGCCCTATTCTCTGTAGTGGGGAAGATGAGGATGCCCAAGTAATTCCTCTTATTTTTCTTTACACATTTTATTAGGGAGGGGGCAGGTGACAGAGGGTTGGTGTCACCTTTCAGTGGCTGGCCACCAGCTCTACCTGTTATTTGCCTCTCCTTGCTATAGTCTTTGTATGTGGTCCAGTCCTGAGGATGAGTACACCCGAAGCCAGGTGGGCATGACAGTCTGATGAGGACGCAGCATCCCAGAGTGGCCTCTGGGAAGTCTCTTCTTTCAGACCATCCTCAGGAAGGACCGTGACATGAGGCATTTTACCTGGGTGCAGGCAAGCACAGGTATGGCATTCACAAAGGTGTTTCTTAGAAGAAAAGCCGACTGAGGTGGAGCTTTGGGGACAAGGCTTTTATCTGGCTGTACCTCCCAAATCAGAATGAACTCACAGTTGTGCCTGGGAGCTTGGCTTTGCCGAGGTGGGATCTGCTGGGTATCTTGTGGCTGGAGCTGGAGTGGGAGGTGCCTATGGCTTTGACATGAACAGGAGAAGGAACTGGAAGGCAAGTGTCCATCACAGCCCTGACACTTTGTGAACAGGGACTATGTGGGCCCTGGCCCAGGGCAGGAGGTCCCACTGGGCAAGGTCAGATCTCAGCCCAAAGGCGAGTGGCAGGTGGCAAGAGGATCTTTGGCAAAGGGTGTGTGTGTGTGTGTGTGTGTGTGTGTGTGTGTGTGTGTGTGTGTGTGGTGTGTTTGAGTGTGTGTTAGGATGGGAAAAGCTGCTTTTTAAGATAACAGTGTCATTCTTTGGTCCTTTTACCTGTCTGAATTTTGGAATCTGACACGAGACCTCAAGGAAGGAACCTTGTTGTCACCCCGCTCCAGCTGCAGGACAGCCAGGGCCTGTGTGACCCTGCTATTGTTTTGCCATACTGCCATGCTGGGACCTGACCCCTTGGGAAGGTTCTGTCCTCCAGCTTGCCTCTATGTATCCTACGCCATTGTGTTGGCTGCTGATTGGAGAGGTTGTGTGAGGGTTGGGGATGGGTTCCAGACACTAACCCAAGTTCAGCTTTAGTTTCTATGTGTACTTTCTCTTTGTCTTCCATTGTGGGATAGGATTAGAAAGAAGGAGACATTTGGGCCCCAAGTGTAACAAATCTGTTCTCATTGTCTGATGATATTATTATTATTATTATTATTATATTATTATTATTATTAATCCGTCTATTCAGTGGCTCCTTTCTGCTGGATGAGAAAAGCCTGTCCCAGCCTGTGCATGATGCTCTAGCGCACATGGAGACCGTGTATCTGACAGCTAGAGACAGGGTATGGGGTGCTAGTATAGTATAGCACCCATTTCTGTCAATTTCTGTTTGTGGCCAGGAGGTTAAGGAAGGTCACGAGCTTGAACAGACAGTGCATAAAAGAAGTCACAGAGATACCTAGAGAATGGTTAAGTGAAGGAAATACAGGTCCCATGGCCTGAAAGTGATGGGCAGCCAGTGGCTAGGGCAGTGTGATCAGGAGGTAAGTGGGAAGAGTTTGGCCATGTGTCCTATAGCTCAGGTCAAAGGCTCTTGGTATCCTAAGGGAAAGCAAGACTGTTCTTAATCAAGCATCTTCATGCGCCTGGCACTAGCAGATGATTGGCACAATCACTCTGGGAGTCAGTACTCAACCTTTTCATGGGAGGCTAACCTGATGTCCGGAGACGCTAAGGGACATGCCTATGATCATGTGCTCACCAACCTCTGTCATCGAAGGATGAAGACACAATTAAAACTCGGATCTGACCTTGGGCCACACGTTTCCCCACCAACACACCTTATTGCTTTTGTTCTATTTAAAGGAAGTCATTAGGAAGAAGTGTGGATGCCAGGAATTGAGAATGGGAAATGTGGCCGAAAACGGGGCTGCTGAAGGAGGTATTAATTTTGCAAGGGGGTTAGTTAAATGCCATGGTCATATTGCAGAGAAGGCTGTGTCCTGTCTCTGCTTCCAACTGGAATCATTGTGGGCTCCAGACCAAGCAGGCTAGGGATATACACTTAGCTAGACTAAGAATAGCTACTGCCATTGAGAAAAATTTATGAACTTTCTGACAGGGCAGAAAAGGAAATAAGTCTCGTGGCTCTCACTGTCTATAAAAGGAGACTAGCTCACCAGCATTAAATTTTAAAATGAGTGTTGCAAGCTGGGTGTGATGGCACATGCCTGTAATCCCATCACTCAGGAGGCTGAGGCAAGGGACCCAGGAATTCCAGGCCAGTCTAGAGAGCACAGCAAGAGACTTCCTCAAGGCACTTCACAGTGACACTTGTGTAAGATGCTGCCAACAATAGTTTTAGTAATCAATCTTATTTTGTTTTTCAGTGCTGGGGACCAAACCCAGGGCCTTGCACCTGCTAAGCTCCATTGCTGAGCTAAATACCTAACACCCATTAGTAGGTTTTAAAGAGTATTATTTATCCAAGGATAGTTATTGTGGGGCTTCTGATCTTTTAGCGTAGAAGATGTTTCTGTTTTATTCTTATGTGAGCCAGTCTTCTCTGTTACATATAAAATGTATTTTATTTATGTCTATGGGTGCTTTGTCTGCATGTATGTCTGCATGCCACGTGCATGCCTACAGTCTGGAGGCCAGTGGGTCATCAGATCCCCTGGAACTGGCGTTACAAATGGTTATGATCTGCCATGTAAGGGCTGGGAATTGAACTTGGGTCCTCTGGGAGAGCAGCCAGTGCTCTTAACTGCTGAGCCATCTCTCCAGCCCCTCTCTGTTACATTTTTAAAGTAGCTGATTGCAAGCTATCAGGTAATGATAATGGATTAATTGGTTAGATCTCTATTTGGATAGAAAGTACAGCAAATAGGAAACTCCATTTAAGATGCCATGTAGACCACTGGCTCTCAATACTTCTTATAATACCTCTCTCAGGAACTGTTGATTTTTTCCCTTGTTTGAGATAGTGTCTCACTATTGAAACTCCCTGTGTAGCCCAGGCTGGTGTCAAACTTGCATTGTCTTCCATCAGCCCCATCAGTGCAGGGATTCATCAAGCATGTGCCACCGCACCCAGCACGTGCCACCGCACCCAGCATGTGACACCACACCCAGCGGATTGCTTTCATCTGGGTTTCCAGCTGCTGACCTTTCTCCTCAGCCTCAAGACCACTCCTGGGGGGTCATTCTCCCAGTGATAGACTCTTTCAGCTTGTGGTTTGCTGAAACGTGTCTTCATTTTATCCTCTGTTTCAAAGGCTATTTTGCTTGGTTGTACAATTTGGGTGGACCTTTGGCTGTTCATAATCCAGGACTTCCCGGAATGATCTCTAGGGTTTGGACAAGAAGATAGCCTTAGTTCCTATGTCAGGTAGAGCCTCCTTCTAGCCTGGGGGACTATATAAGGCTTGTGTCTTCTTCTCCATCAGCCTGACCTTAGTTCCTATGTCAGGTGGAGTCTCCTTCTAGCCTGGGGGACTATATAAGGCTTGTGTCTACTTCTCCATTAGTCTGACCTTAGTTCCTATGTCAGGTGGAGCCTCTTTCTAGCCTGGGGAACTGTATAAGTCTTGTGTCTACTTTTCCATCAGCCTGACCTTAGTTCCTATGTCAGGTGGAGTCTCCTTCTAGCCTGGGGGACTATATAAGGCTTGTGTCTACTTTTCCATCAGCCTGACCTTAGTTCCTATGTCAGGTGGAGTCTCCTTCTAGCCTGGGGGACTATATAAGGCTTGTGTCTACTTCTCCAGCAGTCTGACCTTAGTTCCCATGTCAGGTAGAGCCTCCTTCTAGCCTGGGGGACTATATAAGGCTTGTGTCTACTTCTCCAGCAGTCTCACTATGCTGCATGTAGCCGTGCTTTTCTTAAAAGCTGAGTTTGCTGACATTCTGAGAGCTAGAAGTCACTGGTGACTCAGTCAATAGTTCTGCGGCATTTTTTGTGTCCCTTTTCTCTCTCTTCCGGAACTCTAACCATGTGTACGCTGGGCTGCTGAAAGCTGTTCCAGTAGTCCTTGAGGCTGAGCAGGCGCTTTCCAACCTGAGTTCTCTGCTCTTCAGATTGCTTTCATTGATCTGCTTTTTAAAAACTTTACTGACCATTTTTCTCTATTTCTCAGTTTTCTCTTATGCTCATCTCATACACTGATTAGTTATTGTAGTTTTCAGCTCTAGGATGTCTATTTGTAAAAAGCCACAATTTTATTCATACATAGTTTACATACCATAAAACCAATCTATCCAATGGGTTTGTTTGACTATGTTCACAGAGTTGCACAATCCACTCCAAATCTAATTCAGAACATTCCCTCATTTTAAAGAAGCTTCATGTTCCATGGCAGTCACACACCTTTCTCTCCTCCCTCTGGTCCCTGGAAAGCAGTAATCTACCTTTGTCCTGTTGAATTGCTTATCCTGGCTATTTATCATAAATGGAACTTCATGCTGTGTGACATTTGGTGTCTGGGGATGTTTTCACTTAACACAAGGCTTTTAAGGTTCAGTTCCCTCTTGGCATGACTCAATACTCCATTCCTTTCTATGGCTCAGCGATATCCCCTTGTAATACATTGTCTTACTCCATGTGTTAGCGGATGGACGTTTGGTTTCTGCTGTCTGACTGCTAGGAGGGACGCTTCTTTGACCTCTCAGGAACCTGCTAGTTTTCCTTCCTCTGGAGTATACTTGGGAGGGAGAAGAATCCTCAGGTCACACGAGAATTCTGCTGAACTTTTCCACGGAATCTCAAAAGTATTTTCCAAAGCGGCTGTGCTTTGGAAAGTTGTATATTCTTGCTACCCATTTACAGTGGTGACAATTTTTGTGCCACCTCAGAAATATCTGTCATTGTCCAGATTTTGTGGTTTTGTCATTCTCACAGATGGTGAGCTACATGGGTTTCACAGGAGTCCAGGAGCAAGAGAAGTCTGCCACTCACTAGAGGCAAAGGAAACAACCATCAGCATGTTTGGCTCCAGGACTACAGAAGTGGTGTGTGCCACAACCAGCATTAGGCCCTTTTACCTGCATGGCCTTAGTTTGGCCCCTTAACTTCTAGAACCTGTATTAGAGATTTGGTCATAATGCTAGGAATAGGTTCTACACCCTCCCCCGCCCCCACCCCGCAAAAAATCCAGATGCAAGATGTCACAAAACATAAGCAATTTGTGCCTAAATGACGTGATACACTTGCTGTATGAACTGGATACACGGCCACCTGCTTTGGTAAAGTGGAAAGCAAGCCCCTTCCTCAATATTGGCAGCACAGCTGTATGACATTCTGTGTGGAGTCTCAAGGAGCCACAGAGTCTCAAGCAGCCAGCTGCTGTCTCAGAGTCTGCTATCCGTATTACTCAGTCTCCTGTTGCTCTAACGAGAGAGTACAGAGAATTGACTTATAAAGAGCAAAGGTTTATTGCGGTTCACAGTTTTCTGAGGTTCTGGTCAAATTGCTTTGGGCCTATGGTGAGGCAGCCCATTGCAGATGGTGCTCATGGGAGATTGAGGACAATTAGCTCATGACTGGGAAGCAAAAAGGGAAGAGGAGGGGCCTGAGGTCCTATAAATCTCTTTCTAGGCCATGCCTCCAGTGTTTTAAAGACCTCTTACTAGGCCCCACTTCTGTCACCCTGAGGACAAGCCTTTGACACATCACCTTTGGAGGGCATTCTTTTCTTTTTCTTTTTTTTTGGGATTTTGGTTTTTTTTTTTTTTTAAGAAATTTTTTTTATTACTTTATAAATAATACCAATCAATATTTCCACTTCTTCCCCTCCTCCCACAACTCTCCTGCTCCCTCACACACCCTCTCCCATTCCCCGACAGTCCTAAGAGAGGGCAGGGTACTCTGTCCTGTGGGAAGTCCAAGGACCTCCCCCCTCCATTTAGGCTTAGGAAGGTGTGCATCCAAATAGAACCCCAAAAAGCTAGTACATGCAGTAGAGACAAATCCCAGTGGCATTATCATTGGCTTCTCAGTCTGCCCCAATTGTCAGCCACATTCAGAGGGTCTAGTTTGATCCCATGCTCGTTCAGTCCCAGACCAGCTGGATTTGGTGAGCTCCCATTAGCTCAGGCACACTGTCTCAGTGGGTGGACCAGCCCCTCATGGTCCTGACTTCCTTGCTCATACTCTCCCTCCTTCCACTTCAACTGGACCTTGGGAGCTCAGTCCAGTGCTCCAATGTCCACCCATTGCCAGACGAAGGTTCTATGGTGATATTCAAGATAGTCACCAGTCTGACTATGGGACAAGGCCAGTTCAGGCACTGGAGGGGCATTCTTGATCCACTACACTCTCCTTTGTCCTGAGTGCTGAAATCTGAGCATCTCATACCTTCCCTTGGGAGACAGATGTGTAAATCTGTAATCTGAATTATATTCACACAGTAAGTGTGACCATGCCATACCAAACTTGCCCTTTCTTGTAGGTCCCTATTGCAAGAATGCTGCTACACCTCGGAGGCCATGTTCCATGCACTCTTCCTCCTGAGCATGGGGCTCCTCTGTGTTTCACAGTCTCCTTTGCTGTTCGGCGTGGCCATGAGACTGAACTCTAGGCACTGGGACATGAAGGGTGAGGCTCACAACTTCTAGGTCTGACCCATAGACACCTTCCCGGCCAGCTCCTCCACACTCTTCAGCAACTCTTCGTCATATGGAAGACAGAGAGAAACTGGCCGAACCTCTATCACCTGGGGTCCCAGGAAAGCTACCTGGAAAAGAGCCACCTACCACTCTTGTCACCAACCCTGGGTTGTCACTTTTGCGAGAAGTGAACATACTTTCCACATGGCTTCATTTTTAGTGTGTTTGTAATGTATCAGTCAGCTGAGCAGACCATACCTTATATGCATAGTGTCAATTATTTGCCACCAATATGGATAGTAATAAAAATAATTCCACTTATTAATGTAGTAACCTACCCATGCCAAGCACCTATATTTCAGTCTTGTCCAATAATGCCATCCCCAAATCCTCCCAGAGTGATAAATTTAAGAACCCTCTTTACACTTTTACATAGTATAGACAGGGAGAAGCCCTCAAAAACGGGGTGAATATTGAGCTTCTGGTACACAATGAGGGGATCGATAAAATACTGAAAATTTGAGAAAATGAGCTCAGTGGGGGAAATGCTTGATTTACAGGCCGGATGACTGAGTTCAGATTCCCAGAATTTATGTGAAAAACTATTGGACCCAAAAGTGTAATGTCTGTGAGCCCAGTGTTCCATGATGGGAAGATGAAAGGAGAGTCCTTGCACACTCGCAGCATGGCTACCTGAGTCCTTGTACACTAGCAGTGTGACTGAGTCCTTGCACACGAGCAGCGTGGCTACCTGAGTCTTAGTACACTAGCAGTGTGACTATCTGAGTCCTTGCACACTAGCAGTGTGACTATCTGAGTCCTTGCACACTAGCAGTGTGACTATCTGAGTCCTTGCACACTAGCAGGGTGGCTACC
>JAQHUG010000165.1:1594894-1606650 GCA_028555095.1 Dicrostonyx torquatus
CCCATCTGTCCCTCACTCTCAGTTTTATTCTTGCTCTTTTTCTCTAACAAATATTCTGCATACAAAAACCAAATCATGCCTTGGGATGCCATCAAGAAGTGAAAAGACAACTCATATAATGGAATAAATATTTGCAAGTCATTGATCAGATAGGGAGCCTGTTTCCAGAATATGTAAATAATTCTTACAATTATACAACCAAAAGATAGCAACCTAATTTTTAAGTAAACAAAGAATTTGTATTTCTCCAAACAAGATGCACACGTGACCAGCATCCTGTGAAGAGATTCCCAGTATCATTGGTCATCAGCGAAATACAAATCCATCCTAAGTTTTAATGTGCAAACCTCAATCTCTAGTTCTGAATATCCATCTTCATTGTCTTAGGGAAAGTTGTAGATATAGACCCAAGAGAAAGAGGTGGTCAGATATGGGAGATGTTGTGGGTGGTGGAGGGGCATGAGGGACGTTGAGGGAAGTCACAGAAGAGATGAACCAATCAAAGTGGTGTGTGTGTGTGTGTGTGTGTGTGTGTGTGTTTGTGTGTATGTGTGTGCACGTGCACACGCGCATGACAAGGTGGGGAAGTTACGTTTGCTCATTGTTCATGATGCATCATCACGTTCTTTCATGTCAAACAGAGTGAACTTGTTGCAAAACAGGCTTAATTAATAAGCCAATAGAACAGTTTTGACCAATTATGCTTTAGACAGGCTGTTTTCTCATGGCAGACAAAGGAGGGCATGTACACTTTAATCTGATCAGTCACGCTCCAGGCCAGAGTGAAGGATGGGTTAGCAACGAGTAAGCTTCATTTGGGCCACCTGTCTGAGTTCCGAACTATGAATTTTGTCATCGAGTACATGACAGAGACAACATGGTCTTCATAGGGCTATCAGAAGGTTAGATGAGCTGATATAAACAAGGTGCTTGGCCCTGCCAGTGAGCTCAGGTTTGGAATGGATTTGGCTAGTGAGGAACGTGAGGAATTTCTACAGTTTGGATCTTCTATGTCCCTCAAAGACCCATATGTTGAAGGTTTGATCCTGCAAGCAGGTTAACAAAACCTACTTGGATGTGGGGGAAACTTCAGACACCGCAGGAGTGGAAGGCAGTGGCTAGTGGAAAGTGGTTGGGTATTTGGGGCCATGTGTTTGAAAGGGATATCAGAACCCCAGTGCCTCAACTTTTATGGCTTCCTGGGTGCTATGAACTGAACAGCTTCCTTCACCAAATACTTGTATCAATATGGGTTGTCTTGTCAGAGGCCCCAAAGCAGCAGAAACAACCTACCATGGGCTGAAACCTCCAAACCATGGTCTAAAAGAAACTTGTCCTCTTTATCAGTTGATTTATCTCAGGTATTGGTTCCAACAGACACTTGGATATCTATCTAAAACAGGAGTGTTTATATGTGATGGAGGTGTTAGGAAAGAGAATACTCAGTTGCTTGGTAAGTCTCAGGACAATGGAGATTTTATAGTAACACCGCGACCCATATAACAAAAGGTCCCCCCATTCATGAAGGTCATTTGTAGTGGTAAGGTGCTGAGGATCTCCCTGTCTACCCATCTCCCTTTCTTCCAGACACCCCATTTATGCTCACTATAGCCAGTGTGGTCTTTAGAATATAATTCTAAGTATGTTATGTTGCTCCTCTGCTTAAAATCATATTAAATTACTATAAATTATGACCTTGAATACCAACAGTGGGATCTGGCAATGGTTATAGAGTTGGAGAGAGATGTTCAGAATCAAAGAAAGGCAATACCAAAGACCAAAGAAGAGAAAAAGCAGTTTATCCCATGGGAACTGCAAGAATTTCATTCAGAACACACACAGACATGCACACACATACATACAGAGAGAGGGAGAGAGAGAGAGAGAGAGAGAGAGAGAGAGAGAGAGAGAGAGAGACAGACAGACAGACAGACAGACAGACAGACAGACAGAATGCAAGAATACACATGAACATGGTCAAGCAGGAGAAAGTCTTGGGAAAGTTGGGAAGAATATAAAAGATGATAAAAGGCCTTCCAGGACACGCTAAAAATGTTTAATATCTCAAAAGGGCCTTTCTGTACTTCACATTGAGCACAGCTGGCAGCCGGCACTGTGGGTGGGAAAGAAGCAGGCAGAGGCGGCAGTCCTTACTCCCAGAGCCCCAGGAATAGGACCAAAGGACCACCACCTTCTTGGAATCTCTTCTGCTCCCTTGCCCACTGCAGATGACTATTCCTCGCCTCCAGATAAGTTTTGTGCTTGCCATCCCAGCATTGAGGAGGTAGAGTCAGGAGATTCGTGGGTTAGGGCAGCCAGTGCTACCTAGTGAGACAGTTCTTAGGAAAAAAGTCATGTTCTCTGGGGTCTCTCCTGACACCTCTAGGCAGAGTGGAGGGCCTTGGCCTTCCTTTGTTGGACATCTTCCTTCCCTGTGAGAACCCAGGGCTTGTTGGAAAGAACTGTGTTCTGTTCAGCTTTTCAATCTCAAAAGTCTCACAATGCACAGCAAGTGAAATGGCTCTGGAATGAAAGAACAGAGATATAGAAGATTGTATGTAACAGCCTTGCGCTGCCAAGGGACAGCCAGGTATGCTTATGACATGATGGAGGGTGTGTGCAGTAAAGGATTTGGGGAGAAGGAGGCAGGCAGCAGACACATGGTGATAAATGAAGCAGTTCAGACAAGTAGGTGTGGAGCGGATCATGAAAAACCCTATGCAAACATACTAGACAGCTTGATTTTCCTCCTCACAAGAGTAGCAAACCAGCTGATGGGATTGACATGGTGCAGGTGCTTCAGATGGCAGCCTGAGCCATGTAAGTGGCCAAGGAGGACAGCTCGTGTGTTCACTCCCTTTTCCATTGCTGTGACCCTGTACCTGGCAGGAAGCAACTCAACAGAGGAAAGACTTAGTTGGGCACGTGGTTTGGGGGATACAGTTCACTATGGTGGAAAGGCATTGTGGGTGGTGGCTCCATCCACTGGAGTCTCTGTGGTGTTTGGCGTGTAGAGTTCTTGCTGGCTACATGGCATCACCAGGAAGGAGGGAGAGATGGAGGGAGGAAAAAGAAGGAGAGAAAGGAGGGAGGGAGATAGGAGAGAAAGAAAAGGAAGGAGGACGGGGAGAAGAAAGAGAAGGGGAGGGAAGGAGTGAGGAGGAGGAGAGGAGACAGAACACTTAGGTTAGAAGTGAGGCTGGGTTTAACCCTCAATATCCACCCCAATTGACCCATTTTTTTCAATGAGGCCAAAGCCCCAACTCTTTTTTTGTAAATCAGTTCTTTTTTCTTTATTTAGAAGACTTGTCACACAATATATTTTGATCATATTCTTTCTCCTCCCCCAACTCCACCCAGAAATTCTTACCTCCTTACCCACACAACTTTATGTTCTCTCTTTTGCTCTTTCTTTTTTTCTTTTTATATTGTTTTTATTGAGTGATATATTTTTCTCTGCTCCCCTTCTTTCCTCTCCCTTCCCCTTCTACCCTCTCCTATGGTCCCCATGCTCCCAATTTACTCAGGACCTCTTGTCTTTTTCTACTTCCCATGTAGATTAAATCCATGTATGTCTTTCTTATGATCCTCATTGTTGTCTAGGTTCTCTGGGATTGTGAATTATAGGCTGGTTTTCTTTGCTTTATGACCAAAAGCCACTTATGAGTGAATACATATGATATTTGTCTTTCTGGGTCTCGGTTACCTCACTCAATATGATGTTTTCTAGCTCCATCCATTTTCCTGCTAAATTCCAGATGTCATTATTTTTTTTCTGCTGTGTAGTACTCCATTGTGTAAATGTACCACATTTTCCTTATCCATTCTTCAGTTGAGGGGCATTTAGGTTGTTTCTAGGTTCTGGCTATGACAAATAATCCTGCTATGAACATAGTTGAGCAAATGTCTTTGTGCCATGACTGAGCATCCTTTGGATATATATCCAAAAGTGGTATTGCTAGGTCTTGAGGAAGGTTATTACCTAATTTTCTGAGAAATCGCCAAACTGATATCCAAAGGGGCTGTACCAGTTTGCACTCCCACCAGCAATGGAGGAGTGTTTTCTTTGCCCCAGATCTTCTCCAGCATAAGTTGTCATCAGTGTTTTTGATCTTGGCCATTCTTACAGGTGTAAGATGGAATCTCAGAGTTGTTTTGATTTGCATTTCACTGATGAAAACCCCAATCCTTAAAGTTTCCAATCTTTCCAAATAATGCCACCACCTGAAAACCAAGTGTTCAAATGCCTTTTAAATTCAAACCACAACATGGAGGGAGATCTGTGGCAGGGAGGTCTGTACATAAGGTTAGCACTCACGCTGGTCCCAGGTAAAGATGCTAACTGTGGCAATGTTGTCATCAGGAACCGGGTGTTGATTTGTGTTTGAGCCAAAGGCAAAGGAGGAGATGTGCAGAAAGGCTTTTCTGGTGTGGCAGGACTTGCTTAGTGTGGTCGCATTGGGTGAGAGGTTCTTCAAGACAAATAGGGCAAGGTGTGGGGCAATCAGCAAGACAATTGGGCCCTGATGAAAACTGATGCCTCAAGTTCATTCTGGAGAGCTCAGCAGGCCAATGATGACTACTGATGACTACTACAAGGACAACATTCTAGGACAGAGATGTCCCTGACTCATGACAGTCACATCCCAGCAACCCATCTGGAAAATACTGTATGTATTTAATACTTCTCACTCAGAGTACTCTATTTTTCCTTTTATAATAAATCCTGATTATGAATTTCCCCACCCTTTCCTTCTCCCCGTTCCTCCTCTTCTCCCCTCTTATCCAGATTTATTTCCTTTCTTTTCTCTCAGAAAACAGATGGACTTCTAAGGAATAACAATAAAATATAACAAAATAAAATATAATAAGATAAAAACAAAAACTATCACAAAGGAGTTGGCCAAGACAAACAAACAGAAGGGAAAGAGCCCAAGAGAAGTTACAAGAATCAGAGATCCACTCGGTCACACACTCCAGAATCCCATAGAAACACTAAACCGGAAGCCACAGCGTATGTGCAGAGGGCCTGGTGCAGACCCACGCAGGCCCTGGGCATGCTGCTTCAGTTCTGAGTTCACAGGAGTTTCGCTCATATTGAGTTAGATGGTCTTGTTTCCTCAGTGTCCTCCATCCCCACTGACTCTTGTACTTTTTCTGCCTCCTCTTCTTTGGGGTTCCCTGAGCCCCAAGGAGAGGGATTTGATAGAAACATTACATTTTGGACTGAGTGTTCCAGTCTCTTATTCTCTGCATAATGTCTAGTTCTGAGTCTCTGTATTTGTTCCCATCTGCCACAGGAAAAAGATTCTCTGAGATGCTGGGCAAGGCACGGATCTGTGCAATAGCAGAATGTCATTAGGAGACAGTTTATTGCTACTCATTTGGTTTTTGTTTGTTTTTTAGAACAGTAGTATTTGATTTGACCCTAGGTCTCTGGTTCTCCGTCATCCAAACTTGATGGGTGTGGGTTTCATCTCATTGTGTGGACCCTACATGAAATCAAGTATCGGTTGGTTACTCCCACCAGGTTCAGGTTTGTGCCACTATTGCCGTGGCTTTTTTTTTTTTTTTTAATTTTTTGGGGCAGGACATCATTGTAAATCAAAGGGTTTGTGGCTGACTTGGTGTTCACATTTCTCCTTTAGTATCATGCAGAGTACCTTCCTGTACCAAAAAATGCTAGAACATAGGGGTGAAGGCTCTATGTCAGCACCAGGTCAACTTCCCCATGTTCAATGAGTTGTGTATTGTCTTCAGCAATGGGACCTGGCTGTCACTTTGTGGAGTGCAACCTACAGTCTTGGCAACAGCCTGGGTTATTTGGGGATTCCCATGGGACCCCTTTGGCCAACAATTCGATTAGATATAACCCATCCCTGCTATCGAAGGCTTCATTTGGTGACAAGAGATGGCCAGTTGGGGCTCTGCCTACTCTCATTATTTTATGATTTCATTTAGACCATCTTCGTATGTATATTGGGAAGCTTCTACTGTATCAGGTTTTCATAGTACCCTCAAATGGCCCTTTTAACTTTCTTTCTTTGCATTTCCTCCTTACCCCCTATTCTCTCCCCACTTCCACTCGGTCCTCCTGTTCCAGCCCTCCCCATCCATCCATAGCCATATTCTATCTGCCTTTAAACATGTTCAGAATACTGACTGACATTGAACACAGATGGGCAAACCCACCTATATCAAAGCCTTCTTTATAACAAAGTATCGATATCTCGGCTAATTTGTTAAATACCACAGTGATAGTGAGAATGATGGGATGCGGACATTTCCACACCACCCCAAAGTTGAAAAACTATCCTCAGATGAACTATGTTGGACCTGGAGTGAGGACCTTCAAATGTGGAAGCGCCCAGGTCTCTCTGCGCCTCCCAAGAGGAGCCACCATGCTTAGGGCTATTGCTACCTGAACCCCTGTTCTTAGGCTTGCAGGATGGGCGTGCTCTGTCTCCCCATGATGTCCTGGCTCTGACTGCTCTCGCCAGAAGCAGTGACACTGAGAAGCAGTGATGAAGGATGTCCTGTCCCCTTTTGAGATAAAGCCTTGCTGTCTAGCTCAGCCTTGGCTAGAACTCAGTGCACTCTCCAGACTGGCCTTGGAGTCATGGAAGTCATAGGACCTCAGCCTTCTCAGTGTCTGTGTCACAACATCTGGCTGAGGTTTTCTTTTAAAAACCCAGGGCAGTTCAAGCTTCACTCATTCATAGTCAGTGATGAGATGGGGATGGTGCTGAGGGGGAAGCTCGGAGGAAAAGTCCTGTTGCCTGGAAGCCCAGCACCCCTGAGAGGGAGGGAAGCCTGTTCCTGCCACCTCTGGGAGGCTCCAGGGCCTTGATGAGCCACCTTGACCTCTATACTGAACCTGCTGATCCCACTTCCTGTTCTGTCCCTGACAATGAGCCCCTTGCCTTGCTCCTGGCAGTGTCTCTGGTCTCTTGTTCCTGTTTATTGCCATGGCTCCTAGCTGAGATTTTCTTGAGTGCCCATCCTTTGCCGCTGTTTGAATGTCTGTTCTACCTCTAATCCTATTTGAATTTGAAGATTCGTGCCACATTGTCTGTCTGTCTCTCGCTCTGTGTGTGCATGTGACATGATTTGAAGGATTCAGGTGGAATCCCTGCCTCCCAGATTTTCTCACGTGTCACGCTCCATCAGTGTTCCCACTAAAGACTGTGCCTTCGGCCTAAGACCTGCTCCCAATGAACCCACCAATGCTTTCATAATCCTCTCTTACTTATGCTGTACGGGAATGTCATTTTGTGCTATAGTGTAAATAAACTTAGTCATGAAGGCAACCAAGGATTAAATGAAGGGATGGGTACGGGAGATCTCTTGTGATGGAAAGTGATCTAGCTGAATAGAATGAGGCATATCACAGTAGAGAGGGCTGAGGGGAAGATCTCAGGACTTGTGCAAGTAGGCTTTGAAAGCTGGCTCTACCTCTTTGGTCATTTAGACATGGGCCTCTCCTGGCCTGAATTCTGTAGGCTTTATTTTATTTTTCTCTTCAAATCTCCCATTCTACCTAAGGCATCTGTAGCCTTACAAAGTCTGGAAGTTGGAGTTGTCCTCAACAAGAAGGGGCAGAGCTCTTCTTTGGGGCCACTGAACTGAAATAGCCAAGACTGGGCCCAGAATATAAAATATGGTAGTCTCAGGTGAGTAAGAAGTCACTTCGCGTGGACTGCGGGTGGGATAGATGAGAGCCAGTGCCTCTCCTACTGAGTCTGGGAAGCTCTGTAGGAAGCTATGGTAAGCAGGCATAAGGGAGCTACAAGAAATGCCAGAGACTTAGAGCAGAATAGCTGGGTGGGGCTGAGAAGGGTGGGAAGACTTAAGACCTGGAGATGAGCAAATGGGAAAGTTTGGGATTATAGGTCAGAGTGTGAGCCCTTCCCTGTTGGCACTGGATGCTGGCTGGGCGTGAATGGTTTGAGCTGAGCAGTTGAGGTCTAGGAGGAAGCCCTTACCTGTCAGCACCAGAAGCAGGGAAGGTGGGGAAAGTTTGTGCATAGTGGTTGGAGCCTAGGGAGCCTATAGCTTTTGGCATTTGGAGCTGGATAGGTGGGCAAAGTTTGCAATGCCATTTGCATTTAGATGGGGGCTTCATTGACTTTGTAGATTGCTTTCAGTAGCATGTTGTTTATGCAAATATTAATTCCACTGAGTCAGGAACTTGGGAGAACTTTCCAGCTTCCAGTGTCTTCTTCTATTTCTTTCTTCAGTATTTTATAGTTTTTGACTTTCTTGACTCTATGGTTAGATTTATCCCTAAGTAACATGTTCTTTTTGAGGCTGTGGTGAATGGGTTTGTTCAGGTCAGAAGGCAAATACAGGCTTCAAGAAGGACTCAGGAAGCGCTTCTTCCCTTTTTGTTTTATGGAGTAGTTTGAAGTATGTATGCATTAGTTCTTGGCAGACCCGATGAAATCCAGCAAGGAACATTCCCAGGGTGCTTGTTATTGGGAGACTTTCTTTGCTGCACTGGTGTCATTGCTTGTTACAGATCTTTTTAGTCTTTAAGAAATAGCCTCTTGAGAATGAGTATCCACAGAGTGGTTCCTCATAAAATGGGACATTTATACCAGACTCCCCTGCCAAGGCTCAGTGACCATCATGGAAGAGGGAGTGGTAACATAAAAGCCAGAGGTTGGGAGGACTGGGGTGAAGCAGCGTCTTCTGGATACGATAGGATCACTATGTCCTTACAACTGCAGCAGGATTGGTGTCAAATGGGATATGAGGTATGAGGGCAGATGGATTTCCAGTTATTTCTAGATTTCTGGCTGTGTTCTGAGTGTACAGGACATCCTGAGCATGGATCAGGTGGGTAACCTTGGAAAAGACTCTTGTTGGGAGAAGATCATCAGTCTGATTTGGGGCATGATGATTTTGAGGGGCTCTAGATAATCAGTCTGGTTTGGGGCATGATGACTTTGAGGGGCTATCAACCATTCATGTGTAGGTGCCAGGCAAGTAGGACAATGTGTGCAACTGTGCCTAGAGGAAGATAAGGGTAGACAGTAAAACTTACAAGTCAGTGATGGATGGTAATGACCTTCACAGGAGTGGATGACAGGACCCAGGAGGAAGTTAGGTGTGGTGAGGCCCCAGATCCCACCCTTGACAATGCCTGTCTTACTGCTGCAGAGAAGAGTAAGCTATCTCTTCTACCCTCATGGCACCTCTATGCATCAGTGCCCATGGATCTGTTTGATGTTTAAGATAACGTGTGCTAAGAGCCAAGGGAATGAAAAGAGAAAGTATTTCCAGATGAGTGGACTAAGCCATTTCATAGGCCTTGTGTGATGGTCTTGAGTTCTCACCGATCATCTTTCACTTTTAAGCTTCTTAGGGAGTCTCTAGAAGTGTGTCGACCTTCTTTCCTGATGGCCAGGTTTCACTCACACCTCCACGGCCTTCACCCAATGGTGCAAATAGGTCTATGACTCCAGATCTATGCCATCATTGCCTGGTTATGCCTTTCTAGAGTGGCGGACATTGAACCACATGCTCCATCCTAATCAACGTGGGCTGGGAGATTGCCAAAAAAGCAGAACCTCCAGGCAGTTGTGATAAACTTGGCTCAGAGGAAGCAGAGGACACAGCCAAGATAGCTGGTGGGTGCTCTGGAGGCCCCGGGCTTCCCAGGAGATGGTATACATCTTTGGTTTGGCCAAAGCTTTGGGTTGCTTCTTAACTGTGATTTGGGCATATTGGAAGATAACTGCCAGGGACAGGTGGCTCCAGATGAGCATCATCTTCATCACCTCAAAGTTGTGCATCTGGACTTTCTCTGGGTTACAATCTTTCTGGTCTAAGGTCTGCTCTGGGCCAGTTGAGGCACAGATGCACGGAAAGGTATCAAGGAAGGAAACTGGGGCAAGATGGCACCCAAGGATGGAATCTCTTTCTTAATATCCCGAGCTGGGTGGCCTTGTTTGACCACCATGATGTATGTTCTGTCTCTGGGGAGGCTCTTCATGGTTTCCTCTGATTTTCAGAAGTTACTCAGTCTTTGAGACCTAGGTTTGAGTCCTTATTTGATGCCTTATGATTTTTGGTCTCCAGTGGTTAAGAGCCTACACCCAGATGAACCTACATTCATCAGTCATGGATATTTGCCTCACATTTGTTACTTTCCTGGTTGCTATGAAAAAGTACCAGAGAAGCAATTTCAGGAAGCCAGGTCTGTCCTGGCTTAGAGTCTGAAGGGAGATGTTGGGAAAGGCATGGCAGCAAGAATGCTAGGCTGGCTGGTCACATCACATTGATAGTCAGGGCATAGGGGAGTGAAGCTGGGCTACAAAGCCGCAGGACTTGCTTCTAAGGACTCACTTCCTCCATCAAGGCTCTACCTCTGGAAGGTTCCATGACCTTCCTAAATACTACCAGCTTCAGACCAAGAATTCAAATATCCAAGCCTGTGGGGACATTTCACATTCAAGCCACAACAACCCCGCTGGTAGCAACCAAATTTCTCCACACACAGGAACATCTTAAGGAGGCCATGCTTCTCAAGGTCAATAACCACATGTTCTAGACTCCTTGGAACAATTCATCAGATAGCTGGATGCCTAAGGGCTGGTAATTAACCGGGTGGTGGGAATATGTTCTACCTCTAACCTATACCCTCAGCCTTGACTGTGTTTCAAGGAATCTCGCAGAACTGCCATTCATTCATTCCGTAGGCAACTGCTTAGGACCAGTCTGAATGTACAGGGTGTTGCTGCTCCATGTGGTGAGCAAAGTGAAAAAGAGCATAGTAATCTTCATTATCACTTTTTATTGTGAACTCAGAGGCCAATCACTATTTGGGGTGTTTGGCATGCGTTCTTCTGTTCTCCTTCCCACATCTGTCCTTCAGGCAGCTGAAGAAACAAGCCTAACATGACTACAGTGCTACGAAATGATGAGCTGCTGGGCAGTGGTGGCACGTGCCTCTAATCCCAGCATTTGAGAAGCAGAGGCAGGTGGATCTCTGTGAGTTTGAGGCCAGCCCGATCTACAGAGCGAGCTCCAGGACAGTCAAACAGCCAAGGCAACACAGAGAAACCCTGTCTCGTAAAACCAAAAATAAAGATTTTTAAAAAAGAAAGAAGAAATGATGGAACAGAGGTTCAAGCAAGGGCACACTGGCTGGCTGGAGTTTCCTCAAACTGAGGCAAGAGAGTGCAGAGTGTGTCTGACCAGCTGTAAGACTTTGGTGGCTCATGTTCAGGCACAGGCACACTGGCTGCCTGGGTTTCCTTGAGCTGAGACTAGAGTGCAGAGTGTGTCTGACCAGCTATAAGACTTTGGTGGCTCAGGGCCTTGGCTGGAGAGGGGCCAGAAAAAAGGACTGTGGGTCTCTGAGAACTTGACTTGAATCACGGGTGTGTGAGAACTTCTCAGGGCCACTGAAATGGTTTCCTGCTCCATGGGTCCTCTGCTGCCTTAGCGGGTTCATTGTTGCTCTGTCCGTGCTCCCTCCTTGCAGGTGTAGGGCTGTCCCGGGTGCCTACTGGTCCTGATGCCCTGGGAGAGACTCTATGGTCCCGTCTCCTTGGGAAGAGCTCCACCTACCCTGGCTCATCTGGGGCTTTCTTCTTGCCCCAGACTGCGGACTCGCTGGTCAGTCCTCATGGCTTCAAGGATAAAGAAAGGACAGAGCAACAGTGGTCAGTGGTGGAGAGCTTTGCCTAACAGGCGCTATGCCCAGACTTGAGCTCCACCATTGCATGTTGAGTACACACATGTGA
>JAQHUG010000165.1:1606938-1620926 GCA_028555095.1 Dicrostonyx torquatus
GTGTGTGTGTGTGTGTGTGTGTGTGTGTGAGAGAGAGAGAGAGAGAGAGAGAGAGAGAGAGAGAGAGAGAGATTGGTAGGGGAGTTATCATTTACTTTTACTCCCATTGACCAAAACAAATGTAGTTAGATAAGGCTGTTCAAAAAGCCCAGGTCATTTCCCCAGAGCCATGGGTTCTGTCTCTCACTGCCTTAGATTCTGTGTCTTGAGAGTCCTGTCACCTGAACTTGTGGCACCTCTCTTGTCTTTCTTTCTCACAGACATCCCTCTACTCCCTGGATCTCCACGGCGGCTGAGTTCACGGACAGTGGCCAGAGGAGGCCAGGGCCCCAAACAGTACCTCAGAGTGCCAAGTCCCCAAGCCCCAGGTCAGAGGGACAGTGCTGGCCGACACTCTAGCCAGGTCTCCAGGAGAGAGTGTTCCCGTGACAGTTCTGTGAGTATAGGTGGACATCCCAAGGGAGCTTCCCACCTGGCCCTCCTGTCATGTGAGGCTTGTGTGCTCTTATGTGAAAAGCCCTGGGTTTTTGGTAGAGCCCTTTTGCCTTCCCTTTCTCCAAGCCAGGCCCATTTTGCAGCAACCCTGGCTATCCTCTTCAGCAAAGGATCTGGAAAGGAGAAGGCGAGAGCCAGATGATTCCTACCTGTTGGGCTGCAGGCTCCCAGGCTCAGTTCCCACAGGCCTGAGAAACCCATCTCCTCAGCTGTGGTGGCTCTGAGCCTCTCTCCCGTGCCTGGCATTTCATCTGGTTGCCCCGGTGACCTCTCAGGTGGCTGCTGAGGCAGCTGGGTATCAAACCAGTAATAAACAAGGAAACACCCAGAGGGAGGGAGGCAGGTCCCTAGCCTGCTCCGCCTTGCTCTTTTTCCCTCTCTTCTCTCTACCTCTCCAGTCTAGAGTGGAAGATAGAGAAAGCAGTCAGTCGCCCGCTTCTGTCACGGGCAGGGTCCTTGCTAGTGGCTGGGGAGGAGACAGAAGGGGAGGATGTGGATTTGTGAGGGGTGGAGTGTCCAGTGAATTCCTGTGGGTGGGAGAGGAGACTAGAAATTGGCCCTGTTGTGATGGATCCCGAACACCTACCAGTGAGTATCCTGTGTGTGCTTACGGAGAGTGTTTGCAGGCTCACGTGCAGCTCTGCAAGGAACGGCACATGTGTGGGTGTGCTGTGGTGCCTGTGGACGGCTGTGCGTTGGTTTGCCTTTGTGTGCCTGTGCACATGGACGCCCTCACAGGTGTGTGGAAGTGCAGAATCAGGGAGGTGTGATGGCAGGGGCTGCTTGCAGGTGTCATGTATGTGCAGATGAGCAGGTGTGTGCATGGGCTTCAGGGTTGGGGGGCAGGCAAGGATGTTCAGTCTCCCTGATTCTCTCTGCCTCTGTTTCTCTGTCTCTGTGTCTCTGTCTCTGCCTCTCAATCTTTCTCTCTCTCTCTCTGTAAGTGTGTGTGTGTGTGTGTGTGTGTGTGTGTGTGTGTGTGTACATGTGTATGCATTGGATACCAGAGCATATGTCAAGGTACTGATGAACAGGTTACACGTGGGTGGAGGGCTGCATGTGACATGTGGGCTGAGACTGCAGATCCTTTCACTGGACAGGCAGGGCCTCTGGATCTGAGAGGCTTGCTTCCCAGTCTGTCCCAGAGTGCCAGGACATCCTCTTAGCCACCTTACCCATCTGGTCTCACCTGTGTTTCTCCCTCTGCTCAGGTCATCAATAACTACCTGGATGCCAACGAACCCCAATCGGAAGCCCGTCTGAGCCGAATGCACTTCCACGACAACCAGAGGAAGGTCGATTATGTGCTTGCGTACCACTACCGCAAACGGGGAGCGCACCAAGGTCACGGCTCCCCTGGACATTCGCTGGCTGTTATCTCCAATGGGGAGACGGGCAAGGAGCGCCATGCGGGAGGCCCTGGCGATATTGAACTTGGACCACTGGATGCTCTGGAAGAGGAAAGGAGGGAGCAGCGTGATGAGTTTGAACACAACCTGATGGCGGCTGGACTGGAGCTGGAGAAGGACTTGGAGGTGAGGCTGGCCAGGCTGCAGGTCTCAGGGTGGGATGGGTGCCTGGTGGTCAGTGCTACCTCTAGAAGGCTTTGCTCTGGCAGACAGCCTGCTTTTTGTTTTCTTTTGTACAAAGCAGATACTTTTGCTCAAGACCTTGCAGGAGAGTCTTGGTATTGTGGTAACTTTAGCCAAGTGGTTCTATACTGCTGTGGGAATGTGGTGGTGTGCCATGCCAACTCCTGGTCATGCACACACAATGTACCTGGAAGTCTGGTTAGAGACTGAAGGTGGGACATGGTTCCCTGAAGGTCTGTGACTTTCTCCAGAGTGGTTTCCTTGAGTGAAGACCTGGCTTCCCTATTGAACTTGGATCTGAGTTCCTTTGTGGGGATATAGGATCTCCTTCAGTAAGGCTTTCTCAGAGCTCCTGAGAAATCCGTCATGAGATACTTTAGGGGACTGAATGGGACACTATTGAATATATTTTATAAACCTGTAGGAAAGTGTGTGTGTGTGTGTGTGTGTGTGTGTGTGTTTGCACATATGTATACCAACTCTGGTAAGCAGACTAAAGCAACCCATGGAAATCCACCCACCCATCCATCTATCCACCTACCCACCTATTAACCCACCCACCCATTCATCCATCCATCCACCCACCCACTCACACCCACACCCACCCACACACTCACTCACCCACCCATCCATCCATCCATCCACCCACCCACCCATCCATCCATCCACCCATCCATCCATCCTATCCATCCATCTATCCACCCACCCACCCATTTATTTACCCCCATTTGCCCATCTGCACACCCACTCAGCTACTCATCCTACCACTCATTCATGTATGCGTTCATAGCACTCTGATCTTTCCAGAATATCCTGGTCTTTCTATTTCTTCCAAATTCATCTATCTCTAATCTTCTCTTCTCCAAACTTCTATTCCAGGCCAGCCATCAGCCTACCCTTAGTTGTGGGTTGGTGTCACCCTGGTCTTGGGGTGTTGACTGTGATGGAGCCCTCTCTTCCAGGGACTCTTGCTCAGACCCATGCATGTGCATGCCCTTACTTCAGGTCTCTGCTCTTTCCTCCTTCTCTGGATCCCCAGTAAAGCCCCATCAGGCCATTCACTCTCCACCCTTGGGCCCAGCTATATTTCTCGATCTCATTTAGCTCAGCACTGCTCCCTACAGCAGTGTGGTAGGTTTTTCTCATATCTGTGCTCCACCAGCTCCATGAAGGTGGGGACCTTGTTTCATTTTCTGCTTCATTCCCAGAACCTGGGATAGAATCTCTCACAGTAGGTGTCTCAGAAGCATCATCTGTGGAAATGGTTGGCCTTGTAGAGGAGACTTAGGCTTCTTATTTGAAAAGCGGTAACCTCCTTGTGGGGCTGTGGTTTTACATATTCCACTGTTAGATGGAGAAATGAAAACATCTAGCAAATATCTTGTACACATGAGGTGCTCAATGAGTGCTTATTACGATTTTATACTATTTTTTCATGCAGTGTTTTGATCATGTTTTTTCACTCCCCTAACTCTTCCCAGGTTCTCACCAACTCCTATATCCACCAAACTTTATGTGCCCCTCCAAAAAAAAAAAAACTACCCACAACAATCAAACAAAAATCAAAACAAAAGAAAAATACCATAGCAAAACAAAATGAAACAGAAAGTCCACAAAAGACCAAGGAGTTTATTTTGTGTTGGCCACCTACTGCTGCGTACCTGGCCTGCCCTGGAGTGCGGGTGATAGGCCCAGTGACACTCCATTGGAGGAAACTGACTTTCCCTTTGGCAGCAAGCATCGGTTACAAATAGCTTCTTGGTTGGGATGGGACCCCTGGACCGCTTTCCCTGTCAGTGCTGGGGATGCATCTGGCTTGAACACGTGCAGGTTCTGTGCATGCTGCACCATCCCTGGAAGTTCATATGTGCATCAGTCCTGTCGCGTCACCTTTTACAACCTGTGCTTTGCCTCTTCCAAACAGGTCCCTGAGCCTCGAGGGGAGGGCTCTGGTGAAGGCATCACATTTAGGACTGAGCTGCTTTAAAAAGCGACTTGTGAAAGTTGGGAAGGCATTCGCATCTGGAATCTAATTTCTAAGTTTAGCATTAATGCTGTCTTCAAACTGGAAGGGTCCTCAGAGGACATTCATCCCTTCTTTGATTGTGTCTTGGCTCAGGCTCTTGTGGCACTTATATGGCTCATCCAGACCCGTTTGGCAGGAGGAATTCCTCTAGGTCAGCTTCTCACCAGTAGGGGAGACTGTAACCTGTTGGATCACTTTGGGCCCCTTTACTCTGGACTGCTGACTGATTTTTGCTGTTTGAAACCCAAAGCTCATTTTGTCTTTCCGCTAGGAGTCACCTGAGCAGGTGTCTCCAAGGTCTTGGCCTTACAAGGAGCTGTAGGTACTTGTAGGCCACACTTGTAGTCTCTGATGTCAGGGAGTAGAGGACTTGATTGGGAAACAGGGCAGGTCACACTCAGGAGGGGGCACTCAGAAGGTTGATTAGGTATGGTTGCTTCCCATGCCTCTTCTGCTGACTCAGGACCTTGGGCAGGTTACCTTGACCTTAAAGTCAGAGTTTCCTTGCCTATAAACAGAACTAGTACATCCTGCCCAGGGTTGGCAAAAAGATGGAACAAGTCAAGCAAATGAAGCAGCCCGAGCAGCACGATGCTGTTATTATTTTTCAGAACTTCCACATATAACAGAGAGTAAATGCCTCATTAAAATTAAATTTCAGATCAGCAATGAGTAACTTTGTAGAACATTTTTAAAAAATACATATAGTTCGAATGTGCTCCATGTGCTATTAGGAATAGTATATTCGACATCGGCCTGAATTCCAGTGTAGCTGGCCTGGTCTTTATCACGGCCATCAGCTACATCAGCGATTGTGTATCTGCCCATCCTTGGTGCTCTATGCCCAGTGCTCTGGCCCATGGCTGAGAGTCTAGAGGGCACAGATAGCTGAGTGACTGATGCTAGGTTAGGATGGGATCTTGTCCTATAATGTTCTCTCTATTGTGTAACTAACGCTCTCCCTCCCCACTCCATCCTAGCTTTAAGGTCGAATTAACTCTTTTCCATGAGGGCTCAGCCTCCCTGAACCTTCCTGTCATCCCACTCACGCGCCATCATGACCTGCTCTCTTTCTGACAAGTTCCCCTGATTGGTGTTGGGATCGCGCGCGCACGCACACACACACACACATGCATGCGCACGCACACACACACACAGGAGAAGTCAGCTGCACTCTGCACTCGTGGCACGCCATCATCATTAACGTCATCTGCAAATGCTCCCCTCTGCTGTCGCTGCCTACTCTCTCCATAGGCAGTCGTTCTAGTACATCATGCTTCTGGGAAATGCTGTATGCAATTTTGTATTTTTTCCGTTTTAAAAATAGGCTATTGTTTGGGACTGTTTTATAGCTGCAGGGGAATTTGAAGTAGTGTGCAGGGCTCTTATGGTCCTACCCTGTGCCTGGCTTCCCCTGTTATTACCTTCTTATTAATTGGCACTCTAGTTACAATTGATGAACCGACATTGACATGTTATTATTAACCGAGATCCATGTTCTATTCAGATTTATTTCTGGTGGCCTGTCCTTTATTCTGGACTGCCCTCCTGGGCTATAACATTGTATCCCATCATCTTATCTCTTTAGGTTTCTTTTAGTATTGACATTATTTTTTGGGACTCCGTGAATGTTAAATTCACTTAAAGTGCACTTTTTCCAGCTCACTCTGCTTGTTTTTCTGGTCCAGTGCTGGAGTTCAGAGCCTTCATGCTCTGCACATATATCTCACGTGTCATTTCTAAAGGGTCCTCGGAAGTCACCTTAGTTCATCTTATCATCCCCTTCATAGCAAAGGACACTTAGGTTGCTTCCCACTGTGGACTACCCCAATGAGACCAAGGGTAAATTGTCAACCCCTGTAGCACCAGCATTTTATAATCTTCTTGTCCCTGCTCCCCTCCACACCTTCCGCCCACTGCCCCATCTTGGTGCTAAACTTCGGTGGGAGAGTCATTCATGGAGCCTGTGGGCTTCTGGACAATTCTACAACGCGGTTCTCAGCCTCAGTCTATGAGTGTGAGGCTGGAGAATGGGTTCTTCTCAGAAGAGGGACCTTGCCAGACCCCAGCCAGCGGCAGTTTAAAGAGCAGGCACAGAGACCTCACCTGCTGTTGTTCTTCATCGCCCCTGGGCTGGGTTGTCTGTTAGGCTCTGATTTCACTTGGACTTTCAGAGCAGCAAGATGGAAAAGGGTTTCTATCAGATGCCCTTTAAAGCCCTTCACTTGGAAAAAGAGCTTTGTGTCCCCCAGGCTCTGAATATGGTAGAATTCACTGTTGTCCCTTTCTTTGGACAGGATGGTGCTGCTGTCCACTCCTCAGCTGGTGCTTCAGGTTTTTGTTCTGTTTTGTGAATTTTGTTGCATTGACTTGTTCCTGCTCATCCTTCAGAGGCAATCGGAATGTTATCCGAGGGATGGGAGCTAGCCCGTGTGCTTCCTTCTGCTTGGCCGGTTGATGATTGTCTAAGTTAGAACCACCCCCAGGGATGCCTGTGGCGCACAGAGGTACTTGCATCCTTGTTACCCACTCATGTAACTGAGGACCACTCCTTCAGATATGAACATCTCTTCTAAATGGGAGGCCAACTGCAGCAGTCCAGGTCTCTTCTCCACCAGAACTCAGGCTCCTCTACTTCTGGTGGGGCTGCGGAGTGAATTGGCTAAGGCTTCCGAGGAAGGGCTAGCAGGTCCCACCTGTCCACCTGTACCTTCCAAACCTTCTGTGTTGGACTAATGGAGCCAGCAGGACAGAATGGAGACTGAGATGCATGGTGTCACCAGGAGCATTTGGGGAGCGGTGTCCCTGAGCCATGTTGGTGTGCAGTGCAGGCAGAGACTGGGGGACTGTTCAGACACTTCCAGGCAGGACCTCGTTGTATCTTTCAGGCCTCGAATGTCAAAGTCGGTTCAGATTTATCTTTGAAACAGGAGTGGAGGAGAAGGTACCCACGGTGAGGGGGTCAGATGCCCCTGGATTGAGGAGGGGTGACTTTCCCAGGGTTAGGGCACCAGAGACCTGGTCCTGATGCTGACACTATTGGGCATGTTCTGCCATCTTCAGCAGCTCTGTGAATTGTTCCTGGCAGTGTAGGGCACAGAGAGGCCCCATTTCTTTCAAGGTGCCAAGTGCTTTTCTCCCTTGCTTAGTATCAGGTGAGAACCAAGAAGGGCCTACAGCCCTCTCCTGCAAGGAGGAGACTTCTGTTTGAGCCACCGGACAGTTACCCATCTCCTGACAGTGGGCCTGGGCACCTGAGTGACTGTACCCCATCAAAGGGACAGAAAAAGGAAATATGGAGTGTGTGTCCTTTTGAAGACAGGAGTGAAGGCATGGGAATAGGAATCTTTTTACTTTCTTAAAACCAGTGACAAAGTTCTTGACTTTTTCCTACAGAGTCTTTTGGGAAAGACTCTTTCCTCCTCCTCCTCCTCTTCCTCCTTTCCTCCTCCTTCTCCACCTTCTTCTTTTTTTTACTGACTGGAGGGTTGAGACACCATCCCTCTGAAGGAATTGGAATTGGGTGACTTTGGGAAACTCCTGATTGGATCTGTGGTCCCATGAAGCATGATATTGTTCTGACTGGGCACTCAGTCTTCACAAATGTCCTGTGGGTGGGGCCACTCCCATCAAGAATCCACAGAGAGCTCTGCAAGGGCCAGGAGTTGAGGTTTTGAGAAGTGAAGTAGGGGTACTATGTCCCTCTTTTCTATTAGTAGTATGTATGAATAGCTGCAGAGCTTGGGCCTCCGGAGCACTAGGCTACCTGGGTGACCATCTGTCCCTTTGTGCTTCAGTCATGGCCTTCCAGGAGAGTTGGTGAGATTCGGTGCAGCGCATCTTGCTCTTCCGAAGCTCACACCAAGCCAACCTCTCCTCTTTGGATTCCAGATATTGCATTGCCTTTCCTCCCTGGGAAAAGCTGGCACTTCAAATCCTGAAAGTCTTGCTGTTTGGTTTCCCAGGGTGACAGTGTCCCATGGAATCTTCCTGTAGCAGTATGCCACAGGCATCCACCGAGCAGGCAGCTGGTGGAGGGAGGGTAGGGGCATGCTTATGTGCGGGCAGGGTCTCCAGAGCCTGCCTGACTCCATTAGGATGTAGTCTCTGGCCTCCTCAAGAGAGGCCTGACCAGCGCGAGGTGGTACTGACACAGAGTTGGGGGACGCTTAGTCGCCTATCCTGTCATGTAACTATTGGGCTATCAGGAGTGTGAGCATCTCCCCCCTCCCCAGCCTCAGGTGTGCTCCTCACTCCCACCCTAGAGCAGCACGCTGGAGCCTTGGGCTTCTCTCTTGCCTCTTTCCAACCTTGAGGTATCTTTAGGGACACAACAAGACAGCCTGGCATCCATCCCCCGAGACCATACAGCTGAGAGCAGAGCCACAGAAGGATCTCAGTAGGCGGGAATGGGGTGGGGACCAGAGGAAAGCAGTGATGGAGGTGAAGCCCCACCCCCACCCAAGCCAGATGCCTATTTCCTTAGGATAAAAAAATGAGTAAATCTGGGCATTCAGTCTTCTCATCTGATGCTCACCCTAGCAACCTCATTCCCAGTTCCTGCTCCTGTCTTTGGATCTTCACCCTCCTAACTGTGGAGACAATATATTGTCAAGAATTTGAGTGAGCAATGGGTCTTGGGAGAGCAGACAGAGGGATCTGGGTGAGGTCATTTTCCAGTCTCATAATCTGTGCCTCTTTTATCACCAGGCACCTCTAGTGATCTGTTGGAGCTCTCAAAGGCGCTGGAAAGAGACTTCTGGGCTCCAACTTGTCAAGACCATTCTATAATCCCAGAGGGCACAGACCACACTTACCCTTGTGAAAGGCTCTGGCCCGGGCACCGTTTGTTTGTTCTCTGTTACCACATGCTGTGCGGGAAGAAATGCAGTCATAGAGTGATGCAATTGTGAAGAATTGTGAAGATTTGGGGTGATTTCTTTCAGTCACATGGGAGAGTGGGAACTGTGGGGTTCAGGAGAGGATGTGGCTTGCAGTTTGTTACACTAGTCAATGCCCTAATCAAGTGTTAATCAAGACCGCAGACAATGTGTGCAAGTATGCAAGGCAGGGAGTTCCAGCTTCCGCACCGCTCAGCCTGTTTCCCTGGAGGCTAAGATACCTTCCTATCAGGCTGGAATCCTGCTAGTGCTCCAGGTCTGATGGCACTGGGGTTCACAGATCGGGCCCCGATAATGGGCTGTTCTGGCTGCCAGGTGTCCCGACATCACTCCACTTTCCTGTGGTCATTTCCCCGTCTCTGTGGTGAAGAGAGAGATGGGCAGCAATTGGTCTCTTCCCCGCTGATCGTTCCTTCTGTGGCATTGCTGGGTGTTTTGGGTTCTGGGAGATGTGCTGTGAAGGAAGCCCCCTTTCTGTTTGTCATTGCCCATGCTTGTGCTGTGCCTCTAACTGCAGAGATAGAAAAGTGGCTGAGGGAGGAACCTGGTGGACGCAGTCTTTGGACCCCTCTCTCTTGTTTCGCATTTTGTGACATTTCTGAAGCCCCATCTAAGCGCCAGGTCCTGGGCTTGGTGACACAGGGGCTAATAAGACTCAGTCCCTGCTTTCAAGGTGGGGTAGACTTAACGAGAGAGCCACACAGAAGCTCAGCAAAATGTGGGATTAGTCTCGGGAGAGTGATGTGGGAATTCCTAACCCTGCCTTAAATCTCCTGGTAAAGCCACCTTCCCTACCTCTGTCCCAGCTGATGGGGTCCAGGTAGATGTGAGTGAGCTATGTCCCCATGTTTACTAAACTTTAGGAAGGATTCACCTGCAGTACCCCCAAGATGCTGGTGTGGGCTGTGCACATCCAGACTGCAGTTACTTTTATTACCACTCTGACCATGAACCTGGCAGAAACACCCTAAAGGAGGGAAGGTTAATTGGTTTCTGATCTTTGAGAGTTCACTCCATGGTTGTTTGGCCTCGTGTACTTGGGAAGAACATCATGGCGTTGGGAGCATGTACCAGAGAATATTTTCTCATGGCAGATAGGAAGCAGATCACAGGGCAAGCTGGCACGAGGCTGGCTTTCTCCCCTCCTTCCCTTTGTTATGTCTGGATCCCAGACCCATGGGACGAAGCTACCCTCAGGGTGTATCTCCCCACTCAGGTAATCTTCTCTGGGAGTCCCATCATAGACATCCACGGATGTGCCTCACTGATCTCCAAGGTGATTCTAAATGCCACTGACAGCAAAGACGAACCACCAAAGAGAGTTTAACTGCAGTGGGTTTTGTGCACAGCAGAACGGGTCAACTTCCATTGACAGATTGTGAGTGGGTGGGGACACTTCAGTCTTAGTGTCCTTTCCTCCCACCATTGGTCTGCTATAGCTGATGACCTCTGGGGCCATCGGAATGTGGGAGGAGTTCTCTATCCTTGTGGATTTTGTAAATGGAATTCAGGGTTAGAATTTAGAAACTCAGAGGGCAGGAAACTAACCACACCACTAACTGAAAGTTAGCTTTTACTAAAATTAAAGTTATAGACAAAACTCTGTTATTTATGTGTTTCTGTGACTTTGTCACTAATAGGAATGACCATAGGTTTGTGTCACTTCTTGGTCCTGTTTGGGAATCTTTAAAAATTTTGCTTCATCTCTATGTGATGTTTTTTGAGGTGTGGCATATTTTGGTGTGGTGGCAGGTTTTCTTTAATGTGTGGATATGGAAGTATGTATATTACTAATTTCACACATTTATTTACACTTTAAAAATGTATGTGTATGGGTGCACATGTTCCTCTGATTGCAGGTGTGTAAGTGTGTGTGTGTGTGTGTGCATACGTGTGCCTGTGGAGGAGGTCAGCTTTGGGTGTGAGTCCTTGGGAACGCATACTTTATCTTTTGAGACAGCAACTCTCTCTAGGACCTGGGGCTCATCAAGCAGGTTAGACTCAAGCAGGTTAGACTGACTGACCAACGAGCATCAAGGATTCTCCTGCCTCTGCCTAACCTGTGTCAGGATTTCAGGTAGGGACTGCCACATTCTGCTTTTTTGTGGGTGCTGAGGATCTGAACTCAGATCAGCATGCTCATTGGGCAAGCGTTTTGACCAGACTCCCAGCTCCTATTTGTTTGTGAAAATCCCCTTTATAAAAACTTAGTCTTTTTGTCTTTATCATCCATTTACAAACAGTCCAAGGATGAAATATATTTCACTGGTATGTCTTGAGTTTCCCTCTTTCAAAAAAGTTGATAAACCCTTGAATACCTTCCCCCAAACCTAGACACCTATCAGGAGTCTAGCCGGCCTTGTGTGAAGGGAGGCCAGCTGGGGCCCCTTGCAGCTTCTGCCTGGGAACTGAAAGGCTGAGAAAGTTCCCAGGAAATCTTCTTTTGGGGGCGTGGTTTTGGAGACCTGTGAATTGGTCACTAGTGTAGCTGCTGTGCTTTGGAGGCAGATGGTTAGTGCCACGATGTGTTTGAGCCCAGTAAGGGAGTGAGCATCCTGGAACACCTATCTGCTCCTGGGTCCTGCTCTCTCTAACTTACTGGTTTCCTGGAGTTGAGACTTCATGTGGGATAGGAAAAAATTAGTCATATATCATGATTTCCCAAATTATGAGTCTGACAATACTAATTTTACATAACCTGGGTTGAGGTAGTCTGTACTGAAATAAAAATTGATGGGCTGGGATGTAGGTCAGCCTAGCATGTTCCAGTCCTTGAACTAGAGGCTAGTATTGCAGAAAAGGTTCCGAACTGAAAAACACTTGAGAATGCTTTTCTAGTCACTGAGCAATTGCATGAATACAGTAACTTTCTCAGTTTTTACTTTTTCTTATGTATCTTCTGTTAAACTATTGGGAGCTGTTGCTCTTCTTACAGTAAAGGAGGGCAGAAAAGTGGAAGAATGTGCACAATAAGTCATAGAGTTGGCCACCCAACTTTTTTTGTTAATTTTTGTTGTCAAATGCACCATGGATCTATCTGCAAGGCTATTCCTAGTTTGAATATTGGAAATAAATATTCAGGGGGTTTACTGATCTTTGCAAAGTGTTTTCTAAAGGGAACTGGATCCTGTGGGTCTCCAAGGCCCCTTCCTGTCCTATGTTCCCTAACCTAGAACATCCAACTGTGCATTGTGTTTGGAAGACTGACTCTTGTTTTGGGTGTGTGGATTAGAAGGTCTGTGTGCAAGGGCGACCTTTCTTAAAAAGAGACAATCCTTTTGCTTGTGGCCAGGTCACCAACAAAAGTCACAACTCAGCCCATGTATCCACAGCCTTCTTGGTCTGCAGACGATGAGTAGAAGGAGACCCAAGATGACAGTTATGGTAGGAATAAAGGCAGGGCATCTGGCAGGGCTGTGTGCTGATTAGTGTCTACTGAAAAGGACAGATGCTTCTTGGAGACCTGAGATGGTTTAGTGTGAGCTGTACTCAAGCTGGAGTCATCTAGTAAGAGGGAACCGCAACTGAGTGGTTGCTTCTACAAGACTGGCCCGTAGGCAAGTCTGTGGGGGAATTTTCTTGATTAATGATTAATGTGGGATGGCCCAGTCCACTGTGGGCAGAGCCACCCCTGGTCAGGTGGTCCTGGCTTGTATGAGAAAGGTAGCTGAGAAAATCAAGGGGAGCAAGCCAGTGAGCAGCATCCCTCTACGGTCTCTGCCTTCACGTCGTGCCTTGAGCTCCTGGCCTGACTTCCCTCAGTGACAGATTGTGATGTGGAAGTGTAAGCCAAATAAACCCCTCCCTGCCCAAGTTGCCTTTGGTCACAGAATAGAAATCAAACCAGGACAGAACTCCATCTTGAGTTCCCTGTCTTCAACTGCCCAGAAGTTCAGCTGAAATCAGAATGTTTGTGAACCTCTAACAAGATTCAGGGGACTTGCTATGTGGTCTTGGGGGGCTGTTAGGGAACTCCAGGGCTCCTGGTGTCTACAGGATGTGAAAAGAGTTTGGGGCACTGCTGGCTTGGGTGGAGGCTCATCTGACTCATTCTACTGTATTATGTTGGACCCTATAGGACTTGGGCCTGGACCATGTGTTGATGGTGTTCTGTTTGCCGCACTGAATTTCCATTTAGGAACCAATGATTTGCAGGAGTTGAGGGTTGAGGTCATGTCCCTGAATCTCAGAGTTCTTTTTGCTTAGCTTGCCCACAGCTTTGGGAGGGCCCATGGCTTTTTGCATCATTTTAGGAATATTCAGTCAGGAGGGGAGGGATGTGACGGATGTGCCATTGAGTCCTCTCTGTCGGGTGCAAACCCAGGAACTCGCACAGGTTTCAGGGCGGAAGCTGTGGGACCCTTAGAGCTTGTGTGGGCCTGCTGCTGGCTCCCTGTGCACACTCCCCATGAGTGATTCCGATGTGTGTGTTGCCATCTACTGTTCCCAGGATGCACTGTGGAGGTGAGCATGGCCTGCTTGTCGAATGATTACAAAATCAGGAGGTGACCTGTGTCCTCTTCCCCAGCAATGTTGTAGGCACCCTGAGATGAAATCTGTACGTAGAGAGTGAAGGGCCTGCTTCCCTGACAGGGCATCTTGGTGCAAGTTCTTGCCCACACTGGCTGTCTCTTGTTTGTGATCTGTGACTGACAGCTTCCTGAGGGAATATTTCACAAATTGTGTAGTATAATAAGACAGGACCAAGCTGGCTTTCCCAGTGTCCTAAGGTTTCTACTGGTGTGTTGAAACACTGACCATGACTTGTGCTAAGGTTTCTGCTGGTGTGTTGAAACACTGACCATGACTTGTGCTAAGGTTTCTGCTGGTGTGATGGAACACCAACCATGACTTGTGCTAAGATTTCTACTGGTGTGATGGAACACTGACCATGACTTGTGCTAAGGTTTCTACTGGTGTGATGAAACACTGACCATGACTTGTGCTAAGGTTTCTACTGGTGTGATGAAACAC
>JAQHUG010000165.1:1628002-1645627 GCA_028555095.1 Dicrostonyx torquatus
GTATTAGTTCTTATAACTTATATTAGCCCATTATTCTAGTATATGTTAGCCACATGGTTCAGTACCTTTTTCAGCGGAGCAAGTCTCATCCTGCTTCCTCGGTGTCTGGACAGGACTGCAGAAAGTACTTCCTTCTTCCCAGGATTCTCCTTTTCTCATTGCCCCACCTCTACTTCCTGTCTGGCTGTCCCGCCTATACTTCCTGCCTGACTACTGGCCAGTCAGCGTTTATTTAAAACATAATTGACAGAATACAGAATTGTCCCGCACCAAAAGATGGAGGACTTCTCAGAGGCCCAAGGATCCACAGAAATAGGGACACCTTCCTGGGGACCATTTTGTGGGACATTTGTGATGAAGCACCAGACCTGGTGTCCCAATCTTGAGACAACTTTAGGAAAGGAGGAAAGGGAAGCTGTCCCATAAGATGATCCCCAGGAAGATGTCCCCATTGCTGTGGATCCTTGGACCTCTGAGAAGCCCTCCATCTTTGTGCTGTTGTTTGATCTAAGAGTCTAGCTTACCACATGGAATACCTGTTTTAAAATGAACTGAACTACAGTGACTGATTTCTATTATTCTTTTGAACACTCATGCTAATCTTTTTGCCATTTAAAGCTTGAATCTGAACTTCATTTTTGTTTAAAGCAGGGTGCCCCTCCAACTTCCACTGTTGAGAGGATGCCTCCTATTTTTACACTAAGCATGATTTACCTAAGGAACCTTTAAAAGAAGAGAGCTTCTAAGCTGTCTCTCTTCCTTACTCATGCAATATCTCAAAACTCAAGAAGGAAGTTCTTCTTAAGGTCTGACCTAAATCCCTCTAGAGAAACTAGTCAGATGGCATGCAGTTGATTGGCCCCTCTGGGTTTAATGTACGTGAAGATTTATCTCTGGAGCTTTCTTTTGAGTCTCTCATGTCCCAGGCAATGAAGCAATGGGAAGATTATGGGCCTGGGGAAGAGCAAATCTCATTGTCTGTAGATCAGAGCCCTTTCTCTGGCTCTGTTTCTGACTTGGGACAAGTCACACTGACCCCAGAACTTGAACTTGAGTGTTTTATGTTGATTTGGGTTCCTCCCATGTCATGTGGTGTTGACCAAAAGATCAGTTGCTGGAGCTTCACAGTCACAGCTGATGTTCACGAGTCTTGGGGTCTTTTCGGCTATATCTCACCTCCTGACCCTGTGCTAGGCTTCAGACGGTTGCCATGGCCTCCGCTCTCTGTAGTTGGAAGGCATCTCCTCTGTCATCTCAGCTTGGTCTCCATTCTAGCCTCCCAGGAGCCCCGAAATAGCTGCCTGGCCCCACCCCTGTTCCTTCCTGGTTCTCGTTGGGGTATCACCTCCTTACACAAATCCCCTGGCAATTGCTCTGTCACTGGATCACATTGCAAGCTCCTGTCCAAATGCTGGCTGGTTGCAACCCGTTCCAAGCATCCCCCTCCCACCTGAGTATTTGTGTTTCTGCTTATTTATCCCCAGATGCAATGGCCACATTTTTCCAGGTTGAATCCACTCAATGTTACTTCCTGCCTGGGTTTACTGACATCTCCAGGTCCCCTCTGCAGCCACAGATGCAGCCCTGGAAATGTGGCTTCCCAGGACACCGTGTGGGGCCAGGATGGGGACAGCCAGTGACCCTGCTGAGAAGCCCAACCCCTCCAAAGTCAAGAGTTCTCCTAGGAACATGTCTGAGCTGATGAACGCAGAAAGCCATCCAATGCTCCCAGCAGGGGAGTGACCTAGACAGAGACCTGTCCCAGCTGTTTGCCGTTTTCTGGCTTTCTCTAGCGAGCGAGCAAGAACAAGGAGACTCCTTCCTGCCCCCTTGGCCTTGGCTCCTTCTGAGCACCCTCGCCAGTTCTAATGAAATACTCAGCAGATGAAATGAATGAGCGCCAATGAGGGGCGGAGCTATGCAGTGTTGGCCACTTCCTATTCCAGACTCATGGCTGGGAAGGCATCTCTGTGCCTCTTCTAGGAGGGCAGGGGCTACAAGTCAAATGCAGGGGTTGAGTGATGGCCTCCCCAGTTTTTGTTAAAAGTGAGAGTTTATTTTAGATCCCCCCATTTTATTTCACTGTAAAGCCAATGACTCAGAAAATCAGAGTTGGAAGAGACCTTGGAGAGTCTTTAAACCACATCTTCTTTTGCAGATGGAGGCTGTGGAGATTCAGCAATGTGCTCAGGTTCATGAAAGCGCTTCCGCTTGTCTC
Source organism: Dicrostonyx torquatus (assembly GCA_028555095.1). NCBI lineage: Eukaryota > Metazoa > Chordata > Mammalia > Rodentia > Cricetidae > Dicrostonyx > Dicrostonyx torquatus. The sequence goes on from JAQHUG010000165.1 coordinate 1,630,221, forward strand.
CGACCACTAGATGGGTGCTAAGTAAGGCTTGGCAAGTTAAAGTAAGGATGGCGGGGAGTGCGGGGGGGGGGGGGCGGGGACGGGGGAGATAGGGAGCTTAGTAACAGATGCCTGATCCAGCAGCCGGGTCTGCAAGGTGTTCTGGTTTTCATGGCTTCTATTTTCCTCCCTTTTACTCTGAACCAGAGTTAGGAAGCAACGTTGGGTGCCGTAGTCCAGCCTGCTACAGACCTCAGAACTAACAATGGTGAAACGGAGGTCTGTGCTGCAGGGAGGACCAGGGGCCAGATATTTAGTAACAGTGGGACTGGTTCAGTGGAAGAAGCCCCGCGTCCCGTCCCTTCCCACTTCCGTCTTCTTACCCACAGAGGCCTCTCAGCATGACACACATGGCTGGTGCGAGGGTTCTTCAGAAGAACTTGATGAATTTGGACTGGTTTAAAATTCACCTGGGGAAATCCACAGCTGCAGTCCGAAACAGACACACACACACACACACACTTGCGTTGCTCCATTGTCCACCCCCTCCCATCCTGCCTCCATGATCTGGGAGAGTGCACACACCCCATCTGTGGAGCCACACCAACTGTGTGAATAGGCCAACTGAGCACAGTGTGAAGAGAGGGATTAGCTGTCCCGTGAATGGCGAGTTCCCCACCAAGCCAAGAGGCTGCATGGCTGCAATCACTCTTGTCTTCCAGGAAGGTCTGCATCCTGGCCTGCAGAGCTGCTCCCAGAAACAGAGCTACTTCTCTCTAAGGACCTCCTGTGTCCCCAGGGACGACAGAGCATCTGTGGGTCACCCAAGTCCATGCCAGGCTTATCTTCACAGAGTTGTTGTGAAGGAGCAATGTCTGTCGAATTATGAATCCATTGTATAGATCTACCTGGCCTGCCTTGTTAGTCTCTGATGTGGGGGCTCAGAACCACGGCTTCAGACTCTCATTCTGGAGGCAGCTTACTCTCTATCTGCTATAAGCTCTGCTTTTCTTTTTTCTTTTTAAAGAATGACCAAAATCAAATAATAATTTCTCATTGTATATTTTTATTATTATTCAAACAATTGTTCTTTGGAGGCAGGGTCTCATTCTATCCTTGGCTGGCCTGGAACCCAGAGATATACTTGGATTAACAGTGTATGACACCATGCCTCACCCAAATCCCCAAATCTTAATTCTTTTTTTTTTTTTTTTTTTGGTTTTTCGAGACAGGGTTTCTCTGTGGCTTTGGAGCCTGTCCTGGAACTAGCTCTTGTAGACCAGGCTGGTCTCGAACTCACAAAGATCCGCCTGCCTCTGCCTCCCGAGTGCTGGGATTAAAGGCGTGCGCCACCACTGCCCGGCCCAAATCTTAATTCTTATGGCTGTATACACATGACTCAAATGTGTCTATCACTAGTTTCCCCAAAAGAATCATACAACATGTAATAGAATTGCATGTGAATCCCATAGATGTCTCATTGGGTTTAGTTAAAGCCCATGAAAAAATAACATTTTAGTGTTAGGGGCATCATTCAAATATCATAGTTTGTCATCTGTCTTCTTTAAGGGCCCCACATGAGGAGCTTTAGCAACCCTCGGGAATCAAGAAATGCGATGTCTACTCTGTAGTCTTGATTACCAATCCAGGGGAAGGGAAGGGGCACCAAAGAGCTGTCTGCCATCAGAACCTGAGCAGGCCCACTTCCTCAGCCATCTCTTAGGCCCTGTAATCTCCCATGCTGCATTCAGAATTGCTTTCCACTCTTTCTAGGCCCCACTTCCCACCATGTCTCTTAAAAATGGGGAACGGTGTAACAGATAAATAGGAGGCAGGATTTTATTTTTATCTTTTGTAGTCCATTGGCCCTTGACCCTTGACCCTGCTCACACAATGGGAACTCATTTAGGAGCACCTCATCCCAGAGTATGGTGTTATGACGGGGTGCCCTAGGGATCCCAAAAGACACTTTCCATACTCTCCTTTGAATAGATCTGTAGCCATTTTAAACTGCACAGACACCTGGCCATCTCACCAGCTCCTTTACCGTGACACTTCCTGTAGCTGGCTCATGCGCTGTGGCTGCGTAAGCTGAAAACAAAAACATGCGGTGTTTGCTGTCAACCATTACACAAACTATAAAGAAGTCAAGAGAGGAGTCATGTGGCTTCCACTTGCTCTGATCGTCCCCACTTCTGTGTTCATCCTTAACCCCCACCTCTGTCCTATTGGCACACCGCCCTTTGGTGAAGGGTGCTCCTCAGCAGTCCTTCAGAACAGCCATCCTTCTATGAGCTGTAAACGCTCTTCTGCTTACCACGAGGATTTCCCTTCATTCCTGCATGATGGTTTCTTCTTTTCTTTTCTTTTTCTTTCTTTTTTTCTAGACAGGATATAGAATTTGGAGTTGGTGGTCCTGTCATTTTGAATATTCCTCTTTTTGTTGTTTGACAGTGTCATACATGTGGCTGAATGTTTTAACAGTGTCATACATGTGGCCGAATGTTTTGACAGTGTCATACATGTGGCCAAATGTTTTGACAGTGTCATACATGTGGCCGAATGTTTTGCAATCGTGTTCACCCCCATTTCCCTCTCTCATCCTCTTTCTGCTCCCACTGCCTGGTATCTTCCCAGCAGGTCCCCTTCCTACTTCTACATAGTCTTTATTTTTATTGCCCTTGTCGCCCCTGAGTTTAATTAAGGTGTCCCACATGGACATGGGTATCATCTCCTGGAGCACGGGGAAATAACCAGTGGCTCTGCCACGGAAGAAATGATGCTCCCTCTCTGGGCTACTATTGCCTGTCACTGTCACTCTCGGCTCGTGTATCCCTCTGTGATGGAATGGTGAAGGGCCCAGTCTTGTGCAGGAAAGCACAGCTTGGGTGAGTTCTGGACCGGATGACTGTGTCATGTCCGGGCACACACATTTCACGGCACTCCCCAGCCCCACCCCCAGCTCTTGCATTCTTTTTGCCCTCTTTTGTGGCGTTCTTTGGGCCTTGGAGGGGTGATAGAAAAGTCGTTTCTAGGGCTGAGCACTCATCAGTTGCTTCTTGGCACACTGACAAGTTTCTTTTAGCAATTTCACACGCTTCACAGCCCTTGGCCTCTGTGGCCTCCAGCGAGAGGCTTGGAGCCATTCAAACAATCATTTCCTTGTCAGAAATCATTCCTTATCTCGAGCCTGATCTTTATCTTATCATTTCTTGTCTTTGTCTTTAGTAGTCAGTAATTTCATTACAATGTGTCTGGGTGTGGACTTTTCCAGACCTAAGACGCTTGAGGTCTGTTGGAACTCAAGAGATCATGCATTTCATAAGATTTGGAAAATTATAGCTGTTTAATCTTCAAACATCTTTTCCTGATAAGCCATCTCAAGGGCAGATCTGAGTTACTTCATTCTTTGGGTCATTTTAGTTTTAAGTTATGAAATTTTCTCTTGGTTCATTTTTATGTCTGTGTTCCTCTGCTGCCAGTTTCCACTGTGTGCGTCAAGATCATCTGTCCTCTAAGGCATCTGTCAGTTAACGGCGGTATCTTGGTCATTTTAGCACTGGTATCTAATGATTCTTTGCACAGTTGGCAATTTTAAGTGCTATCCTGAACATATTCCGTATTATATTCAGCATTATTTCATGAATTAGAGGCCGTATTTAAATCCTCTATGTGTGTCAGCAGGAGAATGATATGGTTTTTGTTTGACATAAAAGTTTCTTTCCCTCTCTGAGGTAAGGTCTCACGTAGCTCTCTACGGTTTGAACACCATATAGAGATGCAGATAACCTGAACCCCTGTCTTCCTGTCTCTGCCTCCTAAATGCTGGGATTACAGGCACACACCACAGCAGGTGACTTCCATCCACAGGCCTTGACTAGAGTCTATGAGAGCTGTTGGAATATCAGCTTCATGTGGAAAGCCTCCTGCCCTTTGGCTCTCCTGCTGCTGCTATGAAGTGGCTAGATTGGGACCCGGCAGTGAAATGCTACATGTTCAGTCCTTAAGGAATGTTAGGGGGTTTGTTTTTGTGTTTTTTTTTTTTTCGGGAATTGGGGGGTGGGGTGTCAGAGCTGCAGAGTGGTGGCATACTAACAAGTTTATAGGATCATTTTGAAATCTTTCTTGCCAGTGATCTCCTCAGAACCTTCGAGTCCTCTGAGAGCAGATGCTTGTCTCAGAAAACACATCTCGAGCACCACTGATTTGCTCTTTTTGAGAAAGGGGGAGAGTCTTCATCCAAGATGGGCTGTAAGTGAAACTCCTTCCTTTCAAGAACGTTAGGCGCTCATTGACCCGTTCATTAGTAAGCTGAGCATGAAAGCCCCTGGACAGAGACATGTAGGCTCAGCAGTTGACGAGATGAAATGAAATGCACTGTGGAACACGCCCTAGGTGACATGGCCAATAAGAGCTATGGCTGAGGCTTTACCCAGAGAGAAATCTACTTTAAGAATAATACTTTAGCAGGGCGGTTGTGGCGCAGGCTTTTAATCCTAGCACTTGAGAGATAGAAGCAGGTGGATCTCTGTGAGGTCAAGGCCAGTCTGGTCTACAGAGTGAGTTCCAGGACAGCCAGGACTGTCACACAGAGAAACTCTGTCTCAAAAAACTGGAAAAAGAAGAAGAAAAATACTTTAAAAAAAAGCATAATGGGATATCTGATAACCCTGTGGATGCCTCCCTTTCCCCACCATAGTCCCTTTCTACTTTCTTATTCCGTATTTATATTTTTTCTCTTCTGGATAACACGTGTGTGAGAAAACACGTGGCATCTGTCCTTCTGCGTCTGGCTTCCTTTAACCCAGCTTTTTTTCTAATTCTACCCATTTCTCTATAGATGGCAAAATGGCATTCCTCTTTATGACTGAAAAGAAAAACTTTGTTGTGTCCAAATGCCGTATTTTCTTCATCCATTCATCTGTTGTGGGCCTCTAGGCTATTTGTGAGCACAGCTATAAACATGAGAAGAATCTCCAATGATGAGCTTGGCTTAGATTTACTTGGCTACCTAATCAGAGATGGTATAGGTCATATGATAGTCTGACTTCCGGCTTTTTGAGGAACTTCCCTAGTGAATTCTATAGTGGCTGTGCAAGTTTGCATCCCCACCAGCAGGTAATAAGGCCTCCTTTTCTGTCATCTCTTCACCAGCATCTGTTGTCATCTGATGACAGCCATTCCGGCAGGGGTGAGATGGAATCTTGTGTGGTTTCACTTGTGTTACCCTGATGGATTAGGATGCTGAACGTGTGTGTGTGTGTGTTTTAATTCATTACTTGAACCTTTGTCTTTTGAGCACTGTCTGTTCAATTCATTTGTTTATTTATTGGCTGGGGGATTTTTCTCTTTGGTGTTTAACTTCCAGAGTTTTTATAGAGTCTAGAGATTAATCCCTTGTCCGATATATAGTTAGCAAGATTTTTCTCCCATTCTGTAGGCTGCCTATTCACTCTGCCAAATGTTGCCTTTGATGTGGAAAGGCTTTGAAATGTCCTACAGTCGTGCTTGTCAGTTCTAGCTATTATTTGCTGAGCTACCGGAGTCCTTCCTGAACAAACCTCCCCTTTGTGTTGCAGTGTCTCCCCTGGCAGGCTCAATTTTCTAGGCTCGAAATGTTTGATAAACAAAGTGGTTCTTCTACAGAGTGGGAGAGTTGGGTTCTACGCCCATCCAGCTTCCCAGCACCGTTAGGCGAAGAGGCTCCTTCCTCTAAGCTGGGTTAGATCTTCTTTGTAAATCCCCGGTGGCTGGAGCTGTATCTCTTCATTTCTGGGTCTTCCACTCCATTCTGTTGGTCTTCTTGTTTGGCTTTGTGCCAATACCATGCTGGCTTTGTTGTCGTGACCCTGTGGTATTATTGGAAGTCAGATACTGTGTTTCATCCAGCATTGCTCTTTTGGCTTATGATCGCTTTGGTTATTCAGGGTCTTTTGGGCTTACAAATGAATTTTAAAAATTGTATTTTTCTATCTCTTTGAAGAATTTTACCATAGTTTTTGATAGGAGTTACATTGAACCTAAGCACTGCTTTCAGTGTTGTGCCATTTTCACAGTGTTGATTCTCCATTATGGATATGGGGGTGCTTCTGTCTTCAGGTATTTCTTATATTTTCTTTAGTATCTTCCCTCAGTGTTTTGAAGTTTCTTAGGAGAAGCCCTGCCCCTTCCTTGGTTCGGTTTATTGCTAGGCATTGTTTTTAAAGGTATCGTGAATGGATTTCCGAGATTGTTATTTCTTTTTTAGTTTTTTAGTTCATTATTGGTGTACAGAAATACTATGGATTTTTCAATATTTATATTGCCTTCTGTTACATTGTTGAAAGTGCTAATCAGGCCTAAGAATTTTCTGGGGCAGTCTTTAGAATTCAAGTACAAGATTCTGTCATTTGGAAAGAGGGATAATGTGACAAGATTGCATGCCTTCAGAGCGGTATGACCATAAATGACAGAGGGATAATGTGACTTCTCTGCTATAGTTGTCTTTCATTTCCTTTTCTTTCTTTATTGCTGTGGCTAAGTCTTCAAGTGCTGGGTGAATAAAAAGAGATAAAATGGATATTTTTACCTAATTATTAATTTTAGAGGAAATGCTTTTTATTTTCCCTCAGTTAGTATAAAGTTAGATATAGGTTTGTCACATGTAGTATCTTTTACCTTGAGGTTATGTTCCTTCTATTCCTGGTTTCTTCAGGGATTTTATGATGAAGGGACTCTGAGCTTTGCCAAAGACCTTTTCTCTATCTCTTAGGATGATCATGTGATTCTTGAACTGAATCTTTTTTACATATATTGTGGAAATTGCTTGAAATTTCATGCAATCCTGTTTGTCACTTCCAGCCATCATCAGATATTTTTCTGAGCTACTGTAGTCCTTTGAAGAAGCTCCTTTGGCTTTGCATCCTTGGAATGAAAGTCATTAAATTCTCCATACATCATGGTATATGATCTTTTTTTTTATTTTTTAATTTTTTAATTTTTCCGTTCAAAAATTTAAACTTCCTCCCCTTCTCCCACTCCCCCACTAACCCTCCTTCCTCCCCCTCCAGCCTTAAGAGAGGGCAGGGTACCCTGCCCTGTGGGAAGTACAAGGCCCTCCACCCTCCATCCCAGCCTAGCAAGGTGTGCATCCAAGTGAACTAGAGTCCCAAAACGCCAATACATGCTGAAGAGACAGGTCCCAGTGCCATTATCGATGGCTCTCAGTCTGGCCCCCATTAGCAGCCACATTCAGAGAGTCCAGTTTGATGCTTTTAAACAATTTGTTGAATTATGTTTATAAGTAATCTGTTGTGGGTTTTAAGTCTGTTTGTTAGAGATATCTGTCAGTAGTCTTTATTTTGGGTTGCATTGTTGTCTGCTTTTGATGACAAAGTAATAATGGCTCAAAATAGTGAATTTGTAACCATTCCTTCACGTCCACTTTATAAAGTAGTTTCAGGAACCTTGGTATTAGTTCTTTAAACATCTGGTCATACCAAGCAATGAAGCTTCTAGTCCTAGACCTCAATGTTTTGGAAAACCTGGTTCCTCTAGCAGTCTCTTTACTTGCTAATATACTAGGATTTTTGCATTCTTTAGGCTCAGTTTTTTTGAGTCATATACATCTAGGTATTTACCCGGTTTTCTTTAGACTTTGCAGCTTTTTAGAATACCAGTTTTCAAAGTACTCCTTAGTAAGCTTGAGGATTTTATTAGTATCTCCTATAATGTTTCCCTTTTTATAGCTCTCACTTTACTAATTTGAATCTTCTCTGCCAATCTTGCTTACTTTTTCAAAGAACCAACTCTTTATTTCACAGAGTCTTTATTGTTTTAGTGTTTGTTTTGGTATTTTTGCTTTAATCTTTTTAATTTCTTCTATGTACCAATTTTGGATTTGGCCTCCTCCTGGACCATGGTCCACCTACCAGGAGCCATGCCGCTAAAGAAAACTGACTGTGCCTACTTTGGAAGCCATCAGCCGTCTAAAGCTCCTCAGATAGCCATAGTCTTGTGAGCTCCCGTCCCTGCAGTGTTGGAATGGCTTGATCTTGTGCGGGCAATTGAAGCTTCTGTGAGTCTTATGACTACCATGGTTCTATCATATCCAGTGGACTTTGCTTTTCTCCAATCTTCTCTGGCCTCTGGATTGTTACTTTTGGATTTAATTGAGATGTTTCATATAGAGACTCTTCTCTAGTCTTGTCTATTGGGGTTCTTAAGAGCCTCGTGCATTTGGCTATCCACTCTAGCCTCTAAGATTTGGGCTTTTTTGGGGGGGGGTTATCACTTTATTGAATCTATTTTCTGTGGTTTTAGTTTTTATTCCATTATTCTTTTATTCCTATAGTTCTTATCTTTGGTCTCTTGGACCTATGGTTCTTAGAACCTATGGTAATGATTTTCAATAAAAATGTTTCTGAGGCAGGGTCTTATATAGCTCAGCTGACCTTCATCTCAGAGCTGAGGATAGTCAACAGCTTCTGATCTGCCTTTCTTGTCTTCCTTAGTGCTGGGGTTGTAGACAGGGGTTCCCAAACCCAGTTTTTCTGCAGAGGCTTGAACCCAGGATCTTATGTTTGCTAGATAAGCACCCCACTAACTGATTCGCTTTCATTTATTAGTGTTTGAGTATGCTGTTTTCTCCACCTTGTCTTTCATCTCTGCATCTTTCTTTTGCCTGGTTTAACTTAGTGGTGACTTACATGGTTATAAATTTTACTTTTTCCACTTATAAAATTTGTTTTGATTTTTTCCCAAAATATTAATTTCCTTGCCATGTTTCTCACCTGTACTACCATCTTTTCTTCTTCTACATGGCTATATTTCCCATCCACACTCTACATTGATCTCTGTACTTTATTCATCGTATTTGTTTCCTCTCGAAGTCATTTTTATGGATTTCAAATTCTCTGTCCAGCATTTCAACCACTGCAATATTAAGAGTTGGTCGCTGAGGAGCTGTGATATGTAGAGGCTCCATGCTGCTCTGGCCTTTATATCTCCCATGTCTGTGCAGTGATATGAGTTCCTCCTGATTTTCCTAAGCAAGAGATTCTTGAGGAGTCAGTCTCTACAATGTCCTGCTGTAAGAGCTACAACTCCAACCTGCAAGAAGATGTACAAAAATATGGAAAACCAATTTGAGCTAACTAATGCACCAAAAAAGATCATAGATCAGAAAACAGGAAAATCACATTGAATATATAATAAAGATTAAAAAGCACTTAGAGTAAAATTTAAAATTTTGAATGAATGAAGTAAATGAAAGAAGAAGGCTAAGACAGTAAAAGGAAATGCAAAGCAATGTTAAATAAGAGAAAGGAAAAGGGAAAGGGGGGTAATGTTCTAAAAGGAGAGAAAAATGGAAGACACATAAAACTATGATGGTTGAAACATGCATAAATAAAACAAAATAAGTTTAAAAAGAGGAAAAAAATATTAAAGTTTTGATAAACAATAAAAAAGTCAAAGTACCCCTAGAAGTCTACTGAAAAGGAGAAACCACGGAGCATAAACGAGATGAAGTATAAGATAGCTGTCTATCCGATTCTTCAAAATACGGAGTTTGTAGGTTCGGGATGGGTCAGCTGATAGTAACGTCTCCTGTTCTTCCTACCAGTCATGTTGGAGCTTAACCTGGACTTGTCATGAGTGAAGTGCCCACTAGAGATGTCGTTCTCATAGAAACTTCCCCTTTTTTGTACCAGAAGATTCTGTTGGTTGTACCTGACTTTGTGTTCTGTGGGGGGCAAGTTCTTCCTCATCTCGGGGACTTACTACTTTGTATGTACTAGGATGCTTGATGTTCTAGCCAATGGGCCTTTCCCAAGTGTTTGTGAATGGGAAAAGCAAACACTGCATTTTGGTCTGCACAGGCAGACCAGTGTCTGTTTCCGTATTGTAACATTAAACACCCTGCTGATGTAGCTGCAGAGGCCATGGACTCTGGGAACTGAGTTCCCAGTCTCACAGACAGCGAACCTTTTTCTTGTTGTCAGGCTCAGCCTTGAACAATAAATTCTCTCTCAAGACGGTGTCTGGTCACAGTCTTCTGAGATTTGGAGTGTAGCCATGCTGACCTCTTCTCTATTGATGACTCTTCACACAATCACAATGGCCATCACTATCTCACCGAAACCCCCAGCTGGATTTGAGGCTGTGGCAACTGGGGGCTTTCCCTCTAGGTAAGACTGCCAGCTTCTTCTCTCCAGGGCCTGCTGATTTGCCTTTTGGACAAGTTTCATTCCCCTCCCTGACCAGGGAGTGATGGTAGCATCTTATTCTCCTGCTCTTTACTTGGTCGCTGTTCTGTTTCTCTCTACTTTTCAACTATCACTATCCTGTCACTCTCCTTGTGGTTTCTGTTGCGTTTCTAATTTTCCATTTTTTTTTTTCGAGACAGGGTTTCTCTGTAGTTTTAGAGCCTGTCCTGGGACTAGCTCTTGTAGACCAGGCTGGTCTCAAACTCACAGAGATCTGCCTGCCTCTGCCTCCCAAGTCCTGGGATTAAAGACCTGCGCCACCACCGCCTGGCCTAATCTTTCATTCTTTAGAACAGTCCCCTCTCCTGCTACACTGAGTCTTCTCATTTTCTATATCACACGGAGGAAATTTTAGCCGTATACATTGAACGTCTCTCTTGTGTTAATTACGAATCATAAGCAAAAGCTGTTGGGCAAAAGAGGAGCCCTGTTGCTCTATCCATTTTGACAGTGATGAAAGTATAGCAGGCAGGGCATGATCGGATGAATGCCCTAGACTGCTGGCATCTCACAGTGGTAGTCACAGTAGAGGAATGAGCTCTGTGGCCACAGGAGGCCTTGCCATTGCTTTCCCTAGACCCCTAGGGGAAAATTTCCATGCTGCCAAGGACGTAAAGCTGGTGGGAATTATCACTTCTGGGTATGACTGCTATTCCCAAGATGTGAGTCTGGGTAGAAAAAAAAAAAAAAAGACTGTGGAATTTTAAAGCCCAGGGACCATGAACTGGAGAAGACCTGGTGACTCCTTTTTTCCACCTGTGTGCCCGCACTTGCTCGTCCATAGCACATTGGTTGATTGTCTTTGCTTTCTGAAGTTTTACCCCCAAGGACCTCCACTATTTGTATAGCTGTTATGAGTCCTCCCAACCACCAGGAGGAGGTAAAGAGCCTCTGGTGGCTGCTTTACTGAAACAAGCTGTATGAAGAATTAAAAAGTGAATAACTTGCTCTGAGAAAGTGTTTACTTCTCAAACACTGTGACTTTTAAGGTTTGTATCTTCACTACCTAGGAACCAGGCTAAAAGTTGATTTACAGTTGGAGTTCTGGTCTTGTCCAGCCATTGTTATGCCCTAAGTAAACCTGTAAGCCCACCTGCCTAAGGACCAGGGACCTCCCTGGATGCCGGGAGTGGTCCTTCTTGAAAACAATGACAAAGCCTCACGGAAAAGTATGCTGGGTTTCGTCGTAAAAGCCCTGATAACAGGTGTTTCAGAGTCACTCAGCTGGGAAATTCCATGGAGTGATCCTGACCAAAGTCCATCTTGGACAGTATTGAGTATTTAATAAAGATTGTTTCAAATTTGGCTCAAAATGGTGGACTTGGTTTTTTATCCCATGACCATGTTTGGGCAAGTCTCTTTCTAGCACGTGATTTCTTATGTCACTGAACCAATTCAAGCTTTTTTAAAATTTTTATTTATTTATTTATTTTAGAGTTGAGGCAGTTTGGAATAAAGAAGCAGGTGGGAAGAGGCACAGAGGGAGAGGGATCTCCTAAATAAGAGTGAACTAATGACAGTCTGAGCATGCACCACACAACTTCCTGAATCAGACATCATGGTTTTTCATGGGACACATGTCCAGAAGATGGTGACATTAGCATGACTTTTGGGTGGAGTGCTGACTCTCCAAACATGTTTTAGGTGGCATCAGGAGTTATTCATTGGGCTCAGCATAGGTTCAGGTATCTGCTTTCTATGTCTACAAATTTGACTTCTCTGGGTTCCTCATCACACTGAAATTGTGCTGGCAAGATTCTATTGTTGGTTCAGTTCGGCTTGGGGTCAGGGAAGGGGACCAACTCCCTAGGGCGAAGCTATGGCTCTCCGGGTCGGTCTCAGGCTTCTTTGTGAGTGATCTCTAATCATACATTTTTACTGAAGGTGCTACTAGACCAGGCAGGGTTACTTCTTTAAATAATTCAGTGCTGGAAGATTTAATTTTCACTCATCTGTATTACAGCAAAATCTGTCCACCCATTTTACTGGGTTCAAGCCAGTCTACCTGCTGTGGGTTTTACTGATTTCTTATACCTTTCTGCTTATTTTTTTAAATATATAAGACTTAAGTTTTAGCTGTTATTCTATCCAAGAGACAGAGTGTTTATTATAAATGTCTTTTATAACCATATAAACCTTTTATAACCCAAGGCAGGTGTAGTGACACAGGCCTGTGTCCTCAGCACTCATGGGCAACATAGTAAGACCCTGTCTCGAAAATATAAATGTATGAAATAAAAACTGAAATTATAGTGACATACACATAGCATCAAGTGACTCTCTTAGCCATTTGAGATGTATGATTGAAGTAAGACGCCACTTCTCCTTCTAAAACTCTGTCTCCACTCAGTACTAACTCTTCCTTCAACAGGAATTCTTCTTCTTCTTTCTTTCCCTTCTCTGGGGAACTCACAGAAGCGATACTGTGGAGTGTATCTTCATATGCCCTCTTTTTCACTTAGCGTAATGTCTTCAAAGGTCATTTATATTGTAGCATGTGTCCAAATTTTATTTTATCCTCAGTTTGCATACAAAGTGATGGGTTTCATCATGACATTTTCATAGGTGTATGTCATTGTACTCGTTGCTTCTTCATCCTCCTGTCCTGGCCCCATTTCTCTCCTCAGACAGCTTTCTCTTCTGCTGAAATTTGATTTCGGAGAAACAACTTTATTTAGAATATAACTGGTCCACAAAGTAAAGGAAAGCTTTAATGTGTACGACCGGGTGACTGGGGACATGAAGGATATCAGTGATGTTGCTGACATGTTGGACACCTCCTTTAACATTTGGCTTTGGTGTGAGATCACTCAGCATGAGATCCACTGTCCTTACTTGCTGCGGTGAAATGCTGCATTAACTATTGGCATATGTTGTACAGAGGACCACTAAATCTTACTCCTCCGAAAGAACTGAAGCATTACACGTAAACCCACTCTTCCTGTGTCTGTCCCCACCCCGAACCTTTGGTAACCACAACTGTATTCTTTGCTTCTATGATTTTGACTGTCATATGAGCAAATCACCAGTGTTTATCCTTCCGTGACTGGTTGTTTCGCTTAGCATGTGCCCTCCGGGTGGACTGGTGCTGTTGCGCATGGCTGGATTTCCTTCAGTTCTGAGGCTGAACAACCCCACAGTTTGTCTGTTCTACATTTTGTTTATCTTCTCGTCCACTGTGAACATTTGCATTGCCTCCACATTTTGGCTGTTGTGATAATGCCACTCTGCACATGAGTGTGTGATGGGTCTGTCTGAGGGTCTGCTTTTCTTCTGTGGTCAGGAGGGTTAGGGCGGCTTAGATCAACATGCTGGGTAGGGGCCGAGAGAGACTATCCAGGGCCTTTTTTCTAACAGTGTGGGCACTGAAGACTCTGTTAGACTCTTCTTGACCCATTTCTGATTCCCCTGGAGCAGTTTTCTGATCAGCCCTTCTCCTAGAACAAGGGTGACACAGAGCTCAGAAAGACACAGGAGGTGAAACATGCTTTGGCTTTGACCGGGCTTAGCCGGAACAGACCAATGTTCTGTTTCTTGAGTAGGTAGGAATGTGGGCAGGTGATGCAGTCCAGTTGGAGGCATGGATATGCTGTCTTCATGGTCCTAACTCTAGCCATGCTCAGTCCTCAAAGACATCCCCATCATGGGCCAGAAAGATGGCATGGTGCTAAGGGGCCTTCTGTAGAACTCAGGGCATGGTGGCTTGTGCTGCTCAGTCCTTAGAGGCTCAAATGCTGGGCTAGAGGGACACTCTGGACATAAGTTGCTTTCATCTGTAAAGGGGAGGGCAAAGAATGGTGTCCTCTTGCTGCATTCACTGAGGAATTAAATGCTTTAGAGATAAAACTCTAAAAGGTCCTAGTACAATGTCTAACATGCAGTAATTGCTCATTCAGTATCAGCTATTATCATCTTCGGTTTGAACTCTTTCAGGAACTTCCCTTAGCCCAGCCTTGACTATTAGTTGGGAAGCTAGAAGATCAGTCCTAGCCTGGGTCATGCCTTCGTGACAGTGGAAAGTCAGTTGCTCTCCTTCTGCCAACCCTAGACACCCTGGCCCAATAGCTAGTGAAATCTCTGACACCTTGTGAAGTCTCACTCCTTCCTACTAAGTTTTGGGTGTGAGTCAGGCCACCCTGAGTGTTCACACTTCCAGGCCCCAGGGTGGGGAAGGGGTGGTGGCTGCCCGTGGCTTTGTAAGCTTCCAGGCAGCTGGGGGCAACTGGAGAGGTTAGCAGCACGAAAAGACGGTTTGTCTGGCTTCCAGGGAATAGGAATATTAATTTGACACGAGGCCAGGTCAGGCCGGACCAGAGGGAGATGAAATAGTAGCAGAAGAATGTGGTGCTTCTTGTTAGGATCAGGCTAGGGATGGCTGCAGCAAATCAGAAGCAGATTGCTCAACCCACATTGGGTGGCTGGCAAATGGGAAGTAATATGTGTGCTTTAGGGTCCCCTGGGCACTCTGAGTAGCAAGCCTGCCTCGGGGCTGGCTTCATCCTTCCTCTCCACGCTGTGGGAAGAATGGGTTTGTGCATCTGTCTTTTGACTTTCTTTTACTTTTGTGTGGTTTGTTTTCTGTCCACATGGTATGGAACCCTCTGTAGGCCCAGCAAGCTGTCTGGGGCTTGTGCTGGGGAGGACCTTAGGACCATGGTTTTCTCCCACTGCATGCTGTACAGACCGCGGCAGGTGGGGCACATTTGCCTGGCTGCTATATTCCTTTGTTTCCCAGTGTCCGAGTTACCAGTGTGGACTTAGCACCTCTGAAAGGTGTAGAAAGTGTGGCTTTCCAAAGTAGCCCAGAAGCTATGCTCACAAAGGAAAAACTAGTTTTCTCTGAGGGAGCCTCCCTGGATACTCTTAGTATACTTAAGGGAGGTTCCCTGCCCAGCGGTAGATGGCCAACACAAACAAACTCAGTGGTATTTTTGGATATGTCTTGTCTCTTAATGCTTGGTTTGGGCATTAGTTACCTTACTTGTCTTTTGTTTATCTATTATGCTTTCTGATTCTGTGTTTTTATGGTTTTTGCATATATGCATGCCCGTGTGTATCTCTGAATATATACATGTTCTTTTTGCTGTGTGTGTTTCTTTGTCCATTTGCTTTGTCTTCTTCTTCTTCTTCTTCTTCTTCTTCTTCTTCTTCTTCTTCTTCTTCTTCTTCTTCTTCTTCTTC
>JAQHUG010000165.1:1655673-1668563 GCA_028555095.1 Dicrostonyx torquatus
GAGAGAGAGAGAGAGAGAGAGAGAGAGAGAGAGAGTATTGTATCATGTATGCACTTGTGAGTGGGTTCACACACCCACATATACAGAGGTCAGAGATGTCATGTGTCTTCCTTTATTACTGTTTACCTCATTCCTTTGAGACAGGGTCTCTCACTTAACCTGGAGTTTGCCACTTTTAGCCAGGCTGCTTGGCCAGCAAGCCCTCTGGGATCTGCCTGTTTTGGTACATCCCTTGTCCTAGCACTGCAGTTACTGGGGATCATGGCCATGCCTATATTTTTACGTGGGTGCTGAGTGTCTGAACTCATCTTTTTGTGCTTGCCCAGTAAGTGCTCTCATCCACCGAATGAGAGCTCTGCACCACCGATCAGAAATAAGAATTGTGTTGGGATTCAGCCACACCCATTCACATGTAGACTGCTCAAGAAATACTTCCGAATGCTACAATCCCAGAGCTGAGTCATCCTTATAGAAAGCAGTGGTTGTGAAGAGTGAAACTGTTACCATCCAGGCTTTATAGAAAAGTTGCCTAAAGACTGCCATCCTTGGTAGTGTGCGAAAGTTCCAGATGAAAACAAAAAATTCCTAGGGGCTTTCTGCCATTCAAAACTCAGAGGAAGATGGTCTGGGGGAGCTGTATGGGGAGATGGAACTCTGCAGACGAATGGGACATTTCTGGCTGGGGGATGGGTTTCAAAAAGCATAGTCTATTAGTTTTTTTGTTTTTCCTCACAGCAGCGCCATGGTGACGAAAGCAGTCTGAGGGAGGAAGGGCTAATAATTTTGGCCGACAGCTTGAGGGTACAGCCCATCATGGCAGGGAAGGCATGGTAGAAGGAGGACGAGGCAGCTGGTGACATTGCACCTGCCGTCAGTGAATGGATGGTGGGTGGTGGTGCCCAGTTCACTTTTCATTGAGTGTAGGATCTGTGACCTTTGGGGAGTGCCCCTCACAGTCAGGATGGAGTTTCCCTGCTCCGTGAAATCTTTCTGGAAACCTCCTCACCGATACACCTAGGGTGTATTTCTGTGATGATTCTAAATCCAGCCAAGTTAATAATTAGGATTAACAGTTAGTGACAAGTGGCGATGAGACATAGGGACGTGGAGAAAGCTGGGATGCTTCTTCTTCTTCTTCTTCTTCTTCTTCTTCTTCTTCTTCTTCTTCTTCTTCTTCTTCTTCTTCTTCTTCTTCTTCTTCCTTTCCTCCTCCTCTTCTTCTTCCTCTTCCTTTTCCTCTCCTCTTCCTCCTCCTCCCTTCTCCTCTCCTCCTCCTCTCCCCCTTCTCCTCTTCCTCATTCCTCATTCCCCTCTTCTTTTTCTTTTTCCCCTCTTCTTCCTCCCATCTTTTCTTCCTCCTCCTTCTTCCTCTTTCCCCTCCTTCCTCTTTTTCTTTTTTCAAGACCGGGTTTCTCTGTAGTTCTGGCTGTCCTGGAACTCTCTCTGTAGACCAGGCTGTCCTCAAAATCAGAGATCTGCCTGCCTCTGCCTCGCAGTGTTAAAGGTGTGTACCACCATACCTATCCGTAAGCTTCTTGAAATTTTCAATGTGTGGGTACCTCCTGTGGCTTCATCTTTGTTTGTACTAAGGACTTTGTTTAGACTAGGGACCCATGGGTGAGTGAAAGCACTGAGCACTGGATCCTCTCTCTACCTCTTCCCATGTATACTGGAGAGATATAGGCTTTTGCAGGCCTTGTTGATTGGGTGGGGCTCAGTGACATTACTGTTCTATAGTTCTGACTGGTGCCATTAGGTCTAGGAGGCCTCTCTGGAGTGCTGGGAGGCTGTCACTGAACCCTGCAGTTCCTGACACCGGCTTATGACCACCTGCAGACCCTTTCCTTCAAAACAGCTCACTGCCTCTGAACAAAGAGCTTCTTTCTGTGTTGAATGTCTCCCAAGAAGTCCCATTAGCTCAAGAGGATACAGCTGGAAGGCTGTGCGTCTTTAGTGATTGACAGAAACACCTCATTTGTCCTGACGTGCTGATGGAGAGGTTGAAGAGCAGCCAGAGAGGACTCTCCCAAGAAGCCCCTCCCTGACTAGCAGGACACACTCCTCCTGAGTTCCCAAAACTTTGAACAGCTTCTCCCCTGGGCATCCTGAGTACAGTGGATGCTTCAGCCTAAATTCCTTGGCCAGGGAAAGACCCAGATGGCAGTGGGGCACATGATGCAAAGAGGACGGTGCTTTCTCAGAGAGCTTTGGGGTCATCTGTCATCTGCACTGGAGCCTCAAAGTTGCCCTGAGCCAGTAGCTTAGCTGGCTCAACAATAGATGCCAAACTTTGACAGTCTGGGAACACAAGGTAGGGAGATGGGGGAAAGGGTAAGGGAGAGAGAGAGAGAGAGAGAGAGAGAGAGAGAGAGAGAGAGAGAGAGAGTAAGAGAGAGTGAATCTTAGGCATTTTCAAGCAAAAGTAATCCTGCCTGCCCCTGGTGGAGCCTAGGAGCACTTGAACCTTTCCCCTTATCTCTTTCATTCCCCCTTATCTGGCTTGGCTGGCAGCAGTGTGGTAGCAGTCAGCCATTTATAGGAGCTTTGCAGTGGGATGAAGTACTGCCCAGCCCATTTTACCTAATGCTGAAAGAAATAAAAGCCCTCAATGTAAATTTTACACCATCACTGCAGGAAGCTAGGCTGCAGGCCACACCCAGGGGCGGGGTTCCCCCTCCTCTCCATACTGATTCTTCACAATGGTTCTGTGAGGAACATAATTTTCCCACCTAAGAACCAGAACTCAGAATCACTGCCAAGGTCGCATAAGCAGAAAGCTGAAGAAGCCAAGTTCTGAGCCATTTGCTTTATCTTGGTTTTGAGTTGTGTCAGGCTGCGTCTCAAGCCTGTAGGCCTCTTCTTTCTCTGGGTAAAGGAATATTTGGGAAACTTATTCCTGACAAGGCTCAGAAATGGAGGTCTAGGTCACATAGGTTTTAAAGAAAATTGTTGTACTTTCTTTTCTTGCAAAGTTTAATTGACAGATAATAACTGTACGTCTTTATGAAGTATGGCATGGTGTTTTGGCATATCTATGCTTACGCAATGATAAACTTGACATCTGAATATCATAAGTCCATTCTTCTAATTATGTTTATAATCCACTGGGTTTTTTTTTTTTTTGGCATTGTCAGAGAGTTGTGATAGGCCCTGGACCTTCACCATTTCTTCTGCCTCTCCCCTCCTGGGACCTCAAGGTTAGGCACTAGTCACTGTACTAGGAGTGCCGCTGATGAAGGCCCTGTCACAGAATAGCCAGGTAAACTCAGATATTCTACAGATCTAGGCCTCAAGAAAGATCCTTGTTCCAGAGTGAAAAAAAAGTCATCCCTAGTCACTTAAGCAGCTCCCTACTGAAGGGACCTGGGTTGATTGTGAGCTCCTGGACTTGGATAAGGGAATGCACAGGACACAGAGCCTTCAGAGTGAGGCCAAGGCTGCTGGAGGCTCCTGGGTAGATCCATGGAAACAGTTTGGTCAATCTATGGAGATGGAGCTAAAGGGGAAAGGGAGATCGATTTTCTGTCTCATTTCTCTTGATCTGGTAACGTTGACTGGCACTTTGGAGCTATTTTTTTTTATAGCTTCTTTGATTCTATTGTCTACAGGCAAAATACAAAGAGTTTAAATAGACTATGGCCCATTTCTTCTTCCCTTTGATCTCCACCACATTCATGCAGCCTTCCTGAGACTGCATGTGGAGACTTCTGAAGGATTCTGGGAAGGACAAACTCAGTTTCCTCAGGGCCAGTGCCAGCCTTCACTGGCTGTGTGTCAGAGGCATGGATTCTTTTACTCTGGTGTGCAGTAAGGAGAGGGCCACTTGTTTAGTTCCTGGCTGCTCAGCTAGCTTAGACCCAAAATAATCACACAGAAACTGTATTAATTAAAACACTGCTTGACTCGTTAGCTCTTGCTTCTTATTGGCTAACTCTTACATCTTAATTTAACCCATTTCTATTAATCTGTATATCATCACAAGGTCATGGCCTACCAGCAAAATTTCAGCACGTCTATTTCTAGCAGCAGATCCATGGTCTCTCTCTAACTCCTCCTCCTTCCTCCCAGCATTCAGCCTAGCTTTCCCTGCCTACCTAAGTTCTGCCTTGCTATAGGTCCAAAGCAGTTTCTTTGCTCATTAATGGTAATCATAGCACACAGAGGGGACTCCCACATCACTGGGGACTTTTCTGAAACTCTCTATTGGTTCCATTTGTCTCAGTGAACTGCTCTGCATGTCTGTCCTGTCCTAGGCACCAAGTTCTTGGGTGCTGAGGTCTTAGTGATGAGCAGGGCCAGGACCAAGTCGATATGGAGTTATTATTTTGTTTGATCCTTTAGAAAAGCCAGAGATATGAAACTAGAATAAACTTAATGTATTTATTCTGTTAGATCAACAGGTTTACCATCACCTACCAGGATATAGTCATAGTAAGTTAATTGTTAGATAAAATATACCTCTGCACTTGGGGCTTCTTTTTCTCTGTCTGACCCATGTAAATGCATGAGTGATAACAAATGCATGCGTGATAACAAATGCATACAGCTATGGGACAGTTGGAAGCGGTTACGCTTTCCTCTCAGCTGGGAGATTCCTCATCTCAAGTAGGATTGATCTTAAATTTCAGAAGATGGCAATAACAAAAGGACTTTCAGGTACAGAAATCCGAACCATTCCTGAAAGTCTCTGTGACCCACGCGCTGACTCAGCCTGGGTCCCCTCTGGAGGCAGGAACCCTGTGGCTCACGATGCTTTATGACATTAGCAGAATGGCTGCAAGCCTTGTTCCTAAGGCTGTGTCGCTGAGGCTTTAGGGTCTAGATGGGAACCTTCGGAGCTCAGCCCTGTTGTGTTGTGGGTAAGTGGTCAGCAGGGCCCCCAGGGGCTGACGTTGCTCCTCAGTAAGAATGAGAAGTATGGGTAGCACCAGACATGGTCTGTATCACACTCTGTCCTTAGTCTCTTCCAGCCTGGAGAGTGAACACCCTTGGCACTGTGTGTCTGTAGAGGTATGGAGATGATGCGGGTTGGCCTTTCCTTGGCCCTCTTGAAAGCGGACACTGTGGCCCTGATCTGCAGGGAACATTCTCCGTAGGAGCATCTTCATCCTTCGGGCTCTATCAGGGGGATTATTCAGCCCTGCTGGCTCCCCACTTACTTTTCTTGTGTGCAGTACCAAAGTAGTCTGAGTTTTAAAGAAAGTTTGTAGTATTCTGCTTAGCTTAACTTTTAAACACATTGCTAGGAGCTATGGTATTCAAGTATCTACAAAGGGAGTCCTACTTTTACATAGGAACCATCAGCAGTGGCCAAAGACAGCTGTTAGATTCTCCACTCCCATGGCCAGTGAGCCCCTTTAAAATCCTCTGAACATCAGGCAGCCTTATTTTCTTGACTACTTTTTATTATGATTTCTGATGATAATGTTTTCTGCTGAACAGGATCGGGTGCCTTGGGGAGACAAGTGCAGTCTCTGAGAAGCCGCCCTGTGCTCAGAGGCTTGCTACCATGCAACATACGCAAGTGCCCCGACAGTTCTCCTGCTATTTGACCTTTAACCTTGGGCCCTAAGTGGCCTCTGGGTGGTGTTATGGTCTAAATAAGGAGCCAGTAGACAACAAGTACTGATTTAGGGATGCACTAATTCAGGATACCACATGTGTGTGAAGCATTGTTCTAGAATCGTGGGCCTGGAGATAAAGGCCTCAGATATTCTTTTGATCCATGAGGGGCTGGAGAGAAGAATTCTATGTTATGTTATGATAGTGTTCAGACTATGTCAACCTCCATTTTTACATTAAGAAAAAGAATTTATTTTTTAATTCGTTTTTGTATTGTGTATGAATTTATTTGCACCATTATGTGTAGGTGCCTGTGGAGGACAGAAGAGGGCATCAGATCCCTGGGAACTGGAGTTACAGGTACTTCTGAGCCAGCTGCTGTGGGTGCTGGGAACCGAAACCGGGTCCTCTAACTGCTGGACCATCTCTTCAGCCCTTAGCCTTTATTTCCATTTCAAACTTACCTTGGGCTTAGTGCCAGGTTGGATTCGAGGAGGAACGCAGTAAGTGACAGAGCGAAGTCTTTGTTCTTGGAGTTGGAGAGCAGAGAGTCAGACATGGGCAGGTGCTCTTATCCCCAACTGTCACCACAGATGAGTGGTGAGCGAGCAGGCTGGCAGTGCCCACTCCAAGGGTTCAGAAAGGCTTTCTGCAGAGGATGGACTGGAAGGAGCTGTTGGGAAACAGCCTCGGAGAGGCCTGAATGACCGTCTCAGATGGGTCTAGGCAGAGCTTAGCTATGCACTGTGCGTCCTGCCTGTATTCTCAGCCTCCACTTCTTCCTCACCCCTGGCTCCTGGTCTCTCATTTGCCACCTGCTTTCCACCAGACTCCAGAGCCTCCTCACACCAACCCTTCCCTAGCTTCCCTTCCCTTCCACTGTCTACGCGCCTGCTTATTCCCTGCCGTTGGAGTCACTTGCATTCTTCTGCATTGAATCTCATTTTGTTATTTCCTGTCCCATATTTTCTAAACTCCCCAGGTCCCTTTGCATTTATTTCCCCATCCTCTCTGGTGCTGTTTGCAGCGCTGCCCAGTTTGTTATCATCTGCAGATTTAATTAGTGTGGTTGATGACCCCTCTCTTCTAGACCGGAGGCTAAGGGGAGGGATGGGTGGGTCCAGGCAGGGCAGGCTCTATAGCATGTGTGCACAGGGTCACGGCTGTGGAAGAGCCTGTTTTGGCTGTGCAGAGGGGACATGTTCCAAACTAGGCTCTCACCTCATATAAGGGGAAAATGCCCCGGGAGCCAGAATTTTCTGGGAAATGAGAGAGTGTAACATGAGGGTCCTGCTCGTTGGGGTTACTGTCCTGCCCAGTACCCCACAGCCAGCAAGCCCCAAAGAAAATCACACAGAGAGTCTACATTAGGTTATTAACTGATTGGCCCATTATCTCAGGCTTCCTACTAGCTCCCATAAGTTATATTAACCCATTGTCAGCCAGTACCTTCTCTCAGCTGGGCTGCTACATGTTGCCTTGTTGGAGATCTGCGCAGGAATGCCAGGGAAGCTTCCTGCTTCCCAAATGTCTCCTGTTCTCCTTGCTCCACCTATACTTCCTGTCTGGTTTTCCTACCGATACTTCCTGCCTGGCCAATCAGCGTTTATTTAAAACATGATTGACAGAATTGTCCCGCACCAGGAGAGGATGCTGGAAGGATTGCACAAATTCTTGAATTCACTTAGCTGTCATACTGTCGGGCAATGGTAGGTGCCAGGCAGCTTGCTAAGCACCCTCCCTGTATCACAGAGGATCTCCACAAGCTCTCTGCATGGCCATCATGATGCCTGGATTAGTATTTTTCTGTTTTACCCAAAGGGAAGCTAAGATACAAAAGAATTATGTGACCTTCTCATGGTCAAAAGGGAAGCAGGAGGTGAATGGTGCTTTCAGTGGGGTCTCTCTGGCTCTTCCTTTCTTATATCCTAGTTCTTGCTTGACATCTAGAACTTTCTATGCTAATGGTTTATTTCCACAGCACTCCAGGTCACTAGACCCTCAAAATGATTCTGTGATTTTTTTTTATCATAGTGACCTATTCTTCCTGAGTGTCTGTGAGCAGTTCTGGAATATCAGATTCAAGATCTGCATGTTAGCTGTTTCAATTGTTTGCATTCATAAATCAATTTAAATTTCATATTAATGGCTCCTATCTGAGTCTGATGGAATAAGGCAGGGCACTAATGAGACAGTTGTGAGCTCCTACAGTTAGACCAGACCTGGTAGACCTGCAGGGTATCACAGTGGTCTTCAATGTGAACTCCCTAGCCTTGAGACAGCAGGTCTTAGTGGAACATCACGTATTCCAGGAAGGGTACTTTTTCCTTGTGTGTTACACCCAATGACACCAAAGCATATGTAACAGGTGTCCTTGTCATTATTCTACAAGTGTTAGTAATTCACAGTCATTGCGACAATTAAAAGTCCATCTATTTCTAAGAGTGATGGTATGGTGCTTGTGGCATGCGTGAAAAGCAAACATGACATTCCTTGAAGGGCCCACAGGGAGCCGAGTAGCTGGAGTTTTGCCCCTCCAAGACTCAGACAGACACATTATTAAAATGATCGGTTTAAAGAGACAGTTCTTGAGCTGAATATATCTTTCACCAGATTTAGAGAAGGCTTTTAAGTTTTTCTATGTTTATGTTTATTGTCTACTCAGCTTCTACCCACAAGGCTGTTGTTATGAGGGATTGGTGACAGGAGAAGGAAAAGATACCTGTCTCGTCTCCAAGACCAGGTGCAGGTCACAGCCTGACTCCAAGTCACACAGGAAACGTGTTCCATTATTCAGTTAAATCATAGTCTAGACAAGTCTGAGAGCAGCTGGACAGGCGCTGTCCATCACTGCATTTTTGGTCACATTAGAGAAGGGGCAGACATTCCTAAATTGGAGAAAGAAGGAAGGCATTCCCTCAAGGATCCTTTGACAGGGGACTCCCTCGTTATTCTATCTTATTGATGATATAAAGAGTCTGGGGGAATGCCGGGCGGTGATGGCACATGCCTTTAATCCCAGCACTTGGGAGGCAGAGGCAGAGGGATCTCTGTGAGTTCGAGACCAGCCTGGTCTACAGAGCTAGTTCCAGGACAGGCTCCAAAGCTACAGAGAAACCCTGTCGCGAAAAACCAAAAAAAAAAAAAAAAGAGTCTGGGGGAAAATAGAAAATTGATCCATCGAGATCACTTGTTAGTCTCGTGTAGAGCAAACACAGTGGATAGCACAATTGTCACAGCCCATGTCTCAGCCCTCTGGCTCCCCAGACACTCTTCAGATAGGCTAGTCTCTACATGCTGTCCAATTTCCTGTGTCCCCTCTCCTCCTGCTTTATTACTTCTATTCTATCCACAACCCTTCTATGCAAATCCAATCATAAAATAGTCAAAGAATAACTAAACCGCTCATAACAGTGTCTCTGGAACCTCTGTTCAAAGAAACCTCAGCTATACTTCGGTAAAAGAAACTCTCTGTGGCATATGCAGTGACGGAATCTATAAGCTCACACACCCAGGAAACCTGCAAGCCTAGAGCTCCCACAGGGCTTGCTGTGACAGCTCAGATGGTACCTGCCCCCCCAAAACATTCTCTAACTTTCTGATAATTTCTCTGCTAGCCTTTCTGCAGCCTACTTCATCTTCCATATAATGAGCCCTTGGCTGACCCAGGCCTTCTTTCTATGAAGTGAGTGCCTTGCTACTGCTTTACTGCTTTCCCTGGAATCTGACAGAAAGAGAAAACAACTTTCCTCAGAAACCTTGCCCGGTTCTCAAACATTATTGGTCTTTATTGTGTTACAAAGTATATTTATACACCAATAATTGTGGCCAAGGGATTGAATATGTTCATTTTCACTAAATGAACCTATATCTGGAGCTCTTCAGTTGTACTGAACATGTCACTCAAAGAAAACCAGCCGTTCAGCTAGCCAGCCAGCCAATCAACCACCAGTGAACAAAATGGCATCCTTGATAATTAGAACCAAAAACCCAAAGTCACAAAACGAAATATAATAACACCTAAATACAAGAAGATATTTAGAGAAAAATCTGGCAGCTCTTGATGGATGAAAGGGAAGACAACAGATAGTTGAGCATCCCCTAGTTACCCTGCCCCCCTTTCCAACACCCACTCCAGCCTTGGTGCTGGTCCCCTGCCCTATGCACTCATTACCATTTTTCTGGTTTCCAAGGAGGTGAAGAGTGTATGATGATGACATGATGGCTTTTATTTCTTTGGTTTACCCTGAACTCTTAAAGCATTTCTGAGCATTCATATTACGTGATACATACTTGCTGAATTGAAGTATTTGGGGATGGTTGACTCATAGGAAAATAGTGAAGATATCCCTTAGTAATGGCTAAGAGATGACTGGGACACATCTTTGGGAGAGTTGGTGATAATAAGATTTTATAGAAGTATGCGATGAGGAAGGAGAGCATCGTAACCTAAGGATCACGTCAATGTTGGATTGGTATGAAATTAGGCATAGGAATACTTTCGGGGTTATATGACCAGCTTTTCAGTACCAGAAAGATGCTTCTCTCTCTGAATGGGATATTTTCCACATTGGTCAAAGGAATGGAGGCCAGAAAAACTGCATACTCTCTCTCTCACATATGGATCCTAGATTTTAACGTTTCAATGTTTGCGAAGAAGGGGGCATGAGAGTAGGTACATGCTATAGAATAGATGTGAGATTTGAGAGGAGTTAAGCAGAGTGGGGGTCACCAGGACAATTATTGGAAGGTTATACCTTATCCACCCTCTTTCCCTCTGCTTCCTCTATAGGATGCAACCAGACTCTGCCATGTGCTCCTGCCTTCGTGAATCTAACTGCTGCATCTTATCTTCCCCACCATCATAGACACAGTGACCCAAATGTAACTAGTATACCAATGACATTCAATATTTGATAGTGCCTAACTTAGTGGCACCTACTGGTGATCGGCAGGATGGCTTTTCAGTTTATTGTCCAATCTAGGACCATTTTGAGAATGTTCTAATATTAAATTAGATGGGATGAGGCAAGAGAAATCAGTCGGGAGTAGCACGGACCAACTGGTCATTTGTCATTTGAGTATCTAGCTCTTTGTCCCCTACTGTCTATGTGTTCTTCATCACCTGGGTAGTGTTGTGCTCCCAGAGTCCTGGTAGGAATGACAGGAAGGTGATCACTTTGTTGAGAGTTTGGAGTCTATAACATCTAATTCCACTTGCTGGATGTCAGTTGTCCAAAAATACCCTTGTTGACAGATTAGAAAAGACTTCAGGCATCTCTTTTTTCCCTCATGCTTTGCCTATGACTTTTGCTCTTCTGTTTGGGAATGGTCATGTGTACCTGAGGCCTAGTCTTTAGGCTACTGGTTTTCCTTGGATTTGGAAGAGGCTCTGTACTTTCTTCTAGCATGCTTAAGGTTCCTGGATTCTCTCTGTTGATAGGAATTTTATCTCTAGCTGCCAGATTCCTATGGAATATTTTACAAACTGCCCAAATAAGCCTTCCATCTATTTTTCACTCTTACTTGGGTGGAACAAGTGATAACCGTGGTAGGTTTAGTTGTAGTTTCCCTTTTGATGAGACTCCCACATAGGTCAAAGGCAAGTGTCTGTGACTCAAGGGACAAGCATACACTCTACACTCTGGCTACCAGACATGCTCTTTAGTTTAATCTTAAAAGTCTCATTATATGCACACTTTTATATAATATGCTTTATAGTTTATAAAATACTTAGATATTGATAATCTCATTTGAGCCTGTGCTAGTGTGGCATTATTATTGACCTTTGAAGATTTATTAATTAAAATGATTATCTTACCATAATATATTACAAGAAACATTTATTTTTAATAAAAAGAAAAAGTAAAATATCTAATTAAATGATTATATAACATAAATGGCATTTTGTTGATGACCAGGGATGCTGAGGATTTTTAAAGTAGTTATTAACCACTTATACTTCTTTCCTTGAACCTGTCTGTTCATTTTTTAAGCCCATTTGTTGATGGGCAGTTTTGTTTACTTCATTTTGAATTTTTGCAGTTCCTTGCAAATCCTGGATACTAGCCTCCTGTCTGAAGTACAGCGGGTAGAGATTTCCTCTGCTGCTGGTTTCTTTTTCTCTATAACTGTCCATTGCATGGAGCCTCTCCCCCATGTGTGCTGATTCTTTGGAATAATCTGTGCTGTTGGAGTTTAGGAAGTCCTCGTCACCCCAGCATCTTGAAGAATGTGCCTCTGCTTCCTCTGTCAGGTTCAGTTTCAGATTTAGACTCAGGTCTTTGATACACTCTGAACTGATTTTTGTACAAGGTGAAAGATACAGATCTAATTTCATTCTTCTTCAGGTGGCTATCCAGTTTCGTCAGAACTATTTGTTGAGTGGCCTATCTTTTTTTCCCCTACCATATGTTTTTTCTACCTTTGCCAAAAACTGGGTGGTTCTATCTTTGTTGGTTTAATTTTTTTAAGAGAAAAGAATGTAACATTTTCATAAAATTATCTTTAAAACAAAGAAGGAGTTTATGGCATTATTTTACTTTTTTGTGTGTTGTTTCCTCTTAGCTCTCTTGAGTTATAACTAGTATATTGCCAACTGCTCAAATGCAATAGGTTGTGTTCTGATAAATTCGCACACCTTGGAAACAATCACCAAATAAGGAACTATCACTAACAAATATCACTAACAGTTCCACATTTCCTCCTTTAATGGCTTCCTTTCTTACAATCAAGTAGCATTCTTATGCTACAATTACTCAAAGATTGCCTCTTAATTTCAACCATGGAAGCTTGTCAAAAATGATGTAGCTGATGAGTGGCAGAGGCAGGGACCAGTCCTCAGGTCCTAGTGCTCCCATGAGCCTTCCCTCCCAGCCTTCCCATGAGCTGTTTCTACAGGATAACTATCCCTCACTTCTTCCAGATGTGTGCTTTCTGAAGCAGAATGCAACTCTTGGTACGGTAGAGGCTCTGCCACCTGGTTCCCAGGGTTGAAGCCCTTGGTACGGTAGAGGCTCTGCCACCTGGTTCCCAGGGTTGAAGCCCTTGGTACGGTAGAGGCTCTGACATTTGCCCTCCAGGTTCCCTCAATATTTTGTCTTCTGCTGGGATTTGAGTAGTGCTTCCTGTCTGGGGTGCACTGATAAGTCCTCCAGAGTGGAGACTCTGTGACAAGTTGGGGTCACTTCTAAGTTCCTGCCCCTTTAGGTAACCAGAAAAATAACAAAAGTGACTCAGATTTCAGATCCTTAGGTCCCTCCTTGATTGCCTTCAAACTTAATTTTGGGACTAGGTAAAGATTTTACATAACAAAGGCCATGCTGCTG
>JAQHUG010000165.1:1669383-1690224 GCA_028555095.1 Dicrostonyx torquatus
CCTCACAGTCCTGACTTCCTTGCTCATTTTCTCCCTCCTTCTGCTCTTCCACTGGACCTTGGTAGCTCAGTCCCTTGCTCTGGTGTGAATGTGGGTCTCTGGCTCTATCTCCATCCATCAAGCGAAATTTATATGGTGACGATTAAGATATTCAACAAAGTAACTATGGGACAAGTTCAGGCACCCACTCCTCTGCTGCCAAAGTACCTAGCTGGGACATCCCTATGAATGCCTGGGATCCTCTCAAGAAACAAGTCCCTTGCAAATCTTAAAAAGACTCTGTTACAGGTTTGGGGCAGGGTTTGGTGGGCATTTGGATCTGCCTTCTGCTTTTGATGATCACTGACCTTCCTTACCCAGGCCTGCAAAAAGTCAGAGTTGGAGAGATGTCCCTGGTTGTCACCCAGAGACACACAGGAGAGCAAGGTCTCGTCTTTCCTTATCTAGCCATGGAACTCTTCCCTTGCTTAATGTCAAGTCATGGTGTCTCTGGGAGGTCCCCACTCCTAGGCTGGAAGTTCGTGAGAGCTACGATGAAGTTGGTTATGGCAAGAACAGGGTTAGATGGTGGGGACCTCTTGCAGAGCAGAGCGTGTCCTTTTTTGTTTGTTTGATTTTGTTTTTATTTTTGTTCTTTTGAGACAGGGTTTCTTAGTAGCTATGGAACCAGTCCTGGAACTCGCTCTGTAGACCACGCTGGCCTCAAACTCACAGAGATCCGCCCCTCCCCTCTGTGCTGGGATTAAAGGTGTGCACTACCACCAATTGGTGTGGAGTGTGTCTTAAGCGGATCTTGCTCTAGTGTTGGAAGTGAACTGTCCGACTTCATATTCCACTTCTAAATCCACTGTGATGGCTGTGCGAGAACACTCTCAGTACCGCATGGCTGAGCTCCTCCATCTGTTTGAGTATTAACTGTGGTGATCTGAGAATGTGGGGTCCCTGGGGATTTTCTCATCCTCACGGTGGAGCCATGGACCATTGGTCCCTGCTGATCCCAGTTCACCTGGGTTGGTGATCTTAGCAGAGTCTATGAGAGCCTGACCCACCCTGTCCCCCTTCGTTGCCTCCACGTTCCTCTCCCCGCCCATCCTCTGGCAGCCCCATTCGCAGGTCGTGATGTACTGCAGCTGATGTTCTCAGCTCACAGAAGGGCCTGGGACCAGAGTACACGGAGGCCTCTGGGGTCAGCACTGGGCTGGTTTGGCAGGACTGTGGGGAAGGAGTCTCATGGAGTATCAGTTTCCAGTGTTTGGCTGGAGCTGCATCCCATTCGCTCTTGTCTCTCTAGAGGGAGGACGTGGTCTTGGGAAGCCACATACAATCTTTGGATAACAACAAAAAGACATAAACAATCGGTATACTCTCACCAGGAGTCTGCAGAAGCAGCCAGGAAGCTGGAAAGAGGTGGCCAGGGTGGGGGTGAGTCTATCTTAGTTTTAAACCCTGCTCTTCTACCTTCAGAGACTGATATCTTGAGGGGAAGGGCTCAGGATGGCCTATGCTGATGGGTAATGTGCCAGGAAACGTGAACTTCTACCCTGGTTCTGCTCCTACTTAGCTGTGTCTAAACTCAACCAATTCAGCCTATGGGGCTTAATGTCTTTAGTTGCTCCTGAGGGAATGTTGTCAGGGATCTTTAGTGGTCTCTCTGACTCCAGAGTTCTGTGGCCACATGGATTCTCTCTGCTGAAATGTATCTGTGTTTATGTTTCAATAGCAGGTTCCTGGGTCCAGGAGCTAGCAGCACGGCTGTGTTGAATAGCAGCATGGCCATCTAGGGTTTGACATGTAAGCACACCCCAAACTTGTACATTATGAGGCTCTTTTATATTTTTTAGGGTATCCCGGAGTCTTCTACTTAATGCTACAATGTACTTATTAGCTCATGAAGCAGTATGCTCCCAAATACATACAATTTCAGTTCAGTTTAGGTTGGGTTCCGTGAGTACTGGGGTATGTGCCAGTGATTCTAGAAGGGACAGAGGTCTACATATGCAATGGGCACCAGAGGTTCTCAGGAATGGAAAAGCCTTCCAGGGTTCTTACAGGGCTCAAGAGCAGGTGGAGACTTGAATGACTATTTGCTGACATAAGAGAAACATTCAGGAAATACATGGAAGGGCAATTGAATTATCTCGCCCAGCCAATTAGATTTGTATTGTGTTGGCCAAAGGACACCAATTACTTTCTGGGCTGTGGTTGCCTGCTTTTGAGAGTAGTCACAGGACTAAAATGTGACAGTCTTTATTTATGGATATTTAAACCAAAGAAAATATTTGATGAACATTTGCTATATGCCAGGCACTATGGTGGCTTTGAGAAAAGAACAATCAATACGATGTGTTCTTTGTCTCCATGAAGCTGTTGTTCTAGACTAAAGGGCAGCCCTTAATACTGTGATGACTGCAGTGGTGGGTGCAGAACTATGAAGGGGGCAGGGTGAGTTATACAGGTCAAAGCGAGAGACCAAATGTTGTCCAGGGCCACAGAAACAGCTCCTGGGGCAGAGGTGCTCAAGCTGAGCCCCAAGTAGGAGTTTACTGGGCCTGAGAGAGAGGATAACTTAGAGATGAGAAGACTGAGCACAAGAAACTTCTGAGATGGGAAGATGGCTGGATGATGGAGCTCTGAGGTGGAAGGTGGGTGGAACAGTTGGACACCAGTGAACAGGGCTGTGTGGCAGAGTAGGGGAGGAGGAGGAAGCCTGGTACCTTAGATTAGGACTCCTTTAACTTTCTTCATCAGTGACCCCTTTTTACCCAAGAAATTTTATGTGGCCTCAAATACACAGGTATATGAAATAGATGTATTTCATATATATATATTTTTAAAAAGTCTGTTGATCTATCATCTATCTATCTATCTATCTATCTATCTATCTATCTATCTATCTATCTATCTATCATCTATCTAGTTTTACCATTCATTAAAGACAAAAGCAAGTTTACATAATAACGAGATGGATATGATTGTTCATTTTACATAAAGCATTAAATCTCAGGTGCATATTTGATACCGAAGGGCACAGAAAAATATCTTCAACATTTTTCAGTATTTTGGCTTTATAGTCATTGATGTTAAGAACTTTACTTCATATAAATATGTGGTATAAAATAACAGAAGTAAATTTAAGATCATTTTAGGAATTACTGGAAACTCTGTCTTGATCCCAAGTCAAAATTCATTTAACAGTTTGTAAATGAAGCTCAACTCAGCCATTTGTAAAATTATACATACTAACACAGTACAGTCTATAGATGTACTAATTTAATTCTTTATAGGCTGAGTGCAATATTAAAGTGCTTTGTTTATTTTCATGATGAAACCCTTCTGTTTATGTAAAAACAGAAAATGGTGTACATAGAGAGAAAACACTTCTCCCCACAAACCAAACCAAGCCAACCAACCAACCCAGGAGCCAAACAGGAGTCTCCAGTCCCAGGGAAGTGACTTTGGTAGCACCCGTTGACACTGTGTGGTGACACATGGCCAAAGTGCACATGCTGTGTGCTTGGGGCCAAGGCGTTGGTGAACTTGCATGGTACATCTCAAGTGAATATTGCCAGAAACACCTCAGTCTTATTACCCACTTGATTTTGAATTAATTTTTGGCCGTTGTGCATTCAGAAACTACTTACTATTGCACACATTTTTTAATAACTCCCACTCTCAGTCAAGTTGCCCTCACATCCAGTCATGCCACACCATGTGGGGTTCACAACCCACAGTGTGAAAAGTTGGGTCTTCCTTGCCTACTTTATGAACCCAGCTCTTTGTTTTGTGCTTAGTTGGGGACACGTTTGGGGAGCTAACTCACAAAAGTTCAAAGAGACTGATAACCTTCCGTGGGAAGATTCATCGCCTAGGGCTTTTTACACTGTCTCTTTCCTCTGCTGACAACTGCATTCTCTGTTTCAGTGTGTTTGACAGGACCTTTAATGCTAACTGTCTGGCTGGGTTTGGGAGACCTTCCAGACATTACGTTTAGGTATAAAATCTCTTTTAGGGATGGGTAAGACAGGAAACGTCTTATGCTTTAAGTCAAATTTCATGCAAGGATCTGAAAGTAGTGTGTTCAGACTCTGCTCTCAAATTTGGCAGATACTGTCTACCTTGAGTCTGTGAGTTCCTTTGTGGCACAAGGGGTATCTTAAAAACCCTGTAGATAATTTTTAAAGTACAAGGCCCAACAGAAGCAGGATTCCTGGTTCACAATTTTAATCTAATAGAAACCAGTTTTCCCCAGTGGCGACTCACCATTTTGTGTAATGCTGTGCTAAGGGCCGGAGGAATATATAAGAACTGCATACAATCCCTGCAGCTAAGAAGCAGGCTCGCTATATGAGTGGGGCCTGGTTAAACTGATGTTCATGGAACATTCTCCAACAAGACACACTAGAAGAGACTTTATCTCAGATCCTCAATGTTCTGAACTATTTTTAACTCTCTCTCTCTCTTGTTTTCTTTTCAAGAAACTGAGGCTAACTTGCTTAAGTAACTTACTGGCCCGTGTTCCTACAGCTGTAAAATCTAGGTTCAAATCTTTTATCTGTTGGACTCAGAAGCTCCAATTCCTCCTGTTCTTCTACTCTGCCTCCAAAGAACCCAAGTTCCCAAAGAGAACAGAACAAATAGCACCTGGGACCAGAGACCAGGAAACATCTTTTTGTTATTGGTGTTTTAGCTTACTGCCTGTTAACCTCCAATTTTAGATTCTTGTGTTAGTAAGACAGAGCTTGGCCCATGATTTTCATGTTTTTGTTCAGAAGATGCAATGAGGCACACTTCACATCAGCTTGCATCAGCCTGGGTGACCTTCTTTTTACGGGAAGGTAACATTTTGTGACATGAAAACATCACGACAACTGGCTGTTCACTCCGCAAAACTACATCCCAACTTTGACTTTCATTTCAAGCAAGTTCTATTTACAGACAATGGAAAAGCAGAATACTTCGCTGCAGAAAATTAGCATCCCCAGTGAGAAGAGTCAGTTGGTGTAAGACTGGGCTGCCACGGGCAGAACCTCTAAAATTGTAATGGCCAAAGAAGGTAGTATTTTGTCTTTCCAATAAAGATGCAGGGAGCAGCCCTCGACCCAGATTCTCTCTTAATTTTTTTGATGTTGCTGGTCTGGACTTTGACCTCAAGGTCTGAGTTACAAGGCCGTATCCAGGCAACAGAGATGGAGAGAGAAGAAGATGAAGAGTCAAAGGTACCTATTGTCTTTGAAGAAAGCTGCTGGAAGCTGCTTCGTAACACATTCATCATGTTGGCCAGCAATTACCCAAATTCTGGGAACGCCTCGCTGCAAAGGACGTATAGTCTTGATCCTGGAGGACCATCTGCTCGGTGAAAAATGAAGAAAATGAGAATGACTGTCTGGGGACAGCTGACAGTCTGCCACCACTGCCGTGGAATTTGGCCTTTGCTCCCCCAACCCTTTCTTAAACTTTGAACATCTGTACCCACTTAATGGACATTTGGCACGAGCCCAAGACACAATGTCTCAATAAAGTTAAAAAGACATTTGTCTCAATTCAGAAATAAAGACAAAGCATAGGATATTAAAATTAATGATGTCTTGATTTCATCTAAGCGTGAAGGATGATGCTGCTTGTCACCTATCATCGACAGCATCTTTTCCGGGGCCAAAAAAGAGCAGAGGCTACAGAGGGCCACTTTGCAGATGGTTCCTTTTCTTATTGTTATTTCACTGAGCAAAAGCTCAAGTTACCATTAGAAACAGCAGCAAGTGATCGATAGCACTGTCTCATCACCCTGGCTATTCCAACCAGAGGCAGGAAGTGGAAACCTGGGAGATTCTTACCGAAGGACACTCCCATAGCTGTGTCAGAACTGCACTGCCTGTGGGAGCTGGGGCAGAGTGTCCATCAGAGGGTAGGCACTAGGTTCTTTATGTGCCTTCTGATTTGATTGTGTAGTGACTGACAGGGGGTTTTGGCCAATAACAATGCTTGTCTCTCTCCACTGAGTGGAGTTAAACCATCAAGGAGAGCAAACACTTCTTGGTTTTGAAGATTACTTTTATCACATTTAGTTTTTTTCCCATAACATTGGGTAAATAACTCACTTGAGTCTTCCGTACTTGGTTTCCACAACTATAAAATAGAGCCAATCATCACACCTACCTTTCTGACGTATTTCTCATTCTTCTGCCTTAAAACTAGGGAGCTTTCGTTCCTGAAGTAATAAGTTCTGGAAGCCTGAACTACTAAAAGTGTGTGTGCATGTATGTGTGTGTGTATGTGTGTGTGTTCGAGTCATCATGTACGAATAAATATTCTTCCTTTGTATCGTGAGAGCTCTAAAATATCTGTCTTCATTTCAGAGATTCGTGAACACCTTCGTAGTCAAAGAGGAAAGCCCCTTGCACGGCGCTGCTGGTCTCCCTCGCGCACTGGAAAGGCACAGTCAAGGCTATGGGCTCATGGCTTCCACTGTTATCTTTACCCCTAAACCAAGACTGTAGAGCATGGCTCCCTGTAAATAAACCTGGGGAATGAATTTCACTGGACACTGCATATGCAGACTACACACAGAGTCCCTGTCTTCTCAGCGTGACCCTGTGTTCCTTGCTTCACAAAGTGTGTTTGGTCAGGAAAACCGTCCTCTCCTCTAGGGCATGGGTGTCCAGGAGTGAATGGAGGCTGTCCCCAACCATCATTTTTGGAGAGAAGGGCTAGAGCATGGGTCTTAATCTACCTCACCGGCTTTATCCCAATACAGATGGTACATCTGCTTCTTCCCAACGTGGTACAAAGGTTCTATGTAGTTTCCAATAGTCATTTGATGAAGAAATCCACAACCAACATGTTCATTTTCTCTCTGCATACAGTATGTGTGACTATTTTTTTTTAAAAAAATTGTTTTAAACGTATCACAAATAGTGGCACCTTTGCCAGGTTTTACTACTCAGCTTTTGTCCTCTTTCATTCTTTGGTGACAGAATTAGTATCACAAAGAATTTACTACTTGTGTTTTATTAAAAAATGAGGGTGAATCTCTGGAACAATGTGACAAGTATTTATTTCAGACATGGTGACCACGACCGAGTAGGTGGCTGACTTTCTCCAGTGTTCATCGCTGCATGTCCATTCCTTTGAGTGACATCCATGGGCAGTATGATGGCTTGTCCTGGGATGCAGACTCACATTGCACTCACGCTGGACCATGCATAGGGTTGATGGGTTGATATTATTTTAAGTGGGTCATTTAAAGCACTGTGGTCTATGTCACTTGCTCTTAGGTTTGCGCGGTCCCTTTGTGATCTGAGACAACAATCCAGCACAATCATAGAGGAGGAGCACAGATTTCATCAGTGAGCAATGAAACCTGTGTCTGGAGACAAACTGAAAAGTTGGTGCCTTGAATGCCAACTGACCGACTCTTATGCATTAGTGCAATTTCTATGGAAATCATAATTGTATAATTTTCAAATCTGTTTATAAAATTATTTTATTTCCCTCACGGAGCCACCAGCCTCCGTGGGCCACACTTTGGGAACACAGACACTTTGGAACCAGAGCATATCTGGAACAGAATAGATACATTGGGTATGGGTGTGTAACACTGGCTCCAAAGGACATTTAAAAGGGACAAAACTCCCAAACTGAAGGAATAAGAAGTCTGGGCTTCTAGAGCTGGGAACTGAGAATTTTCGCTGGATTCTTACAAGTGTTTCTATTTCTTTTCCCTTTTTATTTTGCAGAGCAAAAGCCAGGGATCTGTCTTTGTCCGGATCCACGCCCCATGGCAGGTGCTGGCCAGGGAAGCAGAATTCTTGAAGATCAAAGTCCCCACCAAGAAAGTACGCACTTGTTTCTCCTGGATTCTGGGCCTCCTGAGGGCTGGATGCATGCGGATGATTTGGGAATTGGGCCATGTGGATGTGGCTTTCATGGAGTTGAAGTCAAACTTGTCACCCCAGGGATCCTAAATATGTGGCCAGGAGGTGGGTGGGACAGAGAAGAGCTGGTGTCCCTCTGTCTGTCTGTCAGACTTCCACGCTGTCTGTAGAGCCAAACATCTCATCTTTATTTATTTTTTCTGTTGCACCTCCTTTTCCATTGCTCCTGAAGTGCTAGACCCATCAGGCATTTCTCTGTGGTGAACCTGGCAATGGGATCAGGCAACAAGCTGTGTTAAGTCAGGGGCGCGGGGAAAAAACAGCACCAAGGACGCTATGGGCATACTGTTGTGGTTGGAGTGGTGGCTTCTGCTCTTCCAGAAGTTAGGAGGTGCTCCACATGTGAGGAGACTGAAACCAGTAGGTGATGTTTTCACAAGCTCGGTGCCAGTGTCTCACCTGGGGATCACAGTTTGCTCGGTTGGTATGGAATGAGGCTCGGAAACCAGCGCTGTGGAAAAGTCATCCCCTGGGGCTTGTGCTGTGTGGGCTGGGTGCCTCACAGCGTAGATAGTGTGGGAGGTAGTTTTCAATTAGAACAGCATATGCACAATTTAAAAGTCTCCCCAGGGAATTCTCCTCATGTCTCTTTGTACAACAAAATTCAGCAAAACAGCTCCCAAGAGAAGAGAATTATTTGTTCCCAAACTTTCCATTCTTTTTTTCTCAGGCATTTTAGGGAAAGGAGCGGGACTGAACTCTGAGCATCTTCGACGCACTGGGGTAGATGGTGGTTGTGTTAACCATGAGTGGTGCTCTACGGCTGAGACCTCCCACTTTGTTGCTGTCTCTGCCTCACACGGTGTTGTTTCACAGATAGTGACTTACCTCTGCACAGATCCTGATTCTCACTCTAACAACCAGTTCTCCCTCCATGTCAGGAGCAGAACTCCTACATCTGCTGCCTCTTTGTACTGCCATTCCTGCCTCCCCATCTCATCCTCAGTATTGATCCTTAGAGTGATGAGCACCAACTTATCTTGTTAACTGTGCTAACAATATCATAGCTGTGCACAATCTTCAATGCCGGCAGGTCTACTGCCTGTCAAAAGTCATGCATTTAATGCTAGCATGTGTCTGAGCCATCAGGAATTCTCCAAAACCAGGAAAAGAATCTGTAGATTTTGTTCCTATGATTTATTAAACGGGAGCAACAAACGTCCATCGAATAATAAGCAAACGCAGAGATGAAGATTGCCTATAAGTTTTTTGATAAAACATAATTGCGGCGGAGTCACATGACTGAAATAGTCACCCTATTTTATTATTTGCTTAGCTTTATTTATACACTCACTTGGGACACAGAGTCTTTCTGTGTAGTCCAGGCTGGCCTCAGTCTTGCATGCCTCCTGTCTCAGCTGCCTAAGTGCTAAGACTACAGTTGTGTGCTACCGTGCCCAGTTTCTTACACTGGTGGTTTTTCCATATGGCTGTCTGTGTTCTTGATCCTCTGATTTAGTTTGCTTATTTCTAATCCTATTGATACAAATCCATGTGCTGTCTCTGTTCTGGGATGCCACGCTTCCCAGCCAATGTATGCCTGATCTCTTAGCAATACAACTCATGTCTTTCTGGTAGGATCCTAACTCGCCTCCCCCACCTTCACTCTCTCCGGTATGTTCTTGTCCCTTTTCTTTGGTTCATTTGAATAGTTGATGTTGTTTTCACCCCATTCTGCCTGTGTCATGGGCTCTATTTCCATCTCTGCTATCTGGTCTTTGGGTAGAAGGGGAGCAAATCTCTACTATCTATTCCTGAGTGGCAGGAGAGTCTATCGTGGCAAGCCTTGTAGCAGAGAGCCTAGTGGTGTTGGAGAACTGTATGCCATTGTCTGCATCCCCAGTCCACCGCTTGGCTTTCTTCTTGGCTCTCCTCCCAGTCTTCCTTCTCCCTCATGCCTTTCCGTCACCATCCACCTTGCTCTTTCTTTCTCTGTTCTTTGCGTCATCCACCCCTCCTCTGCAGCTCTCGTGTTTCTGCCCTCTGACTCCTCATGCCCAGGCAGCCTCCTGCTCACCTTGCTTTCTATCCCTTGTCTGCATTTGTCCTTCCCCAGCTTTGTAGCCTAGCTCTTCATCAGTGACAAGCCTGACTTCT
The DNA here is from genome assembly GCA_028555095.1 of Dicrostonyx torquatus. NCBI lineage: Eukaryota > Metazoa > Chordata > Mammalia > Rodentia > Cricetidae > Dicrostonyx > Dicrostonyx torquatus. The sequence continues at coordinate 1,679,412 of JAQHUG010000165.1, forward strand.
GAGCTGCAGCTCCCATACCTTAGCTCTTTGGAACTCATCGTGTGTTGCAGAGTTAGGGCTTGAGTTTGTCAATGAGTTGACCTGGTTGAGCCATCTTATAAGCATTCATCTCGGGGCTTCTTCCCTTTCCATGTTGACAGCACAAGGCATTAGGCGTTATGTTAGATAAGTTCCAAGAACAGGCATGGAGCCTGGGGTTTCTACTCATTTATTGTGTGGTTTGAGAGTGTAGCATCCTCTTCAGGGCCTCTGTTTCCTTGCCTATGATTCAGGCATAATCTTGCCCACCTAAATTTCTTAGCAGGTGATTTTAAGAAGCTGGCTCTTAATGGGTGGTATGGAAATGGGCGAGTGTGTGGTTGAGTCCATGTCTTGAACTATTTGTCTGAGTGTTCTCAATTCCTGGCATACCCCAGTCAGCTTCCTTCCTCATCTGACGTTCAGTCAGCGCGGATGCAGTTTCTGGTGTATAAAGTCTTCAGAGAGCCCTGAGGCCACACAGCAGCCCAGGCCCTTGGGAGCTGAGGACAGTGTCCAGGGCAACAGGAAGCATGCACCTACCCAAACAGAAGGCAGCCAATGGAGGCTGAGTACGTTGCAAGAGCACAGCTCCGCCTGGAAAGTTGGTGGGTTGGGGGTCTGAGTGAGGCTGTGACCGCTCCTTCAGGCTGTGCAGGGATCAGAAAACACTTTCTCTAACCCAATAGTTTTGGGTCCCAGACTCCACACAGGTGGAAGGTTCTGGCATCCTTCTGTGTGCTCAGCCACATGGCCCCTGCTGGTTTCCATATTCATAGCATTGGGGGGGGGGTTGGCTTGTAGTTGGCCTCACAGCAGGTCGTATAAACAGAGAGGAGGCTATAACTTGTGTTTGCAAAAGTTAATCAGAGACTCTGATCCCAGGACTGAGGGTAGATTAAACCCACTTCCTGCAGTGAGGGAGGGCTGTGGATTAGGGAAGATGAGACAGGGCTGTCTGTGGAGGGCCAGCACTACTCTTTTTAAAAATGGGTTTGGAAAATGACTAAAATGAGAATAATCCACACTAGCAGAGAGTCCCAGCCTGTAGGTGGTGGGAACGTGAGGCACGGTTCAGGATCAGTTGAGCATCTTCTGGGTCGCGATGGCTTGGACCCAGTAAGGTCCAGAGAGACCAGAAAGATGTGGAGGAAGTCATGAAGTTGAGATCTCAAACCTGCACAGATCCAGTGTAATGTGTCCAGGGACTCAGAGTCCTGAGCACAGATATTAACTGGGAGGGGGAGTCTTGGAAGGAAGCATTTGTTTTCCAAAAACAACAACAGAGGGGCCTGCATTTTGTGAGGGACACTCCACAGGCACACACAGGAGGGAGTAGGAAGGCTGGTCTCTGGTCCTGAACAGTCTAGGGAGATTCGAGATGGGTGACTTGGGGGCCGATGCTATATCCCTTCTGCTTATTATGAAGATGATCTTCCTAGATCAGGGTCCACATCTATGCTCCTCCCCTCCCCTTTCTTGTGAGCAGTACTCCCTTCCTCAGCCCTGACATTCACATTTCCCGAGCCTCCCGCAGAGACAAGACTAGGGATAGGTGTGTGTGCGTGCGTGCGTGCGTGCGTGCGTGCGTGTGTGTGTGTGTGTGTGTGTGTGTGTGTGGCAGCTGGGGCTTTTTAAAAGGAATGTTCTTGTCCACAAAATCATATTAACACAGCCCAAAAGGAAAGAGCCAGGATGGGTAGATACCACTTTTGCCTGATCCACCAGCACTTCAGTGGCTGTTGCTAGTAGATTGTCTGGTATGGTACCATTTGCTACCCCCAGGATCCCATAAGGACATCAGATTAGGTGTCTTTTGCGTGTAAGTAGGTGTTGTTTGAGCAGGTCAGACCTTTCTTAGCAAAGCAAGGTTAGATAGATCTTCACATCTCACAAACGTTGGTCGCACTGCAGTGGTGTGGGGATCAGCAGGTGTCTGAAAACGCCTGGCACAGGGCTGCATGTCTCCCCCAGGAACTGCCGTCACTGAGGCTGAGGCTGCTGCATGTCTCACAGCCATGCGTGTCAGGCTGCACAGTTGGCACTGGCTTGGGTTTCTCTGCTCCTTCCCTTTCCTCCCCCTTCATGGCCAGCATCTGCAGCAGTGGGAGACATGGGGCAAGTCCATCCACTCACTTAGGCAGCCAGCAGCCCAGATGCAGAGTCTTTGGAGAGGCAAGGACAGATGACCATTAGACTGTGGACTGGGGAGGGGAATACTGTTTCCTAGGGAGCAGGGTGAAGCAACATGATGGGTCCATGTGTACGCTCTGCCTTGCCTTGATTGGGGATGCTTGTGGGAAAATGGTTAGACTTGCCATACAGCAGGGTGAGCTGGGGAGCCCATTCCAGGGGGAAGCAGCCGTGTGACAGGTGTAATAGGGAAGGCCTGAGCTCTACGCTAGGCTCTGTCTCAGGCACGCGTCTATTGTCTTCTTCTCAAAATGAAGTCTGAGTTGGAGAGTAATAAAGAAGAGAACCCAAATGGTTCCTTTTATGAAAAGACAGATAAAAAAGGCCTGTGAAGTCTGGGGCATGTAGGGAAATGCAGGAGAAATAAAGATGATAAAAACCAAAAGTAAAGGTGACAGACACAAGTCAGACAGACTTTCATGCCGAGCTTCCTGGTAGGCAGAGCAACAGGAACTATGGCTCCTGGCAGCTGCAGGAATAAACTGATTCCTGGGCAAGGGGAGGACAAACTCTTTTCAATTACAAAGTATAACTTTCTTTAAAGGTGCTGAACAACGTAGAAGAGATTAGGTTTCAGTTACAAGTTCATATATAAGGCTAGAATATTTTTTAAAGAGTTTTTTTTGTTTGTTTTTCGCAACAAGGTTTCTTTGTGTATCAAACAGTCCTAGCTATTCTGGAACTAGCTCTTGTAGACCAGGCTGGCCTTGAACTCACAGAGATCCATCTGCCTCTGCCTCCTGAATGCTGGGATTAGAGGTGTGTGCCACAACCGCCTGACTAAAAAAGACTTTCATACATTAAACATTTTAAAATTATGTATGTGTGTGCACGTGTGTGTGTGTGTGTGTGTGTGTATGTGTGCGCGCGCGCACGCGCATGTGAATCTGTGGAAGCCAGAAGAGGATGTCAGGTCCCCTGCTGTTGGAGTTGCAGGTGTTTGTGAGTTATCCAACATGGATGCTGGGAACTGAGCTTAGGTCCCCTAGAAGAGTATCAAACACTCTTAACTGCTGAACCATTTCTCTATAGCTCTTGGCATAATCTTTTATTTTTTAAATATAATATTTTTATTACTTCATTGAGAATCTCATACAATGTACTTCTTTGTTACTGTTCCATTGCTATGAAGAGACACTGTGGCCAAGGCAACTTGTATAAAGAAAGCATTCCATTAGGGGCTCGCTTCCAGCTTCAGAGGCTTAGTGTGTGGTCATCATGGTGGAAAGCACTGGAGCAGCAGCTTCAGGCTTTGCAATGCACAGACAGCAGGAAGGTGAACAGATCACTCACTCACACACACACACACACACACACACACACACAGAGAGAGAGAGAGAGAGAGAGAGAGAGAGAGAGAGAGAGAGAGAGAGAGAGCTTGGAATAGGGTTTTAAAACCTCAAAGCCCACCCCCAGTGACATACTTCCTTCAATAAGGCCACACCTGCTCCAACAAGGCCACCCCTCCTAATCCTTCTAATCCTTTCAAACAGTGAGGAAGCTTTCAAATACACAAGCCTATGGGGCCATTCTCATTCAAATCCCCTCACGTTATTTTGATCAGATTTACCCCTCTCACTCCTAGTCCTGACTTCTCCAGAATTCACTCCCTTCTATCCACCTCCTCAACTTCGTGTGTCCTTCCTCTTTTAAAATATCCTACCCAGTCCATCTTGTGCTTCCAATATGCATTGGATTACATTGAGGAGGCAGAGATCAAGTGATGCTGTCCTAGCCAGGGAACACTTGGAGACATAGGAAGCTGGAAGGGGTATGGAAAACCTTTCCCATGGTGCCATTACGGTGGGCACAGACCTGACTCTTTCATTTCAGACTTGTGACCTAACTCTAGGAGAACAATATCAGTTATTTCAAACCTTTTGGCTTGTGGCAATCTGTGATGGCAGTCCTTTGAAGTGAACACATCCCTTCTGGCAGGAAGCAGGAAATGAATGGCTCAGGACAGGGGTCTTTGATATCTTTTGCCCTGCTTACCAAAAATCTACTTGGCAGTGTCTGAACCTTCTTCATTGCCACCTGCCTTTGAGTCTGGAATGGACAGCTCTTTGTCTATGGGTCCTCCTATTTGAACTTGGCATGTCTGTGGTCACTTCTCTACATTCTGTTGCTGTCAGATGAGTCAGGAGGTTCTGACAGGGATAACAGAAAGGACCCAGCATGGGTATCATCAAGAAGAGATACTTATTTAATTTAACATTCATTTTCTGTTCTTACTTGTATTTCAAAAGACAACCACCAGGTCGATAAAGTAAAAGTCTGTGCCTTGGCAAGAGGCGTTTTCAGATAAAGACATTTGTGTAATTTGAAGTCCATTCAACTCTTCTAAATGCTACACTTGGCTTTGAGAAGAAACATTTCTGAGGCCACTTTGAACAATACCGATCAAGATGAAGGACCTTCAAATCAAGGCGTAGTTATGTACCACATGGACAAATGCTTGAGCCAATTGAACCTGAAATGATAAAATTGGCCCGTGCTTTGGGCCAGTTGATTAAATCCTATGTGTATTATTCTGTATAACTTCACAATATGAGTTAGGTAAGTACTCATTTTAGTCCCATCTTATAGGTGAGGAAACTGGGTCTTTGTGAGGTTAATAAACTTATCCAAGGTCTCATAGCTTGGAGGAGAGACCAAGGACTTAAAACCACATCCATGTGACTCCAAAGCCGTTCGACTATTCTCTTACTTTACTGAAAGAAAAAATCAAAATCCCCCCTAAACAAACTAACAAAAGAAAGCTGCCATTGGATCAGACTGTGTTGTGTAGTCTGGAAGTGCACTTTTCAAGGTTTATTGTGTAGAACAATATTCTTGGGTTTTCAATGAAACATATCTGTGATCTGACACAGTCAAGAAGCATTTATTGTTGCGTCTTATCTGGTTTATTTTTTGGTATTCTTGTGAGACTCCTCACAGTGGAAGTGGAGGTGTCTCTGGCTCTTTCGCCTGCACTTGGATTTCTTTCCCTCCTACTGGGTTGCTTCTACCCAGCTTTGATATGAAGGTTTGTGCCTAGTCTTATTGTAGCTTGTTAAGCTGTATTGGTTGATGTCTCTCGGAGGCCTGCTCTTTTGGTGGTGGGGGAGAAACAGAGAAGGAGCGGATTTGGGGGAGAGGAAAAGTTAGGGAAGTACTGGGAGGAATGGAGGGAGGGGAAACTGTGGTCAGGAAGTAACGTATGAGATAAGAATAAAAATGTTTTAAAGGCTCACAAAAGTCTTGCAGGGAGGAAAGTGGCTCCATTATGTCCCATGTTCTTTGCTGTGGAAGCCCTGCTAACACCCCAAAACAATGCTGTATAGAACCCCCGAGGAGAGCTTCACCCAAGATGCTGTGATCCTGGGTGGGAAAGGCATGGGTTATAATTCTTCCACTGTTGAGGATTAGGTTTCTGAGTGCATTACTGGTCCCTTTCACTTGTAAAGTAAGGAAGTCAGACCCTGAGTTTTGTTTTGCTTTAAAAATCTGTGCCCCATATGTAAAGCAGATGTTGACTTGTGAGTCTATCATCTATCTATCCATTCACCTGTCTGTCTGTCTGTCTATCTATCTATCTATCTATCTATCTATCTATCTATCTATCTATCTATTTATCTTCCTACCTACCTATATTTATGCAGAGTTTTGCTTAGTGGAGGGGCCTGAAGACATATTCTCTTTGGGTCACTCACATTCTACTGAGTCCAGTTGTCCTCCCGTATATAGACAGCCTCTCTGCTGTCTCTCTGAGGTGAGTTGTCCCACTTAGCCCAGCTGCCTGTCCCATGCCCACAGCTGGCATGACCTAGCTCTGATGGCATCGCTGGTCCTTCTTTGAGTTCCTCTGCCCAGCTGGACGGCTTTCTTCCAACCAGGCCTCTCTGTGGGGCCTACACAAGATTCTCTATTTAGATTTTCTAGATCACAGAGTGGCTTCCCCCTTCTTTTATGGGAGGGTCCTTCCAAAAAGAACTTGTCTCATGTCCTAGAATGGCTTTGTATTCCAGCCTGAGTAAACCAACTCAACGCATCCTTTGGACCTCAATGTCTGTTCTACCCTACTTTATTTATTCAGCCTAAGCCCATCCCTTCTTTCTTGGATTCCTAGTCACTATACACTCAGTGTTTACTTTACCCATCTTTTCCTCCAGATGCTTTGTTGAGTTATGCTTGGGTTTCACCTGTACCCCAAATCTCTGGGATCAGGAACTCACATTTTTTATGCATTTTCTGAAAACAATTGTGTGCCGTTGAGGTAATAGTTGCTCAGTAATGCTCTAGAAGGATTGAACCACTGACTGTGCCATGTGGCTGCTACTGCCCCAGCCCCACAGCCTTCTTTCAGTCAGATCCTTAGGAGAGTCTCGCCTACAGATAGGTATCTCAGTTCAGAATTGGAGCATGAAAAATAAAAACTTAGGAACAGATATTGGGGTTCAACCTGAATTCCAGAAAAGCAAAGCATCCAGCCACTAGCTCTTACCTTGATCTCAGTCTGAAAATGGCAATCCTGCCTCCAGGAAACCTCAGAATGAGACTGAGACAGAGAGCTGTCTTCTACCATCTTATCCTCTCTAGTTCTGGGATTAAGGGCATACACCCCACCGCCTGGTTTCTGTGACAAGATAGTGTGGCTACTGGGATTAAAGGTGTGTGTCATTGTGGCCTGGTCTGTAAGGCAGGCACTGTGACTACTTTACTTTCTGAACCTCAGGCAAACTTTATTAAAATACAAGTGAAATGCCACTACACAGAACTGTCTCCTGTCAAGTGAAAGTCAACTGGAGAAACCACCCCTTTCCTTGACAATTAGTTCCTTCTTCAAGTGGCGATTGGTTCACTCATGGGGATTATTTTGATACTTTAGTAAACTTAGAAAGTCAAAGTCAGGAGATCCGGGGGAAGTGGTCTACATCTGTAGTCACATCACTTGAGAAGGTGTCTTTAGGATTTCTGTTACAGCGATGAAACCATAGCAAAGGCAAGTTGGGGAGGAAAGGGTGTATTTGGCTTATACTTGCACACCGTAGTCCATCATTGAAGGAAGGCAGGACAGGAACTCAAACAGTGCAGGAACCGGGAGGCGGGAGCTGATGCAGAGGCCATAGAGGGGTGTTACTTACTGACTTGCTACCCATGGCTTGCTCAGTCTGCTTTCTTATAGAACCCAGGACCATCAGCCCAGGAATGACATCACTCAATGGACTGGGACCTCCCCCATCCATCACTAATTAAGAAAATGCCCTACAGGCCTGCCAACTGTCCGATCTTATAGAGGTATCTTCTCAGTTGAGGCTCCCCCTTTTCTGATGAATCCAGCTTGTTGACACGTCAAGTTGACATGAAACTAGTCAGTATAGAAAGACGGCCAGACAGGGGAATCACAGCTTTCACGCCAGTCTGGGTTACATAGTGAGATCTCAAAAAAAATCAAACCCCCAAATAAATATAAAATGTCAGGAAAAACTCCATGGCTTTTACTGCAGTTAGCAGCGTGTAAATCCTTGGTTGTGGGGAGAGGAGTCACTGCCCAGTCTTTGGAATGCATCTCCGGGCAGAGTCTAGTCACATCATCAATGAGACTAGAGCTGTAGATGTTTACATAAGGATGACTGGAGGTGGGGCTGTCCTGTTGTCATAGCCCATTCTGGAGCATTTGTTTTTAATACAGGCACGCTGCACAGGGAGGGTTTAGATTTCCTATCTCCGTGCTTTTGGTGCATGTTCTTTGATTACTCTTCAAATAGCCGTAAAGAGGGCAGAATGTTTTGACTTTTATTTCGTTGACTGCCATGCTTCTCTGCTTCAACATCAGCAGGGTGTGGGCAGAGAATGGTGGTACCTACACGCTGTGGCTCTGGGGGAGAAGCTGAGATGGGAGAGGGCCACACAATAACAATGCAAATGACACAGGTCTGTGAGCAGAGTAGCCTGGCCCAAGGCCTGAAGACAGTGAGGTTTAAAACACGGAGATAAGCCAGGCGCGGTGGCTTGTGCCTCTAACTCTCACACTCAGGATGCTGAAGCTGGGTTGTTTTGAGTTCCAAGGCAGTTCAAGCAAATAGTGAGTTCCATGGCAAACCTGGGGCATGGTGTGAGACCCTGGTGTAAATCAAACGTGAAGATGTTTTAAGACATGAGTTTAGACTCTGCTGTGTTTAATACTCAAAACGAAAAAAATAATTAAAATAAATGTCTTTTTTTTAATTATTAAAGTCTTTAAGTCATGTCTGTATGAACTGGGGAAATAGGGTCTGGCTGGGACCTGGACAAGAGGCTAGCGGGACTAAGAGTGGAGAGTGTGGTCAGGCTGGCGATCAGATCCACAGGAGGGCAGTTTTGAAAGAGATAAGGCTGTTAGCAATAAAGTCAGCACAGAGGGACTAACCCAGGACACAAGGTTCAGTAGGGACATAAGAACCGGGGGCTCAGGGAGGCCATGCTGCTTTTTAAAGTCACCTCTCTTGCCACTGTGGCCAAACACCTGACAAGAAGCAGAATGGGAAGACAGGGCTATTTTGGCTCGTGGTTTGAGGGACTTGCCCGTCGCAGTGGCAAAGGCCAACAGAGTTCGTGTGGGCAAGGATATGTGGCTAGGACTCCTCATGCCCAGGCAGAGCAGGGAATGGAGAGCAGAGAAAGCTGGTGTTTGTTGAGATCCCTCCTTTTTTATTATCCCTGAATCCTTGGCCTTGTCCACACTAAAGGTGGATCATCGCTCCTTAATTAAGTCTCCCTGGAAACAGCATCTCAGACACCCAACAGCCTGTCTGTGAAATCGAAGATCAACCATCACAGGATGTCTGTGAATATATGGAAAGGAGTTGACGAGGAGGAGAAGCAGAGAAGGGAGGGACCACCAACTTCTTGCACTTGGGACCAAGGGATGGAACTCTGCCACACTCACAGTGGTGTCACCTGTGTGACAACGATACCTCTGGTTTGAGGGACACAGAATGAGAGGTTCATGCCGTTCGCAGATAGGCCTCTGGCTGTTCCTTGAACATGGCCTCAGGTCATGAACTTGAATGGAAAATTGTGTTCTCACCGCTGTCATAGATGGTTAGTGGCCTCTGCTATTCTTTTTCCTGATAATGCTTTTTGTTGTATTTGGCCAAGCACATAATCTTACCAGAGAACCCCTTGATGTTCCTGGAAATAATAATTCTTATTTTGATACTAAAACAGTGCTCGAGATGCCTCCAGTGTTTCAAGCCCTTGTGCAAATTCTGGTTGTAAGCAATAAGAAAAAAGTGGGGGGCATTATGGATGAGTTACAGCAATGGGAAACTTTTCCTAGAAAAGACTGATGACTTGGGGGAAACATAGGTTAAGATCCAAATGTTGCTAGGAAACCCCCATTCTGGGAATGAAGAAACTAGGAAAAAATTCCCTTACAAGATTGAGTATTCCAACATGTAAGGCTCATGGGTTAAAAAGTTTAGGATAGGGATAAGTGGTAGGAACCACCCAAGAGTACAACTGACTCACCAGATGACTCCATTCCATACACACATACACAGGAAGATATGAGGATGATACTCATAAGTATGTGATATATGAGGGTAGAGCTATTACTTAGCTCTACCATTTATGGATAGATTTGATAGATCTCAACCCCTGTGGTGCCTGCTGCATAAGAACGTATAAACAAGTATAATTCAACAGATACAGAGAGTCACTAGAGGAGATAAAAAAAGGGTTAAGAAAAAAGAAGGGCCATGATAACAATTATGAGACAGAAACTTTCTATTCCCAGATAAGATGTACCCATTTGCCTGAGATTTATGTTCTAAGGACGTGTTATGTCTAACACCTGCTCATCGCTGATGTGACTAAAAGAAGCTTTCATACTGTGTCAACTAACGATACATGACCTTCTGGTTTGTTCTCTGTTTGAATACTATATAATGGAAACATGAATTCAGTTAAGTTGCAGCAGATTCAAACCACTCTCTTGTGTGTTGGTCTGTCTGTCATTCACCTAACTTGTGCCTTCCTGGTACCAAGACCCTGCTTCCCCACGGTCTGAGGGGCTCCCCTGAGCCAGTCCGTGGCTAATATGAGCTTTTGCTGTGGCAAACTGACTCCTAGAAACAACTGTTATGTTTTTGGGAGTTTGAAAAACTATCATCACATGATTGGCAGCTTAGAATCGGCTAGGATGAGCATACTTGCACCGTGGACATCAGCAACAGTGCCCTACCCCTACATCCTATTCTCTGGAGATCCTTATCCATTTACCAGTCTTCCACTGGTATGAACCTGAGAGTGAGACTCAGTGTGACCTTCTGCTCCATTTATCTCCTCACTGCGGGGCAAGGGGAAACCTGAAAGATGGGCTTCTTGTCCCAGGCATGAAGTGGCTTCTGGTTAGAGAAGAAACAAGGACATCAATGTTCATACCAGGGATTCCAAGTAGATTCTGTCCTGCTTAGTGTAGACTTAATTTCTCACCACAACTTTACTTGTTCACTCTGCTCTGATACATCCTCCATCTTTTGAGTTATTCTCCATCCTTGTAGTCATCCTCCATCCTTCATCATCCTTCATCCTTTTTGTCATCCTCCATCCTTCATCATCCTCCATCCTTCATCAT
>JAQHUG010000165.1:1690685-1751527 GCA_028555095.1 Dicrostonyx torquatus
CTAGTCATCCTCCATCCTTCTAGTCATCCCCCATCCTTCATTATCCACCCACGTGATGAAAATTTCTGAACATCACTATGCCCCAGATGTTCTGCTAATGCGGTAATGACTACAGCTGTCCTCTGCTCCTGATGACTTTTATGTGGTGAGAATTCCACATTTGATGGCTAGTTGTAAACTGAGAGACACTCACAGAAAAACAAGAGGGGCGTACAATGAGAGCCAATGGGAAGGACCTCATTTGGATGATGGTGGGGGAGGATTTGAGCTCAGATCTGAAGGCTGGGCAGTAGTTGGCAAGTTGGGAGGGCCAATGAGAACATTTCCAGAGAGGGAGAGATTCCCAGGTCCCAACGACAAAAAGTCTGCCTGTGGGGAACTGCGAGGAGTCGGTGTGGGTCCAGCACAGACTGTGAGTGCAGGAGGATGAGATTGAAGACCGAGCTGGGAGGCACAGCTCTTAAGGGGCCTTGTCAGCCATGTAATTTAAAAAGCTTGGATTTGATCCCAAAATTTAAAAGTCAGCAAACATTCATTCATGTGTAGAGGACATGCTGACAACAGAAATAAAAACCATAAACGAATACAGAATTGGACAACAGAGAAAGAACATTTATTTTTGTCAGCATGCTACATTCTACACGCAGTCTTACAGCTGATGGGAAACTCAACCTGTTTGCATAGGTAGAGCAGGGAGGGGCTGCTCCGTCTCCGATTGTGCCTCCCAAGACCTCCCTCCCAGCTCTAGGTTTACAGCTGAGCTTCGCGGCTCCTGGTGCCACTTCCATTTTGGTGGGAGACGGCTTAACACTCGCGTGCATGGACAAATGTGCTTACGGGCAGTGAGTGAGGACAGATGTTCAGCAGTCCAGAACTTCTCAGGCCTGGCTCCTCACGACATGGGGGTGAAAACAGAGGGACAACTTCTGGGCTTCCTTGCTCGGCTTCCTCCTCTTCTCTGGCTGCACAACCTTGTCTCCTTCATGCCTGTGTCCTCGCCCCGTCTTGTTTGTCTCATTTCTCCGCCTGGCTCAGCTTTGGGGAATTGGAACAGAGGGCACAAGGTAGTCTTCGGACACTCTCTGACTGCGAGATGAGAAGGATGCCAGAGAGAGTGACAGCTGATCCTCTGTGTTCTGACAACTGATGGGATGATGGAGGAGAAACAAAGTAACAGGCAGAGGGACAGATAAATTGGCTTTACCCCTAGTGACATGGTGTGCCAGGTGGGGCACACTGCCCAACTTTATGTCTGGTCTGTATTCTTGCTGGCTGACCTGTCCTGCCATTTACAGGGGGATCCTCACAGGCCACTGCAGGGACTGACCTGGGGGTCACCAGGTTATAGCATTTATATCTTATCTTGCTATACATTTCTCTTTTCTTTTTGTGGGTAAACACACACATTCCTTGGTGTATGTGTATTAAGTTTGTGTTGCTTACGTCAGTTTTCTCATCTGTAAAGTGGGGACAATGACTTGCATGCTGTCCAAGACAGACATCCCTAGAACTTTGGCTCCCTGAGTCTCAGGAAAGCACGTGATTTTAATGCAGAGAGGAAACAAATCAGCCCTGGGACCACACTGCTGTGCCTGTCTGGGGGGTGGGGAGATGGAGAGAGACAAGGAGGAAGAAAAGAAGAGAAAAAAAAATCTCCCTGAACCCCTTAGACTGTGACTGTGGGGCCAAAGCAAGCTTTTATGAGAACCACATTTGATCCCAGAATAAAAAATAAGAGCAACATACTTTAACGATTATTTATGATTTCAAACACATGAAAGGCTCAACGTGTACCCAGGGAGGCGCATCGTGTGCCCAGGGAGGCATAATGGGGAACAGCTGGCTAACATGTGTCTCACTATTTCTGAGGATATTCATAATTCTCTGATGTCCAAGAATAACAGTAATAATGATGCCACCGCTGATTATTAATAATAATAAAGAGCCTTGAGTATCTTTCTGGGAAGGTAAAATGAGAACCTAGGCTGCTGGGTTTGCTTGCTTGAACCTAGCTTGCTTCTTCCTCTGGGACAGACCACGGAGCTTTGCCAAGGATCAAAGGCCATCTGGGAAGAGGCCTAGACAGGGCATCCAGGGACCTGGGTTTCAGGCCCAGTGTTATATCTGACTGGCAATTCCTTGTCCCTCTCGGCCATGGCATTCTCATCTATAAGGCAGAGGTTCTGTCCCTCCCTGGTAGGGTGGGCAGTGTCTTCATGGGCTCTGATGAGAAGCTGCTGGTGCTGTAGGTGCTGGATGCACTGCAAAGGGTTCTGTAAGGGGCAGGGTTTATGTCAGAGTTGTTCTCATCCCTGCACATCTCCAGTGCTTGACACCGGTGGCTATCAAGCCCAGGATCACTGAGAAGCCTGCAAGTGCTTGTGTCATGAAGTGTGTTCTTTTCCTTGAGTGTTTCAAGTCATGGCTATGCTAGATTTGGGGAACACTGTCAGAACTGTTTAGCCCAGTTCCTTCCCCCTTTTATGACTTGTTAAGTGGATCTGAAGGAACTCTTAGTGCAAACCCAATTATCCACTACTACTGCGTAAGCCAGTGTTTGGCCAGTGCCCCCAATAATTATAGGCTCTTCCCATCTTGCTGGTGGAAATAGGTGCCATTCTCAGTCCTTCCAGATGGTTCTTCTCCTTACAGGGAGTCATTTTTCACACCTTTGCAGCTGAAGGCTCAAGGGTTACCTTCCAGTGGACCCCTGTGGTTCTCTGAGCTGGGCATCCTCTCCGAGAGTGGATGGAGTCTTGTCTTGATCTTGCTAGGCTTATCCTCCTGCCCCTGTAACCCAGGGGATCTCAGGATCTCCTTGCTTCCCCCGACTGTTCAAGGCAGGGACCTGGAGCAGCCCCACACATCTACAAACACAAAACATCTAATGCGTCAAGTCTGAACTGATAATAAAGACATTCAAGGCAAACAGAGAAGTAGAAAACTTCAAGTTGTGTTTAAGGGGAGTTACATGGGCTTGCTAGAGCTTAGAGCTTAAGTGCTTTCTAAAGGTCTGAATATAAATGCTTGGTCCCTGGTGTGGAGCTATTAGGAGATGATGGGGATATTTAAGATGAGGGTATGTGCCTAGTCTTATTGTAAGCCTTTTCTCATTATTTATGCCAAAATAAGCAAGAAAGTCACTCTCCTTCTGTAGTCAGCGGAAGTGTATCCCACACCCCAGCGACACACTTTTCAGACACACTTTTTTCCTCAGCTGAGGGTGTTGCCACCTTTCTTGAAGCCTCAAAGCCTCGACACACCTCTGGCTGCCATTGTCATAGACTGCCTCATGAGTATCTTGAATATATGTTTTGCTCAGCAACTTGTTACTGTCATGGCAGAGAAGAGAACAGACTTTTAAGTCAGAATATCTGGATACCGGCTCTTGGTCTGTTCATCCATGTCAGCATGAAAAATTAACCTAATTTTAGTAGTTAATGATAGTCAAAACTTAGTAGGCAAGGGTGACTTTGTGGTCAGTAACTTGAGCAGAGGTGGGGTCAGGATCGTGTGGCTTCTTTGGTGGCAGCTGGGGTCTCTCGGTGGCCTGAGGTTCAAGGGCCTTTGTTTTCATATCTGTTGTGCAGGGAAGTTCAAAAAGAGTCTAGTTAGGTGCTTTTCCTTCTCTGGGTACTCTCAGAATGTTCTAGAACATGAAAGGATTAGGGTTGGAAGCTGCTGATCTTCTAGCAGGGGGCTGGCTAGTGTCCCTTCTGTCATATTTTGCTGGTCAAGTGGCGACAAAACCCAGCCCGATTTGGGGAAGGAGCAGGAAGGGATGTTGTATCTTGAAAGGAGAATTACCTGTGTCCATAATTAATACATTACAACTTTTCTGGAATTATGACATCTGTGCTTCAGTTACTGCATACACAAACCTGAAAGTCTAAAGATTGTAATGGGCACTGGGGAGATGGTGTAGAGGTTAAGAGCACTAACTGTTCTTCCCGAGGACCAGGGTTCAATCCCCAGTACCACACTCACAACCTTCATATGCAGGAATTCTGATGCCTTCTTGTGGCCTCAGTGGGCACCAGGCACCCACATGGTACATGAGCATACATACAGGCAAAGCACCCATGAAAGAAACATAAATAAACATTAAAATAAGAACCAAAGCTGTAATGCAGGCGCAAGTGGTCTCTGCAACATAAACACACACACACACACACACACGCACGCACACGCACGCGCACACACACGCACCAACACACACATGCACGCGCACGCGCACACCCCCCCCCATGTGAACTATAACTATCAACGGCTCTCATCATCATGACACTATGTCTATGCTTCACTCAGGACAGAGCTCATTGAATGTTTGATATTCCGAGGCTGTGAAGGTAACTCAGTTGGTAAAGTGCGTGTCAAGCAAGCACGAGAACCAGAGTTCAGTCCCCAGCATCTGTGGAGAAAGGGTGATGTGGTGACATGCACCTGTGATCTCAGTGCGGAGGAGGCAGAGCCAGTAGGATCCCTGAGCTCTCCTGCCAACCATCGAGGCGTTGTTATCAGCAACCATCACAGCGTTATCAGCAATCATCTATTAGCTCCTTAACAATATCTAGTTAGGCTGTTGTCAAGCACCTGCTGTCTTCCATACATAAATTCTTTTTATTTATTTATTGGTTTTTCGAGACAGGGTTTCTCTGTAGCTTTGGTGCCCATCCTGGAACTAGCTTTTGTAGACCAGGCTGGCCTCAAACTCACGAAGATCCGCCTGCCTCTGCCTCCCGAGTGCTGGGATTAAAGTTGGGCACCACCAACCACCCATAAATTCTTTTTTAAAAAATATGTTTTGTCCATTAAAAGTATGCTTTCATTGTAATTTTGTGGGAGCATCAGTCTCTATAAAAATTTGTTAGTTAAATTGAATCTATGAAAGGAGGCAAAGATAACAAAATTGAAGTCCTTTTAAACAAAATTTTTGCTTCAATTTTTTTCAGGTTATTTTTATGTTCTTATTATTTGACTTTAAATTCTTTTTAACTTTCTTTTTATTTATTTGTTGTGTGTTTCACACCATGCTTCTTGATCCTATTCATTCCTCTGTCCCTTTGTGTCCACCCTCTGCCCTTGCAGCAACCCCCAAATAAAATAAAATTTAAGAGAAAAAAAAAAAAGAAAAGAAAGAAAAAGGAAAAAAAATCTCTCCTTGGACTCTGTAGTGTTACACAGTGAGTTACACAGTAAACCTTTTCGTCCATACATCTTTACTTGCAAGTGTGCACTGCAAAGTCACTGGTCTGGTTGGAGGCCTTTGGTTTCTGCTACACTGTTGATGCTGGGCCCTCACTGGGACTCTCCTTGGATAGCCTGTTGTTGACCTGTGTTGTGGAAATTCTGCAACTTTTGGTCTGTAGAACTGGCCCCTTCACATGCTCCAGCAGATCATACAAGGGCCAACTCATAGCCCTGTTTACTGGGGCTGAGTAGTTGCGGCAAGCCAGCTCTCTCCAGCCCTCAGCACCAGGATGAGCCTCCAGCATTGCCTGGGTTAGTTCACCCCTTGCAGCAATGAGCAAGCGGTGGGGCCTGTTCTCCTGCTTTCCCACCCTCAGGGTTGGTTCTCCCACAGCTGGACCATGGAGGCCGGCTCTACTGTGCTGCCCAGGTGAGGTGCAGGGGCCACTCTCCTGAGCTTTGCAGTTGGTGAGGGGCAGGGACAGTTCTCCTGCTCTTATGATCTCAGGGCCAGCTCTCCCACCTGTCACAGGTGGCAAGGCTGGGGTGAGGGGTTGGAGTGGGGTGGGGGTGGGGGCGCATCTGTCCTGAGCCCACAATACCATACGGCAGATGAGGGGAGGGGCCAAATCTCCGTGCTCACGTTCTGGGGTGGATCACCTGTCAATAGGGTCAGCTCTGTTGTACTGTCCAGGGCCACTTTCCTGAATACTGAAGCTTGTGAGGAGGAGGGTCAGCTCCCTTGTCCACCACAGGTGTCACGGGCAAGGGGCGGAGGAGGTCTTTCCCTTGCCCTCACCCCTACAGTGGGCAGATGAGGGTGGCCCGACCAGTTATCCCACTAGCACTCAGGGCCAGCTCGTCTGAGCCTCTGCCTCTGCCAATGGGTCAGTTCTATTGTGCTGCTTAGGTAAGGTGTAGGACCCGCTTTCCCTAGTCAGCGGCAGTTCCCTCGTCTGTTGCAGGCAGCGAAAGGTGAGGGGTGAGGGCTGACATTGCCCTCCCCCCACCCATGTCGTGACAGATGAGCAGTGGGGGGCAGCTCTCTCCCATGTTCACAGCTTTAGGTCTGGCCCAACCACACCTCTGCCAACAGGATTGTCTCTACTGTGCTGCTCAGGCGAGGTGCAGGGCCTGCTCTCCTGAGTGCTACAGCTCCTGCGGGGCAGGGGCAGCTTTCCCACTCTGATGACGTCAGGGCCAGCTCCTCCACCCACCACAGTCATGGGGAGACTAGAGTATCTTTTCTCTGCCCATGCTACCATATGGCAGATGAGGGGTGGGGCCAGATTGCTCATGGTCTCAGTGCTGACTCACCTGTGGCCCCTTAAATGGGGTCGACTCCATTGTGCGGCCCAGACAAGGTGTAAGGCCCACCCACTTTCACAAGGGTTGCCTTGGATAAAGGGTAAGGTCAGCTCCCTCACCAGCTGGAGGCGGTAGGGGGATGGGGAGGGGCATCTCTCCCTACTTCTACCACCACACTGCAGATGAGAGACAGTACCAGCTTGGCCCTTCTCATGCCCTTCGGGCTGTCTTGCTCATGTCCCTGTCTACAGGGTCAACCTTTGGGCTGCCCAGGGGAGGCACAGGGCCTGTTCTCCTGAGTGCTGCAGCTGGTGGGGGATTGGATCAGGTGCCTCACCTGTTGCAAGTGGCAAGGGGTGAGGGGAGGAGGGCATCTTCCCCTCATCTCTGCCCCCACATGGCATCTGAGAGGGATGTGACCTGTGCTCCCATTCCCATGCCTGCAGGGACGGCTTGCCCATGCCCCTGCAAGCAGGATCAGCTCTACTGTGTTGCCCAGCGTAAGTATAGGATTTTATTTCCTGAGTGACCTTCAGCTGGTGAGGGCCAGGACCAGTTCTCTAGAGTTGCAGATAGCAAGGGGCGGGGCCAACTCTTTAGAGCCCTTTTCTCTGGGCCTTTGGTAGTATTAGGAGCCAGACATCAACGGAGACTGCAGTTGCATCAGAACCGTGAACCCAGACCTGGGTCCCAGCAGCAGCCAGGCCCAGACATCATTAAGGCCCTGGATGGCAGCCAGTCACTCACCTCAGCAATCTCCTCATCTCTTTCGCCTCTTCAGATATGCCTCTGTCCACAGGATATGAAACATTCTGTCTCTCTCTCCCATACAAAACCATGCATTTGCTCACCGTAAGAGTGCCTGTCTGCCAGGCACTGCCAGGTGCTGAGTAGGCCTGGATTTTCTTCTCACCCCAGGATTTCCCCAAGCCTGCACATGGGTCTCCTTGTCCCGCTTAGTCTGTCATGGCACTGGGCAGAACCATGCCTCCTCCTCACAAAGAGGTCATAATAGTGCCCAACCACCTGGTGCCTCTGGTGGTTCCTGGTTGGTGCAGAGGTGTTGCAGGAACTCTCTCGAAGGTCTCTATACACAAATTCTATATGCATTTATCTAGTGGAGGTGTGGCAATTGTCTTTTGCTGGGCCTGTGGTTTCTCGAAGGTGTTGTGACTTTTCTTAGAGAAAGTTTGGAATCTGCACGTTTCTTTGCACTGGTCACCACCCCAGCACATGTGACCCAGAGGGGCTTTTGAAAAGCAAAGACAATGGCAGCACCCTGCTTATTTCTCCCGCCCTCTCCCTTGCCCAGGGTATGTCCCCCCAGGGACCTATGCCCCTTGCTCTTCTTCACATGTTGCAGGCAGCATCCGTTTCAGACCTGTGATTTTTTTTGTTTGTTTGTTTGTAGATGTACGAGATCAGAGCTGGAGGCAGCATCGCGAAGAAGTTTAGTGCCGTCCTGCAGGCGCTCAGCTCGCCTCTGCAGCCCAGAGTCCCCGAACACAGCAACAACAGGATGAAAAACCTCTCCTACCCGTTCTCCAGGGAGAAAATGTACCTGTGAGTATGGAAGTCAGGCAGGCAGGTGCGTGAGAGGGGATGGGGAAGGACCGACCGCCAGTGCCATTCCGGACCTGAGCCTTGGGGCTTGGGAAATGATGGCCCTGTCCTTCCCTTGTGAAGTTATTCCAAACAGTCCCAGACATGCATCCAGGGACATCTATCTGCTTCGTGGCCACTGGATAGAGTGGATGGAGAGGCAGGGAGCAGCCTGGTGTACTGTGGAGCTCTGGGAGAAGGAAGTGCTCACCTCCTGTGGGGAAGCCCCTCAGTCAATCTTATCTGATTAGATTTTAACAATGTATGGTGAAACCAAGGTAAGGTGAAGGAAGGTTCTGGATTTGTGTGTACCTATTGCCTACTCATGCCTTCCTTGATTCTGTAGAAATGTTATCCCCACCTAGGAAGTGTGAATAAAAATCTCTCCATGGGAACGGCCATTTGGGAAACTTCTAGAAGGGATGACCGTGGTAGAAGAGTGGGAAATGAAAGACACACTATGAGGCATAAGCCATGCACTAGGAGCTCAGGTGAAAATCTGTAGCTATGGGGGAGGGGGAAGGAATTAATGAATGAGGCTAAGAAGGGACACAGAGGCCCAAGGAGACAGAAAGAGCCTTGTTTTTAGAGGCAGTGTTTCTGTGTTCCTGAGAGGATGCTTCTCACTGCCTCGCCATGACTGATACAAATTCTGTGAATAGGCCTGTGCTGCTTCACAGCAAGTCCACAGCCCCTTTGTGACCTTATAACTGTCCTGCTCCAAAGAGGAAACCAGAATACCTCAGTCCAGGGTCATTGCAGATGCGCGTGACACAGTAAGGACCAGCATGCACCTCTTTTCATGCACGTGTAAAATACGGTTGGTCATATATACTGCGCTTTATCATATCTGATCTTCCTTCCACTCCTACTGAACCCTTTCTTCTTCCCAGCAAGTTTCCGTGTCTTTCTTGCTTTAGTGACCCACTGAGTTTATATAACTCTGGGTCAAGGGCTATATAAAATAGGGTGTGGGATCTTTCCAGCACCCACACTCCTGAAGAAAACGACACCCCTTCTTCCAGTAGCTCTTACCCGCTAATGGCTCCTGGGGAAGGGTGAGGCTTCCAAAGCCCCTCCCCGTCTATGATGGAATGTCGAGGGCCTATCTGTGTTTCACGAGTGCAGTAAATGCCCATGTCATGTCCATAGGATTATTCCTCCTACCCCTCCTCTAGTTTCTGCATTGTTCCCTCCTCTTCTGAGTGGTCTCTGAGCCTTGGAGTGGCTGACAAGATGTTCTGTGTAGCGGTGAGCAGTCAACACTTTTTTGTAACCAGTTATGAGTCTCCACATTAGCTTCCACCTACTGAAAGAAGCAGCTTTTCTGACCAAAACTGCAAATACCTTTAGTCTTGTATATAATAAACAAATATTTGGAAGATAGTTTGTCAATTTAGCAAAGAGACAGTAGCAGGTTCCCCCTAGGGCCTAAGACCTTCTCGCCATGCGTTTTTGTCTAGGTCACAATACCAGGCATAGAGTCCCTCTCAAATCCAACAAGAATGTGACGGTTATCTCTGTGACAGCCACGCCCTTATTTAACATTTTGATTGACAGATCAGTGTATCCACAGCTGGTGAACCTGCTGTTGGTTCTGTCTCAGCTTCTTCCACACGCTCTTCCCCTAGACTTTCCTTCATGTGGATGCTGCTCTCTGGTCAGCGCTCTCCCACACACTGCCCTTTCTTTCACTTCTGCTCTCCTTTAAAGCCAGTTAACACCCAGTTTCTTCTCCGGAAAATTCTATTATTTTCAAGCAGAAGCCGGTCTCTGTCTTTGACCTTGCATAACCGCAGGCTACACAGCATCCTGCTTTCCTTGACATCAGTCACTGTGGCACAGGTGACTGGTAACTCCCAGGAGAATACGGAGAAGGTTGCCTAGTTTGGGACCTCAGCAGGGACATGGGTGTTGGGGGGTTTTGGATTACTGTTTGCAGTTCTTTTTTTTTTGGCTTTTCGAGACAGGGTTTCTCTGTGGCTTTGGAGCCTGTCCTGAACTAGCTCTTGTAGACCAGGCTGGCCTAGAACTCACAGAGATCTGCCTGCCTCTGCCTCCCGAGTGCTGGGATTAAAGGCGTGCACCACCACCGCCCGGCTGTTTGCAGTTCTGACAGGTTCTTGCTGTGTAACCCGGGCTGCCCCGGGACCCTAGGCCCCCCAGTCCCCCTGCCTGTCTTCTAAGAGTCTGGATTCACAGGTGCTTCTGTTGCTGTTGTTGCTCAATGTATGAAAACTCAAAGGCCTTTCATACTTGAGTTTGGTATCTACTGATGGAATGACAGTGAGAATTCAAAATGGAATTCTGAAAGACAAATGATTGTAATCTCTATACCCCTAAACTAAGCTCATTTTAAAAATTTTATTTTTTGCTGTCTTTGTCCAGGCATGGGTATATTTCCCACCCACTTTAATTTTGAAAACTTAACATGGCGTAATATTTTCTGTCACAGGCTTTCTAGTTACAAACTTTTCATAGTTGTAATTTTCAATGCCTTCATGGCAATCTTTTATATCAATTTTGAAGTTGAATAACTTTGTCCTGGATATTTTTATAATATTTTCCTTCTGCTCATTTATTTTCATTATGAATAATTCCTACAATGAGTTTACAGAATTCCTGGGTCAAAACAATCATCCGTGTTGTGTGTCTGAGTGTGTGAGGGCTTTCATGTCTTGCTATGTTGTAGGACGTTTGCCCTGGGCTGTTGGGGACAGCGGTGTCGGGATAGGGTAGTGACATGAGTTCACCATTTGCTTTCTTGGATTCTCTAGGTACAACATCCAGGAGAAGGACACCTTCTTTGATAACGCTACGCGGAGTCGCATTGTAAGTAGAGGGTGTGCCGGGTTAGGAAGGGCTTTTGGGAAACACTGGGTATGTGGTTTGCAGGCATTTCCTTTCCCTCCTTGCTGTCTCTCATCATTATTTGCCTGGAGTTGCCTAGCAACTGTAAGGCCACACCAGTAGTGCAAGAAAGAGCAAACAACTCACCTGCTAAGGTTTGAGAGGGGTGTTGCTGCTTATGACCGCGCTATGCAGACCTTTCTTAGAGTCGTGGGATCAGAAACTTTCAGAGATTGTAGAACTGGAAATCAGTTCAGACGACCCCCGTGGCTTACAGCGAGAGAAACTGAGGTTCTGAGAGGCAATACGTTAGAAAAATCATATAGATTGTTAGTATCTATGTTTATATATATGCTCTCTATATAGCTTTCTATCTCCATCTATGTAACTCTGTCTGTCTGTCTGTCTGTCTGTCTATCTACCTACGACTAGAAGTAGGTAGTAGGGCTAGAAGTAGTCCTGATTGCTGATAGTGTGCCTCTTATGGACTTTTTCTCCTTTAAGCCCCATGGCAAGGACTCATGTGATTTTATTTCACAAGAAATGTTAGCCAGTTTGCCCTATAATAAAACAGAGTCAATATTCTTGACTATGGCCTTCCTTCCATCCCTTCTTCCTTTCCTTTCCTCCCTTCTTCCTTTCCCTCCCTCCCATCCTCCCTTCATCTGTCTTTCTTTCTTTCTTTCTTTCTTTCTTTCTTTCTTTCTTTCTTTCTTTCTTTCTTTCTTCCCCTCTCTCTCTTCCTTCCTTTTCTCTTCCCCTTTCCCTCCTCTCCCCTTTCTTTCCTTTCATACCAAAGATTTTGTTTGTGCTTCATGTTCGATTCTAATAAACATCTGGGTCTGGCCTCTGTTCTTGCGGCTCCATCTCCAGTCACACAGTATCTCCATTTACCCATTAGTTAATTCTCTACCACTCCTGAGAGCACACAGCCAGTTGTTAGAGGAAGGCAAGAGAGGCCAGGACTTACTGCCTTGTGGGAAGTGCAGAATAATACTCCTTAGGAAAGACCTTACGTTTCCAGTGCTGAGGAAGTAAGGGGCAGAGACTTAGAAGACCTTCCCAGCCACCTGGGTGCTCTGGATGGCAGGAAGGGTCAGGGAGCAGACAAATTTACTGAGCATTTCCAAGACACCCAGACAAACGGCCTTTACTCTTGCTTTCAAGATGCATAAGAAAATATCTCTGGTCCCTTCATGCCATGTTTTAGGAAGGATTAAAAGTGGGCATATGATTTCTTTCCCCTTACTACAGAAAGGGATATGAACTTCCTATTTTCTTCGACGCTATTATGAGTCAATTAATTCTCAACATGGCTTGGCTCCCACACTGTCTGTGTGCGCGGGGAGGGGGGGTGTTACAGGGTGTGGAGATGAAGTGATCATGGCAAAGTGCTTGTAAAGTAGTACAATGCCTTATAAAAGCTGTTCCCAATTATTATTGCTATTGAATTACTGCCGTATTAGAAGCAGGATTAAGCACTCTTGATTCCCATTCTGCTGGAAGCTATTTATTTACCACTCCCTCTAGGTCTGTGGCCGGAATGCAGGAGTGTGAATAATGACGATGAAACACATCTCTCACTCATCCTTCTTCTAGACACTTCCTTTTCTATGCTCTGCCTTTTTCTGTCTACCCCAAAGTATGAGAAGGGCAAAACAGAGCCTTGAGTTTCCTCCTGACCACCCTGGTCTTTTGACTGATGTCGCATATGTATGGCCCTGTGATTATTTTCTGTCCCCCTCTTCTTGGTCGGCCCAGTTATCTGCTCCCTTCTTTCAGATAGGATACCCTTGCTTGGCCTGGCTGAGGCTTGGGACCCATCAGGAAGTCATTAGATGGCCACCACTGAGTCACCTCTGAGAGTGACTTCTCAGCAAGGAGCACCCTCCATGTGAGAGATAGTCTCCACAGAAAGCCTAATGGTGCAAGAGTTCTCTAGAGTTTCCAGGCTTGTGAGACTTGACTGCAACAGAGCAGGTGCCCCACAGACTGCCCACTTCTTCTGTAGGAGGAAGCTGCTGTGGCCAGGCAGGGTGAGAGCTCAGGGACAGCTTGTGCAAACAGGGAGGCTAGGATAGGTCACGCTCTTCCGCACCAAGCACTGCCAAGTTTATGGTCTTCCAGAGGCTTCTCAGCCCCCATCAGGGTGCCCCTAGCAGAGGGACAGAACTGCTGATATGGAATCAGACCCCTCTGTGTCTGACTGTGTGCCCTGTGCTTTCCCAGCATCCTCTCGGGCTCTCCTAGTTAGCATGTGCCTGCCTCTGACTGGTGGAGGAAGCAGGTCTTGTAAGGGTTCCCTGAGGTACCCACACAAAAGCAGAGAAGTTTGTCTGGGAGACAAACACAGACACTTCCCTCCTGGCCCTCAAGAGGGCTATGTGTCATAGGCTGCCTCTGTTTTCCTTCCCTTCTGTCACTGCAGCCAATTTATAACCTTTTATTGATTCATCTTTTTTTCCAGGGTGGGAAGAAATGAGTGGTGTGTGTGAGGGGTTAAATTCTTTGCTTCCTCAAAATACTCAAGCCTGAATGGGTTTGACAAGTAGGCATGAGCTCCACACATGCTTCGCATCCCCTCCCTCCAAATGAGGCCTGTGTGTCTGTCCCAGCCAGCCTGCCTCACAGGGTGGTGACGCACATGGTTCAGGCATTCACAGCCCCGCTGTCCTTCCCTTTTAGGTCCATGAGATCCTGAAGCGCACAGCCTGTTCTCGAGCCAACAACACGATGGGTAAGGAGCCCTCCAGTGTGGTGGCCCATGAGGTGGTGAGGGGCTGGAGGCGGCCCTGTCAACGCCTTTCTTGGTGGGCAACAGGGAGAGCAGCAGACCCATGCCCCACAAGCAGGGCTGCTGCAGCTTAGACTGAGCAGCCAGTCAGGGCTGTTGAGGGTAGGCGCTTACTGCATGGCATATCTTGGGGGCTCCCCAGCTGTGGAAACCTCTCACAGACCTCTAGCTCATGGTGGGAGGTTGAAGGTTCCCTCCTCTTTCTAGTACCATGTGCATCTCTCACTTTAGCCCGATCATTCAACTGCAGTTCTCTTGTCCTAGGTCCTAGCTTGCTCTTGGCTGCTGTGATAAACACCATGACCAAAAGCGACTTGGGAAGGGAGAGGGAAACTGGAACAGGAGGTCAAGGCAGGACCCAGAAGTAGGAACTGAAGTAGAGTCCAGGAAAGAACATTGCTCACTGTCTCTCTCATGGCCAAGGCTTAGCTACCCAGGGATGACACCACTCACTGAGGGCTCAGCCCTCCTACATCAATTAGCACTTAAGAGAATGCTCTACATGCCCACAGGCTAATCTGACGGAGGCTGTGCCTCAGTTGAGGTCCCCTCTTCCTAGGAGACTCTATCTTGTGTTGAGTTGACAAAACTAACCAGCCCACAGTAGTTTTAAGTACCTACAGCCAATTTTCATGTACTGTTTTTAGGAAGAAAAGTAGCTTAGGTGGGTCTAACCCATTCAATCTCTACATGAAGAAACTGCTTCCTCCCCAAGAGAGGGTAAATGACTAATCTAAGACTATACAGCAAGGGGCTGTATGGTCCAAATGCCCTTCTCTTAAGCCCAGCATCCTCTCCACGGTCACTTGAAGAATCCATTCGCCTTGTGGTATGTCTTCAAGCATGAGTATTTCTGCACCCTTGGATCAGGAGCCTCAGCATCTCAGAATATACACACCAAGGCAGGCAGTCGGATGCTAATGGATTGTTCGGAGATGCATATGGTGGCAGAGGTGAAAATCTACCCAATTTTATCATTATTTGTTCCCAGCTCAAGGCACCGGTCCATTGATTCTCCCATAATGCTCTCTCTTTGGAGTTTTTACTAACCTCAGGATCCTCCTTACTCATCCTCCCCACTCATGGCTTTGATCTGTAGACAGTGAGCCCTGGAGATGCGGAGAAACCATTGTTTATGCCCTTCGGCCCATATGCACCTAGCTTTCTGCCCTGCACATTCTACTCAGTTGACTTTATCTAATGAATTAATTTTACAAATGCTAAGCCTATGAGTCCCACAGCGATCCCTGGCCAGTTCCTGACTGTGTTCACAGACTGTGACTTAACCTTTCTGCAACCCAGCTTCTTTTGTGTGGGATGGAGATCAGGAACGGATCTTTCAGAGTTTTCATAAAGATTAAACAGGCAACTATGAGTTTGCTTTATAAACCGGAAAGTCTTTCAGCGCTGGGGCTGTGGGGAGGGATAATCCCCAGGATTATTGGAAGGTCACAGGAAGCTGCCTGCTTCAACTGATTCTGTTTTCTTTTGCCTTTAAGGATTTAGTGTGTGTGTGTGTGTGTGTGTGTGTGTGTGTGTGTGTACATACGTGTGGTCTCAAAGTCAAACATTGTTACGATTTTGTTGCTGCCCAGTACTGTTCAAAATTTTATTTTCCTCTAAGACAGTCAAAGAAGCATCTACTTTGAGCACCTGTTATGTGTCAAATGATGCTAGAGGAGCTGAGGAATGCCAAGATGAGCTTGACCTATTGGCTACCCTTAAGGGACCTCTAGTGTAGTCACTCAGCCAGATGTGTAAACAGGTAATTATGAGATAATGCAGCAGGTGCTGTAATTGTCACATGCACAGTGAAGCAGGAGCACCAATCAGGAAGCAATTACCCTACAGACCTGCTTCTCAGTGCCAACAGAAATTATCCAGCATCGGTTTCGGGGCTCCTGGAGACAGTGGCAAGCCAGGAATTATCACCAATTACAAACCACAGTTTGCAATTACAAGTTGCAATTACTGGGAACACAGAGGACTTGTCCAGGGCCACATGTTGAGTTAGAGTTGTTTTAAGTGGATCTAGAACTTGGCTGCTGTAGCACGAATTCTAATTGGTCTTAATAATAAAAACCCAGAGTCAGAGATAGGGGTGAAAGCTGAGAGATCAGAGAAGCAGAGCGGCCAGCCTCTAGAGAGTTCTCACCTCTACCAATGCTCAGATCAAAGGGGCGATCCTGTCCTCCTTCTGCCTCCTCAGACTGCTGCCTCAGATTATACTGAGCTCCTGTCTCCTCCCGCCTTATAGTCTTCTCTCCACCCAGCCATGCCACTCCTGTCTCCACTTCCCTAGTGCTGGGATTTAAGGCATGGGATCCCAAATGCTGGGATCACCTTTATGAGAACTGTTTCTCTTTTAGACTGGATCAATTTCATGGAACTCAGGGTGGCCTTGAACTAACAGAGATCCGTCTGCCTCTGTCCCCCGAGTCCTGGGATTAAAGGTGTGTGTCACCACTGCCTGGCCTCTGGTGGCTTAGCTCTCTACGTGCTAATCTTCTGGCAAGCTTTTTCAGCACAGGCAGCCCTTGCTCTGATCCCATTCCTACTCCCTTTGAAGTGCTATGAGCCCATGGTGGAGCCAGAGTGAGTCTGAGAGCCAGTTCATCACACAGTAGCTGCTGGCATCTTCACTTTATAAAGAAGGGTGGCTGAACTGTGCTTCTCAGCTGAGGGGGACTTGCAAGGCTTGCCTTTTGCCTGGCAGAAACTCAAGCCTTCGGAGCTCTTTGATCAACATATTAATCTCCCTTGGTAGATCAGAAACAGCGAAGAATACACTGTGAAGCTTTGAGATAACGTGACCTTTGAACCAGGAGATGTATTCAGATTTTCTGGCCTCTCTTTCCAGTTTCTGGGGAGGTGAAGGAAAAGCACAAATGGGTAGAAGTGACTGACATTTCTCCAGAGAATTGCTGTCCCATAAATGGAAGAGAAAAAGAGAGAACAGAACTGTATTTGGCATGGTAGGCATGCCTCTCCCCAAGGCATGAACCTTGGCCTTGGTCTGGCCTTCTGTGCAGCTGCTATACGTGTGACCTATGTACAATGCTTTAGTTTCTTTCTGACTGTACTTAACTGCAAAGTTAGAAACCGGAAGTGGCCGTGAAGGTGACAGCGATCCAGCAGCCCTCCCACTCAGTCCCGTCACTCTTGTTCTTTGTAGACAACACATTTTGATTGATGCCGGGTTTTGGAAAGTACCAGCCTATTTATAAGCTGCACGTAGCAATTTTTTTATATTTCTGCCTTGTTCCACAACATTTTTGAAGTGGCTTACAAGGAAAACAATAAAACAAGCCTAATATAAATAATAAATTAAAAAATAAGAACCAGGAAAAAACATAAATTAAAATTAAATGTCAAAACTAGGAGAAAAAAACCCAGAATATGAATATCCACAGCATAAGGCTCTTGGGTTTCTGTGGTTGTGTTCTAAGGACAGTCTCGTGGCAGTCCCTGTCAGTAGTCACAGCCTTCTGCGTAGAAACCTTTCCAAACCAATCCCTAAGTCCTTACTTTCTTACTGTGCTGTTTATTCTCCCATCCAAGTCCTAAGCACAGTGAGCCTGCGGGCTTTCCGTGATCAGAAGAATGGGATGTGTGCAGGTGATGTGCACAGACTCCAGCAGGCATTCTCTAGATGAGAGGTGTGCAAGGTCTTCTGGAAGGCCACTGATGGAGGAGGAGCGCATCTGTGTGTGTGTGTGTGTGTGGTGTGTGTAGGAGAGAAAGAGTGTTTGTGAGTATGTATGAGTGTGTGAGTATATATGTGTGAGTGTATGAGAGTATATATGAGTGTGTGAGAGTGTGAATGTGTGAGTGTGTGTATATGTGTGTGTGTGTGCAAGAGAGCTTGTGAGTATATATGAGTGTGTGTGAGTATGTATGAATGTGAGTGTATGAGAGCGTGTATGAGTGTGTGTGAGTATGTATGTGTGAGTGTGAATGTGTGTATGTGTGTGTATGTAAGAGAGAGAATTTGTGAGTATGTATGAGTGTGAGTATGTATTAATGTAAGTGTATAAGAGCGTGTATGAGTGTGTGTGAGGATGTGTGTGTGAGTGTGAATGTGTGTTTCCTTGTGGATTATCAAAGGATCATTGGGCTCATTTCTTGAATTCTCGACCTGCGATCTGCCCCCATTCTGTCCCCATGCTTTACTGTTACCGTTTTCCGTGCCTTTGGGAGACAGGCAAACGAGCTCCTAACAATTCTGGTAAAGAGAAATTGAAGGAGGGGCTGCTGCCAGGATCCTGCTGTGGGTAAAGCTTGCATCATCAAGGGGAGTGGGTTTTATGAGCTCTGCATTAGCTGTTTATAGATAGTTATCCTTGCTTCTGGGTGTTCTGCGCTGGGAGCTAAGCAGGTAGGAGATCTCTGAACCAATAAGGCATTCATTATAGCCCAATTTATGTGAATAGCTGAACGGTTTTGAAAGCACGTTCATGTCTTTAGCTCTTTCGGTCCATTAGACCCCATGAGAAGCAGTGATACCAACCAGGGTTACCTAGTTTCATAATATAGTTCCTGACTAGCACACTGTGGGGGATTTAGGGCCAGGGTTAGAGGCAGCTGTTTTGGCTCTTCTCTAGTGATCTATCAGTCAATCAATTGACAGTGGATGTTATCAGGAAAGGTTTCCCAGAGGATTTGGAAGATGACCCTTGAATTCATTGGCAAACTATTTGAGCATCTACTTTCAGACTCCAAAGCTGGAAAATAGAGTAGTAAATTAAACAGAAACAAATTCTTCTCTGTGGGGAGTTGACATTCTAGTGAAGGGAGAAGGAAAATAAGTCAATAAACAAAATGGACTCACCACGCAGGGGCCTGCATTTAAATGGAAAAGTAAATAAAGAAAGGTACTGGAGAGGGGGGTGTTTTAAATGAGACAACAGAGAGGGACTTCAGGAGGAGGGGGTGACAAGTAAGCGTGGGGCCGCCTGGGAAAGCAAAGCAGGTAAGTCAGAGGACCAGATGCAGCAATTGCAGAGTCAACCAGTATCCTGGCAACAGGAGTGACACATCCAGGACCACCCAGGGCAGGCATTTAGCCACCATTCACAGAAGTCCAGGGAGGAAATTGCAAAGTACCAGGAATGGCACAGCAATCTGAAACCCACGGGGGCGGAGTTATCAACCTCTCTAGACTTACAAGGGTCACACAGCAGTGTCCTTGTGCAGGTGATGAGACAGATGGCCAGGAGTCTAACTCCTGCCCTCCATCCCTCTGAGGGATGGGAAGCAGAGGAAACCACAGGCTATGTCGGTCTGCTCCTGTCAGATGGGGGCAGGGCTGAGGTGTATCGAGAAGGGGATCTGGATGGTAGGTATGTCCCTGGCATGGATGGAATAGTGGTGTCTCCCAGTTCTGGGACGAACAAGTTGAGAAATTTGGACCAAGTCGCATTCCCTCCCTATCCTGTCTCTGCCCCATCAGACAATGGGAATTCTGTAATGTTGCTGAAACTCCCATCTCTCTCTGACATGTACTAGAATCTGTAATTCCAAGGGGCCATGTGGTATTTACATATAAGACAAGGAATCAGAGGAGAAACTCACCATTCTACAAAGGCACAAAGGAGTCAAGGCTTCAGTCAGGACCTGGGGTCCAGGATACCTACGGGAGGGTGGGAATGGACAGTTATGGGGAAAGAGAGATGCCAACTGGGGGGATTCCAATTAGTCTGAAAGGGTAATTAGAAGAAGTCTGTCCTCCTAGATTAGCTCTTTGCAACGAGATCTCAGGATATGTTGGCCCAGAAGCTGCACTTCCATGGCATCGGAGCCACCTGTCCTGCTGGTTACAACCCCAGTTGCCAAATCTCGTGGCTGGTGCATTGAAATCTATAGGGCCAAAGTGTTAGAATGTGCATTGTCATCAATCTACCCCCGTGGTTGCTGGGAACCCCAAAGTCAGCTGAAGAAAAAGAGAAGGAAAATGGTGCAGCAGGGTGGGCTCTTCCTGGCTTCTTGACTTAATGACATTTAGGAGTGTGGAGAGCATTGCAGAATGTCCTGCCTCTTGGTCCTCAGAAGCACCCAAGGGTAACCAAGCCTATCTATAAAGAGCCCACTTTTTGTTATCTTCCACTCTTTATCATGTGAACGTACAGAAATGACTCTACAATGTTCTAGCTACTGCAGCTAGTTCCTGCTCCTTCCCTTTGATTCTGCCCTCTTTGGAGAGGGTTGGAATGAGTATATATATATATATGTACACACACACATATGTATGTATATGGCAAAACAGGAGTATCTGACCTTGAGAAAGTGAGGGCGTGGTGTCCACAGAGGCCAGAAGAGGGCATCGAATCTCCTCAAGTCAGAGTTCCAGGCAGTTGTAAGTCACCTGGTGTGGGTCCTCTGTGACAGCAGTGCAAGCTCTTAGCCACTGAGCCATCTCTCCAGCCCCTGCTCATTCACTTCCTGGGTTTCTCCCATCAGCCCCCTGGGGAGGGAGCAGCTCAGCTTCTCCTTAGCCTCCACCCCTGCTGCGCGAGTTTATGGGCTAATGCGCACACTCTTCAGAGATGAACCCTAATTACAGATTCGGTTCTGCCTAGCGGGAGAAGCATGTGAGCAATCACACACTTGGTCGAGCCCCGCCATGCCTCCTTAATCACTGTCACATTTCCCACGGTCAGCTGCCAGGGCCCTGGGTGCACACTCCATCATGCAGTGACTTTAAAGGAGAGAAACCCTAGCCTGCTTGACCATAGCACAGGACAAACACCTTTCCTGCTCCTTCATGTGGAAGTTATTACTGCCTTTCCATGGGTAGAAATTACAGATTGGTGGTGGTACGTTTTCATAGACATTTGGTGTCAGAGCATTGAAACGAATGTATGCTTTGGGCATCTCCTCTCCTGCTCAGGAGACGATGTCTTAATTATTTTGACCGGAGCCAGACCATAGTGTGGGTTGTAAACATCTGGTTTATCATTCATCCAGCTGAACTGGTTTCTATTTTGTTAGAAGAAAAGGCTTGGGATTAAAGACATTTAAGTAATTAAGCACACGTCAAGACAATTTGGTGATGGGTAAATATAGTCTCTGTTAAATGTGCCGTCTGGGGGCTCTGGCTTAGATTTATGTCCGGCTGGAGTACAGGGATGAAAGCAGAATGCTGGGCCGAGCGGGCCCTGTTGTGGAGGGAATCAAAACCAAATGGGTTTTCAGGAGGACAGCACCACTCCTCTAAGTACCTGTCCCAAAGGATGAAAGTTTCCTTTGAGTTTGGCCCGCGGGGAGTAGAGCTGTGCTCCCTGCCACCCAGCGGCACTTGTAGATTTAATGAGCCTCTCTCTGGGAGGTGGACCATAAAGTCCCGCACTTTGTTCTCGCTTCACTTTTGCAGAGCCAAAGGCAAGGCTCAGGCTCGGGTTTTAGATGTGCATGTTTAGTTACCCGTAGCAGGAGCCTGTGTCTATTCTGGCTGTGGTCTTTAGCGCCAATGCTTCTGGATGCAAAGGGGCAGAGCTGCTGAGCCAGTCTCCCAGGCTGTTGAAAGTGTGGTCCATGATGGGTGATGAGGAGCCAGCGCCTCTTCCTTTGGGAGCTGGGGTTCTAAGCAACAGGTGTGCACATGCTGGAGGTGTGAAGGAGAGAGAGAGGGCTGGTGACTTTGGGGATCAGCTTCTGAGGGACCCCAAACTCTACTCCTTGCTTGAATTGAGGCTTTGCTTTTCTTTAGGGACTAGAAAGATACGAAGGAAAATACCCTTGGTGCTTTTGGCTTCTCTATGGCCTTCATTTTGGGAGTCAGAAGATAAAAGCTTAGAGTTTTGCCTTCTCTCTCTCTCTTCCCTGCCCCCACTGTGCCTAATACAGTGAGGGAAGAGCATGTATGTGATCCTGAAGAAGAAAGCGTTGCCACTGTGGCCACATGAATGGTGCATGATGGAACCAATTAGCCCACTTTTGTTGAAAAGGAAGGAAAAAAAAATCAAAAATTTTCAAAGCAGGGATTCTTTCTCTTTTTGAAAAACATTTGATTATTTTCTTTTCCTTTCAAACTGATTTCCATGCTTGTTTGGGGTAGAGTTTTGGTTTCTGAAGTTTGGGCCAGCGAGCCCCACTTTGGTAGGGTAGCTGTGTGGTGACTTTTCCCTCCTCCTTTCTTCTTCTATGAGTCCTCCCTCCTTCCTTCCCCCCACAGCTCTGATTGGGATCACCATGTGCTACCACCTAGGTGTCCCATGGGAGGTGCCTAGCTACGGGTGACAGAGAAACATTCACTTACATCATCTGGGAGCCTTGTATCCGAGTCAGGTTAACTCAGATTTCATAACCCAGAGGTCTTTGCTCTGAGGCAAAAGACCATTTGCCTGGACTTCCTGTCTTAGGAGGCAGACTAATCAACTGGAGTCTAGGGTTTCCTCATCAGGATGGCTTGCCAAACAAGGCAGTGAGAAGGATGTATGTGTTGGTGGGTGGTAGGGCGCTTGATAGCTAGAAGAGATACCAAGGAAGTGCAGCCAACGGCTGATGACTTTCCAACGGTCACCCCTTCTGAGCGTCAGGCCAGTGAACTAAGCACAATTGATCCCCTCTGACCCATGCATGTTAGAGGCTGTGGGGGACCCAGAACAATAGGAAGCCTGTGTCCTGGAAGGGAAATGAGCTGCCTGCCGTAGGTGAAGCTGTGTGCAGAACTTTATATGAGACGGAAATGGGTGTACAGCTTAGGCCATAGCCGGCTGAGATCTTTTGACGACGGGCCAGCTGCACACAGGTTGTCAATCAGTCAGTGTCTGTCAGTCAGGCACCCGGCTGCTGTGCTAAGAGATGCAGGAGAGTCAAGGAAAGTGAAACACCTGCTTCCCCACCCCCCATGAAGTGGTGAGAGCGTCTTTGGGGGCATATACAGCTGCCATGGCAACTGTGGGCTGTGAATGAGGTGATTCTTGGGGTGTAGTCATGCTGGGGGCCCTATCTCCCTGTGATGTTTCAGCCTCTATCCATGTAGACAGCGCGTTTGTAGCTTTGAAATACCCCCTCGCTCCTGCAGCCCCAGCCCGGTGCTCCTCCCTTTGATTACTGTGGTTCTGGCTCTTGAACTGATTACTGATGCTCTGGCGGAAACTCTAGTCTACTGAGTGAAACAAATCTGTAGCTTGTCCACCCCGGCACCCCTCCCCCATCTGCCCTCCTCCTCTTAACACCTCTTGACCCTCAAAGTTGTTTCTCATGTTTTATGTTAATCCCAAAGAGGACACTTGCAATCGGAAGGGGACCGCTAGCTCTTGAAGGCACAGCTGCACACTTAGCTTTCAAATCCCCGGAGGTTGCTGTGTCTACCAAGCATCTGTGGGGCCCCGGGGCATGGTATACATGGCATGCAAGAACTGTGGTGAATCACGGCAAAGTTCAGGAATTCAGGAGCGATGGAGAAGAGAGGGCTGTCTGAAAGCCTCTTTGGTGTCTGAATCCATGGGTGTGGCTGGACACAGGAGTTGATGCCTAGATCTGTGTGTCCCAGACTCACTGTGGGTGCAGAGCCAGTGACAACCCAGACCACTCAGCATCTGGGCATCATGTTTTCCTCTGAACTCCGTTATTTTGTCTTACTGCTGTCCACAGCCTCTCTGCAAACAATGGTCCAGCAATGGAAGTGGATGCAAGGCCAAGGGAAATTGCTGGTTACAGGCAACATCCTCCCGTTTCTTTCTCTCTGAGACTGAATGTGGACAAGGATGTATGCAGAGTCTTAGTACTCTGAGTTGGCAAGTTACAGTTTCTCCTACCCAGAAGCTGGTGACCCAGGTCAGCCCATCAGAACATGCAGACTACTTTATAGCCCCAATAAAACCAAGAATGAAACAAGCAAATAACTGTCCTTACGTGAGCAGAAACTCTCTGCTGTCAGCATATTGGAGTTAGCGAGACAGCAACAACTATCTGCTCAGAATTCGCTCAGTAGACTTTGCTACGGGCAAGAGGCATGAAACACTGTTAGGGGTAAACAGTGAATCCCTTGTGTAGCTTTCTCTCTCTCTTTCTTTCTTTCTTTCTTTCTTTCTTTCTTTCTTTCTTTCTTTCTTTTTCGTTCCTTCCTTTCTTATTCTTTCTTCCTTGTTTCTTTCTTCCTTTCTTTTTCTTTCCTTTCTTTATCTTTCTTTTTCTTTCCTTTCTTCCTTCTTTCTTTCTTTCTTTCTTTCTTTCTTTCTTTCTTTCTTTCTCTTTCTTTCTCTCAACGCATCTTTGCCCTTTTAAAGTTGTTGGAGTTTGCTGTGAGGCTGTCTCCTAGAAATGTCAGAATAGGCACCCATACAGTCTCACCAACATGATGGCCTAACCATGAGCAGGGCAAGGGCAACAACAATAGAGATGCCAAAGTGACTCGGGGAAAGCCACAAGATATCAACCCTGCAGGAAGAACTACAGGCAACTAAGGAATGAGGGTGTGAGATATAGTCTTCCCCAGGGAAGAGCACATCAATTGATTATCCAATGCCAGATGGTCAGCTCTGAAAGCACACATTCGAGGTACATTATACAGGCCGAGCAGGTTGTGTTTAGGAATGTGTATGTATACACATGTAGATTTATGCGTGTAACCACAATTGATGAAGAAGCCGTACATTTGAAAGAGAAAGGTGAAGCAAATGGAAAGATTTGAAGGGAATAAAAGATAAAAGAAGTAATAAGTTATTGGGGACACTCAAGAGATTTTATTTAGGTGGCTTCTACTGACCAGGTTTTATTGTACTAGAGTTAACACTGAGAAATTATATAGAGTACAAGAAGGCATGAACGTATATTCCATCAGCCAAGGGGATGATGTCATGACATGACACAGAGCTGCTTTCTGCACCCACGGGAGAGTAAGAGTAAGGGCAAAT
This sequence comes from Dicrostonyx torquatus, assembly GCA_028555095.1. NCBI lineage: Eukaryota > Metazoa > Chordata > Mammalia > Rodentia > Cricetidae > Dicrostonyx > Dicrostonyx torquatus. Next base: position 1,715,289 of record JAQHUG010000165.1, read on the forward strand.
GATGCCAGTGGCATTACAAGATGCTCACGACCTTGCCACTCATGGACATTCCACAGTATGGGGGCCATGGTAGAGTCAGAGGTCTCCCAGTGTCCCCTAAACCTTATTGTGAGGATCGCTGTGCAGAATGTCTCTGATCTTAGGGCTATTACAGTCTGGGCAGGCAGGCCAATCACCATAACAACGCACTCCTGTGAAGAGACTGGGAGGTAGGCTGGGAAACATTGACATCGACTTCGTCATGGTCAAAGTCATCCATCAGAGCACATCTGTGCTGATATGGAACACAGAGGGTCCCAAGCCAGCTGTGTGCTATGACTGCTGTGGCCATGCGGTGTGGAGAAACCGGGCTAGAGAAATCAGTATGGGAGGACAGGAGGAATGTGAAGGCCCAGACAGTATTTAATATGAAAATGTCATTGGCATTTGGGAAATGGACAACATTTCCTCTATGCTAAGAACTAAACCTTGAGAAAGAGCCCTGCAGGGTGGAGGAACAGAGGAGGGTGCAATGACGCACAGCTGGGAAGCTCATGAGGGTTTAGTTTTCACCGAAAGATGGGGTGAGAAGGCCCTCCTGTACAGTTATTCTCATCTTCTCTACTCTGTAGGTATTAACTCTCTGATCGCAAACAATATCTATGAGGCTGCCTACCCATTGCATGATGTAAGTACTCTCCCCATCTCTCTCATTCTCCTTCCTTCTTGCCTGCCTTCCTCCTTCCCTCCCTCCCTCTCTCTCTCTCTCTCTCTCTCTCTCTCTTTCTTTCTTTCTTTCTTTCTTTCTTTCTTTCTTTCTTTCTTTCTTCCCCTTTGTGATACAGGATCTCAGTATGTGACCAAAGCTTGCTTCAAACTCACAGGTCTTTTAACTCAGCATCCGAGAGCTGGGATTACAGGTGTGTGTTGTGGTTGTCTATAAATATTATTTTAATCTCCCAAAAGTTGAAGCTACAGGTCTTGGGGTAGGTGAATATAGGGCAAAAGGAGGCAGAAGTGAACCCTGAGGCTAAAACACCTTTGCTAACCCTGAACCTTCTCATTGCTGAAGGTAATGCCTGGTTCAGTTTTTGCCAAAGATCTCAAACTGTTCTCGCAGTCATTTTCACGGATGGCAAGAGGCACCGGTTTTCGTCTGAGCTTTCCTTGTCATCTTCTCTTTGTTTTTGGCAAGAGTGTGAAGATAAAGATGCTGTATATGCTTGATTCAAAGTGTATGTGGCTGGGTTGTTAATGAAGGCAGGTGGATGGCCGTGGGAGAAACCTCAGAGACTTGGGTAATACATGACCAGGAAGCACTCCTCAGCTGGGAATAACGTTCTTCCCAATATGCGTTGCAATAATTTTTCAAGACAACGTGTGAAAAACTTAAGCAGCCCTTAAACCAAGTACCTCTTGGCTTCACCATCATCCAACATCCATCATGCAATGCAGCCACACTAGTGCTGAGCAGCAGGGATTTCTCCAGACAGGAGCCTTCCAAGTTCTGACATCTTTGCTATGGAGCATACAAAGCTAAGTCCTACCAGTTGTGGACACAGGATGACATGGCATGGGGTGACATGTGTTAGCCCGCTTATGGGCCCAGACCTTGCCATTGCATGGGCTAAGAGCGGCAACTTAGGCTCACAGGGGGCTCTAAAGCACAGGAGGAGGGTATTTCCTATGAAAAGCCATGCTAATTAACACTACGTGGTAGTGAGTAAGAAACCTAGTATTGGCTCCTGACCAGGAAAGGTTTCTGACATTCCTTAAATTGAAACAAAAGAAAGAGATGACATTAAAAATTGAAAAAAAAAATAAAGAAAAAAGGAAAATCCCTTCCCATTTGGCATCTGCTTTTGACGATTTCGTTGGTTTATCTGGTACCCTTTCCCCCCCACAGGGTGAATATGACAGTCCAGGGGATGACATGAATGACAGAAAGGTAAGCCTCTCTTGTGCTGCTCTGAGGACCTTGGGTGTGTAAAACCATGGCTGGGTGTGGAACCAGTTGCAAGTGTCATCAGTGTGTCGCTTGCATATCTAATTTTAACAGTTTTCCTGTCATAAGATCTTCATCCCACCCTTCAAAGACAAGAGCCCCAGTGGAGTGACACAGACCTCCCTAATGTCCAGATGTGAACCCAAGGCTACACTGCCGCATGGAGAGGCACTTAGGGTCCCTCTGCCTGTGGTGTCCCTGACAAAAATGCATGATTATCCGTGGGTGTCCATTATGGATTCTGTTGGGTCATCTTTTCTTCTTCTTCTTCTTCTTCTTCTTCTTCTTCTTCTTCTTCTTCTTCTTCTTCTTCTTCTTCTTCGGTTTTTTCGAGACAGGGTTTCTCTGTGGCTTTTGGACTGTTGGGTCATCTTTATGTCACTTTCCTGTCATATAGGCTGGCATGTAGGGTAAAGCCACTCCCAAATTACAAAGGAGAACGCTGAGGGAGAAGGAAGCTCCAGGAGGCTGCGTGTGACAGGAAGCTAGGAACCAGAGGTTACAGCTGGGAGAAGGATGGTGCGTCCTTTAGAGGGACCACTTCGGTGGTGGCCACACAGCTCCTGACCGTATAATATGTTGCCAAACTCTCTGTGAAGACGTTTGCTTTGTTGGCTGGTACTCTGGGACCATGGGGTCATCCAAGCATATGAAATATAAGATGGCTCTTGGTAAGGGGAGGCCTCTTTGGTAAGGGGAGGTCTACCAGTTGCTCATGGCATCCTGTTTCCCAGCCTCCAGCAGCTCTAGCGGACAAAGTTGGGTGGAAGGGGAAGGGAGCGGTGAGGAATCGAAGCTCAAGGGATCCCCTACCCCCAACTCTGTTGTCTGGAAAACCACTCATGCTCCGAGTTGCCTTTCGGGCAGCCTTCTTTTTATCCTGCCTATTAGTCCCTGTTATGAAGTGTTAAGTATTAAAAACATAAAAGGTCTTTTCCAGAAATACTGCTGTGATTGCTTACACATGTCCCCGCTCTGCCTGCCTGGGGAATCTGCTGTAGTATTGTGATGTCTCAACCTCATCTGTTTCCTATCCGATGCTAATAGCCTCGGTGTTTAATTTCCTGAAAAGTCCCGCATCACATTTAAAGGAGAGGGAGGAAGCACCCCCTCATCTCACCTCTCTCAACTGACCATTTTCTGTCCTCCTACACTCTGATTTCATGTCTCTCCCCTTTAAATGGTCATTACTATCCATTGCCTGCCCAGAAGACTGCCTGCTGGGTGGTGAGGACCTCAGCCTATCTAGGAGTACCACAGAGCCCAGGGATACACAGTTAACTCAGGGGAATCCAGACTGCCCTCTGCTATAGGCACTTGTAGAGAGAATTGAACTGTAGTCTGTCCAAATAAATGTGCATTTGCTTCTGAAATCATATTGTGTAATATTATTAATATATTAGCCCTGCTGGCAGTAGGATGTGAGAGTCCTTAAGAGACCTGCCAGGTAGAGCTATATCTTGCTAGGTAATTCCCAGTGCTGGTGGTATATGATGCTGCACGTGGTGAACAGGTGTCTCTAAAGACAAGAGGTCCCCTTGGCATGCCTTTCCCTTCAGTTTGCTGTCCAGCCCCATCACCTTTACCTTTCTCTTCCTTTTGCCATGTTGTAAGATAAACAAAGCCCTGGGAGAATAAAATCCCCTTTTCCTGTCCACTTAGTAGGAAACTGATACCCAGCTAGGGTAGGAGATTAGTTGCAATGTCTGTAGATTACTGTGGACGCAGGACTAAAATTGTGGCCACCAGACCACCAGTAGACATATGGCTACAGGTTCTATCAAGGGCTTCTTTCTCCATAGGCGTGACTGATATGCAGGGGCGCCTACACTATATCCTAGAGCAAAGCTGAAACTTTACCCTCAATACCCTTTTGCTTTAGAATTTTTTTTTACATGAACAAGGGTTTATAGGTAAATAAAATAGGTATATGAATCAGCATTTATTCCTAATAAATCATAAGCTTATTTTTAATCAGTTCTCTGGTATGCATATAGTTTTACATTACATGATTCAGAGAAAATCCAGAAGCTTGTACATATAGATCACCTCACTCACGTATTTGAAAACATTTAAAATATGATGAGATTACTTTTGTCATTTTCAGAAATAATGTGAGAGAAAAATTGCTTTCCAGTACCTCAATACTTGGTGTTCAAAATTTAGAAAACTATTTGTCTGTTACCAGAAGTCAACTGTCAGGAACTACGATATTTCTCAGGCAAAGATGGCTGAAGACCAAGGCACATGGAGCTTGGCTCATAGGGGAAAAGAAATCACTATTTATTAAAGACAAAGGCACATTTGTTTGCTAACAGGATGGATGCTTCTATTTATTTTTACAGAAAAAGTTAAGTGTTGGGTGAATATTGATACATATATCATCTTTAACATGTTTCAGAGTGTATTGATACACTGATTCTATAATGGTCAGTGCTGAGAATGCCATTATGTGCAAATCATAATAAATATGTTTAGAACTGTCTCCAAAATTGTTGGAAATTCTGTCCTAATCCTAAACCAAAATTTCAATTTCATGTCTTTTTTTTTTAAATGAAAGCCAGCAACTCAAACAGCAAAATTTAAAACTAAACTTTCTAACAAGACTCATTTCAAAAATATACTAATTTGATATTGAGTGAGTGAAGAATGATGGGAAAGTGCTAAGTCTTTATTTTTTATAATGAAACTGTTCTGCAGTTCGTAACATACGGTAGTCTCAAACACAAGCTGAGGGTTTCAGGCAGTGTTTGTTGGTGGCGTGTGGTACAAGGCGTGCATGGTGCAGGGCACGTGTGTTGTTCAGAATCAAGGTGACATGGTGTAATGCAACACTAGTGTACACCTTCAAAATCACTGCAGATTCCTTACACGTTTGAGTTCTGCCGTGTTTCTGTGTTTGGAGTCTTTTACCTCCTTTACCACTTTTTTTTTTTTTTTGAGATCATCACATTTAATTAAGCTGCTCCATATGGGGTCATGACCCACTGTTTAAGAAGCTGTGTCCTTGGGAAGAACAAGTGAGGTTTCCCCTCATACACCCAAGGATTCCCTTGATTGTATGAAATTCAAGTAATTGTTCTCTGATATGGCTGTAAGGAGGATCTTGGCCAGGTGAAGAAGGTTTTGCTGCCTTTGAGCTGTAGGATATAGACCAGGGTGTTTTCGGGGTGGGATGGCTTCTCTGCAGTCTTGAGGAGGGTTTGAAACTGTATCCCAAGAAGGCCACCCTGCCCTCGATGCTTTCCTTGTAATTCCTAGCTGTTCCTGTGATCTCCCCAAGACCCAGCTCCTGCTGGGCTGACTACAGGGGACCCTAGAGGCCCAGGAGAGTACAGAGCTCCCTTCTCCAGCTTGCCTCCTGCTGTGCTGCAGCTGAGGTGACTCAGCCCCAGGTAGTGGCTGGCAGTCTCTCTCTCTCTCTCCTTCCTGGAGGGCAATTAAGTGGAGATTTCTTGCCTCTAGAGTACAGGGGTTTCCTGCCTTCCTCGAAGCCAGGGTAGCAGGGAGAGGGAACAGTCTGGGCCTGCACAGAGCTCTCTGGCTTTCAGCCGCTGCTTCTTTTCACGTTTGTCAGAGACTTCTCTTTTCCCAGAGGATCCCAGAGAAGCGGCTGCCACCATCTTCTGAGGACTTCCTGGCTTCCCCATGGCCCCCACCTTTGAGGAGGAAAGGTGCAATGCAGGAATGCGATTTTCTCCAGTGTTTTGGAAACCCTTGCTTCTGGGTTCTTTGCCTTTTCAAGTGGTCCTCTTCTCGAGTGGACAGCTAGAAAATGAACCACTCAGAATGGTGTGACGAGTACACGTTCTGCTCTTTGAAAGTGTCCATACAGGATGGCACTTTGGTATGGGGATGTTCCCTTGCGAATGAACTGCCAGGATGTTCAGCTTGCATGCGAGTGGGGGAGCAGTTGAGGCTCAGATAGTTTGTCAGATGTTCCCACAGGTCACCGAGACTCTGTTGCTGGAACCTACTCTCCTCTCTTTGGGCTGGATCCTGTCCCATGATTTTTTCTGAGGTTTCTGCAGCTAGTGACTTTCTGCCCATTTGGGTTGCATCTAGTTGATCACCAAGGAACATGCAACTTCAGGGTAGACCATGAATCCCAACACACTGCCATCTGGAGCATTGCAAAGGGTTGTGACCCCTGACTTCTTTTTTAGTCTTATGAAATGGTTACCCTAGAGGCCCCCTGTCCAATGTGAAGCCCCTTGGGTTGGGGAAACTGAATGTGCTGTTTATGGGCTTTGATCTGTCAGAAGGGCCAGTCCTCAGAGGTGGCTGTTCCTGTCACAAAGGCTTGGGGTCAGACACTTGTGCTTGAATCACATCTGAGAACACGGCAGAAGGTCCCCTCCGTTAATAAGGAGCTGCAGCCTCTGCCTTGTGTGCAGGTTTGACCAATTGGTGGACAGAGAACCTGGTGTAGAAAACAAAGTGAGAAAACAGATTAAGAGCTAAGTTCAAAGGTTCTAGGCTCTGTGTGTTTTGAGAAACTGATGCCAGTTACCATGGCTGTCTGTGAGCCCTTCACTAATAGCATCCTCTCCCTCATGGGGCTGAGACTACAGGGCATATGTCTCTCTTGGGGGTCTGTGGGACCCGCAGTTTATCATGGATAACTTCTCTGTATATGAATGAGCATTCTTAGGGGAAGAGGACTGTAGCAATCTTCTCCTTTCTTGTCTCCCATGCAGGTGATTGACGTATATGTGAGTAGCCGGGGTACCTGCAGTCACTATGATGCTCTGATGCTTGACCCATTGTCCATCCTACCCCACTATTTCATGCTCAGGCAGCTTCTTGGTTCTAGCTATCAGTATAACCACCTGTGCATGGAAGATACTTCCTTGAGTTGGGCACTTTGAGAAAGCATCTGATCCCAGGACCAGAATCCCAGCAGAAGGGAAGCTTCTGACCTGCCTGTGTCTGTGGTCTCTGACTGGAGCCATACTGGCTTCTTGGAGCAGTTTTAGGTTTTTGTTTTGGAAAAAGTAGCAAAAATATGTTCTCGGGCTCAGATTTGAGCGGGACTCAAGACTTAGGTAGGAATCTGCTCTGAAGATCAGAGCCTAGGAGATGGACTGTGACATCCCAGTTGTCCTCCCCAGGGAGCTCAATTCATCCTCCTTCTGACGCAAGCTAGCCTCCTTTGGGGACATAAGTGACATCTCTGTAGCAACAAGGTGCTGAGGGACCAACCTTTGCTCTTGGGAGCTCAGAGCAGTAGCAGTCCTCTTAGAAGGAGAGTAGGGAATGCATTAACAATAGCAGGAGTAAATTCTGAGGCCATCACCCCTGAATGGGCAGCATCAGGGCTGGGGAGACCTCTCCCTCTGCTTTCATGCATGGCTGACGGGCCCCTTTGTGTCTGACTTCCCCTATCTCCCCCCCCCCAACGCACACACTCTTAAACAGTAACTGTGAGTGTGTTTTGTTTCGTCAGACTGCATGGTTTCTGGTTGTATTTTACAGTTTCTGGGAGATGTTATGACAATAAAAAAAATCTATAGCCTTTAAGTAGAAATGCTAATTCTGATTCCAGCTTTAGTGTTGGGTCTTTGAAGGACTGGAGGTAAGAGGCTTGTTGCCAAGCTGGTGTTTCGCAGGCTAAAGCTCCTGAGAATACAGGTCCCTCTTTGGAAGATTTTCTTGGGAATTTCGTATGATGTGCAAAGAGTATAAAAATTACAGTAAACCAGAAATTCTAGACCATTCTAGACTTATTATTTGATTAAGCACCAGTATCTGACCAGCCTGGCTGTCTATCTGAGGGCTAATCCTAGCCCAGTAATAAAGTACTAGATTTACTGGTAGGCGACTGGTAAAGCTTATTAGCCAGGGGTCTGAACCTGAACTGTTGGGAGATGTGGCTTGTTTTTGCCAGAGCTGCTACCTACTGCCCAGTGGTGAGGTGGCCTGAGGTGTTTGGTGTAGCATCTCCTCACAAAGTGTGTGGGCCGCTCAGTCTGGCTCCTCCTTCCAGCTTGAAATCTCTCAGGTGAAAGTAATTAATGACCTCCAAGTTACAGACTTTAATGGCTAATCTTCTGTTCTCATCTGACCCGTTAGCAGCGTGCCACCTAGCGTGCCGGTTTCTTGCGGAAGCTTTCTTCTCTTAGCAACACACTGAGCACCTTTTCCTCACCACTGCCTGATCTTTTAGAGTCTTCGCTGCTTCTTCCTCATCCCCTGGTCCTTTAACCCTGATAGTGTTCAGGTCTGTACTTACTTTTTATTCTTTGACATTGTGATGACTTTGTGGCATATCTCTTTTTTACATAACTACCAAATTTGCTTCTCCGGCCTGGACTGTCCTTTGCACTCAACTTTCTATACCTGGCTGCTTATTCAAGATCCATGAGGACACCCCAAGAGCATCTCAAATAAACACATCCTAAAGTAAACCCTTGGTTCTGCCTCTATAACCCTGTTCTCTCTACCGTCCTCCATTTCAGTAAATGCATCATGGTTACTCAAGTGCTCAGGCCAAGCTCTCACCCCCACACCACCCATCTAATTCAGTCACAAGTCAATGAGCAAAACCACCTGTCTCTCATCACCCATGACTATAGCTATTATCCCTCCCTTGGACTAGCCCAGCTAGCCTTCATCTCTCCTCTGGACCATCCCAACAACAGCCTCCCTGTTTCCCTGCTCTTCAGTCTTTTCTCCACATAATAGCCAGAGTGAACCTTCTGCGATCTAAGTTAGCTTGTTCCTCTCCTCAGCAGCAAGTCTTCTGGGGTTTTCATTCAAAATCCAGAGCTTTTACCACAGCTTTTAGCACCACATCTGGTACCTTCTGCACTGGTCACCCCCTGTCTGTCTCCCGGTCATGTATCCTCCTCTGGTATTCTAGTCTATTCTACTGATACTCACCTCAGGGATCCTGCACGGGGAGATTGTGTGTCCTCCACATCTTTCTGGTCTAAGCTTAGATGTTACCTCCTCAGAGGGGCACTCCCTAGCTATCCCACCTAAAACAGCATCCTACCCCCATGCCACATTATATTATCCATATCTTGACTTATTTTAACAGCATTTATGAATTTTATATATTGATAGTTGTCTACCTACATTGTACAAGCACCATGGCAACAGTGATTTTAATGGGTTTACTACAGTGCCTGAAATACAGGAGACATTCAGGGAATACTTGTTAAAGGGGTGAGCAATGAGTGTCAGGGCTCATGCTGGGCCAGGCAAGACAGGGAATAAAGGCGATGCTTATAGGAGGTACCTGAGTGTTTCTAACTGTGTGTAGGTGATCTCTATTATTTGGTGAAGGTGAAGGCAGTTCCTGTAGCCTTCTGCCTTTGGATATACTTGTGGGGACACCACATGAGACTTCTAGAAACTGAGCTTCGGGGATAACATTTTGACTTTACATTGAACAAAACAAGATGAACAGTTGACCACTTCACTGCTAATCTGTCTTCCTGTCTTTCTTGCTTAGCTGCTGTATCAGGAATGGGCTCGCTATGGAGTGTTTTATAAATTTCAACCCATTGACCTCATCAGGTGAGTGTGGGAGGGGACGTTTTGGGGTTGCTTAAGATGCAAATCCTAACCAATGCACTGCCACCTCTCTTGGCCCCTGGCAGTTTGCTGTTTGCACAGAGGGGCCTGCTCTCCCTAGGTGGTTGGCCCTTGCTCTGTGTCTTGTGCTTTAGGAAGTAGTGCAGGGCTATGCTGGGGGGATGGAAGGGGAAGAAGATGATACAGGTTGACGTTCTGAGACTTTCATCATTAGGTGAGCACCATAATCTCAATTTCCCTGCCTTCTCTTCAGGAATAAAAGAGAATGGTCTTGTTCGTTTTCAAGGAAAGGACTGAGATGGAATAGAACCTTGGGTTGTACCCAAGTGGCCACAATGCTATTTGTGGGGAGGAAAGATCTGCCTGATCCCACAAGGGACAAATCGATGGGCTTGGTAGACTGAGGACTACCCACAGCTTTCTAGCTGTAGAAAGCCTGGGTCCTGGAATCCCTCTCCTCACTAGGCATCTTAGAAATGTCCCACGCTTCTATAAAACATCAATGAAAGCTCGCTTAAAGAACTTACTAAGATAGAGTAGGTCTGACTAGCTTAAAATGGTTAAAGAGTCTAGATTCTAGAGTCTATCCTATCAGCGTTCTTCCACGATAGAACATCAGGAGGCGGCATTGGAGGATCAAATGTTCCTGTTTCTTTGAGACATTTTTTTCCTCCCTGGCTTTCAAGATTCTGAGAGGTTGAACTGGATAGGCACAATCCTTTGGAAAAGGTGGAAGCCTGCAGCTTACAGGACGACATAATGGCCTCCCTACCACATGCACCCTTGTGGTGGTTTTAATGATCTAATTATCAGAGTTGCAAACACAAAGAGAATTCCTGGTCCACTGCCCTTGTTTGGGGAAAGGGCACCCACCAAAAGGATTGAGTCTATGGGAAGAATTCCAGCCAGAGGAAAAAGAAAGCATCATGGGGTCAGAGTTTGGGCAGGGTCACCTGCTTGCGCCGCCATGCCTGTGGCCTCCCAAGGAACTGGGAGAAGCAGGTGTTCCTTCCAGATGAATTGTTAACTGAAATGCTCGGGCCTGGGAGCAGGAGTGGGGGTGACTATGACTGAGGCTCATCAACCAGAAGCTCTGTTTCTTGGCTGTCTTTTCATAGCATGGGCCACCTAGACTGTTCCTGGGGCCACACCAAGTCTGCTTCTTCCATTTGAGGGGGCTTTGATCTCCTCTTGGCATCTCAAGTGGCCACCCACCTCTGTCGCCTGTTTTGTCTAACTACCCATTTGTTTTTAAAAGTATGAGTCAAAAACAAAAATTCTCTCTTCTCGAAAGCCTTGTCTTTCCCCCAGAGATTTCAGGTGATTTGCCTGCCAGTTAAGTGGGAAATGACTCCAAAATGTACTGAGGTTTGGCCACCAAAACAACCTCATGCGCAGGAGAAGAATTACCTTTGGGGCAGAGCCCTGTTCCTGGGCTGGCAGATAGGGAGAGCTCAGCTCTGTCTAGACTGGGGCTTGGGAACTGGAGCAGAGCTGGAGGCTGTCCTCAAGACAGGCAGCCTTGGTGGGAAGGCGGGGGTGGGGGGAGGCTGAGTCTGGAGGTGCTGAGGAGGTCAGATAAACACTGTGAAGTGTGTGTGTGTGTGTGAGAGTGGGCAGGCAACTGCCTACTCTGTGACCTGAGGACATCATATCTCAGGGACATGGTAGAAAGAGAAGGGCTGGTGTAGTAGGAGGTCCCTTGTTTGTTTCCTGGCTGCCCGGCAGCTCAGACCCAAAATAATCACACAGAAACTATATTATTTAAAATACTGCCATTAGCTCTAGCTTCTTATTGGCTAGCTCTTATATATTAAGTTAACCCATCTCCATTAATCTATGTATCGCCACGAGGCTGTGACTGACCAGGTAAAGTTCTGGTGCCTGTCTCCAGTGGGGCTACATGGCTCTTCCCTGACCCTACCTCTTTTCTCCCAGCATTCAGTTTAATTTTCCTCTACCTAGTTCTGTTCTGCCCTGCTATAGGTCCAATGCAGTTTCTTTATTAACCAATGGTGTTCACAGCATACAGAGGGGAATCCCACATCAGGCTGGCATTAGGGAAGGTGTCCAGGAGAGGGACGGGCAGGCTCTCTAGGAGCCACAGGTAGAATCTGCTACCACTTGCAAAGACCCACTTGGCACACAGAGACTAAGCTGGTGATTCCCCGCCTGGAGCCATCATGGGTTTCTTGCTGGGGTTGTTTTGTGTGGTTGCTGTTTGCTACTGTGCGGTGCCTCTTCATGCCTCATGAAGAAGCTGCACTCATGGAGCCTGGCTTGAAAGATGAATGACAGTTTATACACTGGCTTGGCACATTCTAGAATGCTTGTATGTGTACTTGTGTGGAAGTCCCTTAAAGGAACTGAATATCATAGAGGGGAGATAACATGCCTGTTCTTATACGGGTACCCTTTACTCTGTCTCTCTGAACTGTCCATTACTGGTGCCCAGAAGGCTGCACCATGAAACCATGGATGGTCTCTCCAGCCCAGCAGGGCTCTCCCTGCTAGATCCTACATTTGTCCTGGAATCCTTGCATGAATGTGCACACTTGCAAGAGTTTTTTGGAATGTTTCCTAGGCAGAGATCTGGCAAGGACTCGGGTGCATGGGTGCAACCCAACCCAGAGGATCTTGCTGGGAGTTTTGAACTAGCTGCCATTGTGACTTAGTGGAAAGAGTTCATGACCAAGAATATAGAGGAGTGAAGCCTGAGATGGAGCAAATGCCCCCTGTGCTCCCTTAGCAGTAAGAGGATCTTTACAGAGGAGTGGCTTCTGCCTTCACTGCTCTGGGGCAAGCTGTGGTGACTTAGCAGGGAGACAACCTTCATTTTCTAGGGTGATTGGGAGACCTAAGGCCTTTTGTATTTGAACTGATCTGAGCCAATAACCAATCAAAGCCAAGACTTACGTTTTCACAAGAACTGATGTGTGCTCAGAGGCAGGTTTTCTTCATCTTGATATTTTGAAATGTCTCAGGCAAGGCATCAGTCTTTAAATACCTTCTGAATTAGATTCTCTTCTTAACTGTACTTTGCTGAAACTGATGTCTCATCGGTAGATGTGCACGTGTATAATACATTGTGTGTGTGTATGTATGTGTGTGTATGTGTGTTTGTGTGTGTGTATGTGTGTATGTGTGTGTGTGTATGTATGTTTGTGTGTGTGTATGTGTGTGTATGTGTGTATGTGTGTGTATGTGTGTTTGTGTGTGTATGTGTGTTTGTGTGTGTATGTGTGTGTGTGTATGTGTGATTGCCTAGCTTTGACAACATAAGGAAGAGAAAGTTCTGGAAGTACTAGGCTCAGAGAATGCAATCTGTTGGCTTTGGGGAGGGGTGCTCATGGAGGGGCTGATGAAAAGAGCATCCAGTATGCTCAGCAGCTATGTCCCCTCCTGAAGTCTGCAGAGGAGACAACCCTTCTCCTTCCCTATCTCCAGGGACAACATCCTCATGGGTGAGGTTTCCTGCAGCTAAAATCAGGGTCAGGATTGAAGCCCTGAGATATGGAATGGCTTCCACAGCGATCTCAACATAATGTCTTTGGGGGAACACTATCCAGAGACTTTGGGTGGCCATATTCCCCATCTTGCTTCATAGTCCACAATTTGCAAACCCCAGCTCTAGCCTTGTGACCTGGCAGAAGCCTCGACTCCCAGGAATTGGCTTTCCTCTTACTTCCAGGCTCAGTCATTGTCCTTGTCTTCTATTCTGAGGGGCTTCCCACAGCAGACTATGCAATCTGATCTCTCATTCGCCATGTCTGTGCCTCAGTTTCCCTCTCTGAAATGTAACCCATCCAAATACCTCCCAGAGGGGCTGGCAGGATGGCTCAGCAGATAAAGAGACCTGCTTTGCAAGCCTGGCAACCCATGTTCAGTCCCTGGAACTCACGGGAAGGTAGAAGGAGAAAATCAATTTTACAAAAATTGTCCTCTGACCTCCACATGTATATTGTGACACCAATCTCCACCATGCACATGCAATATAATAATAATAATAATAATAACAATAATAATAACAATAACAACAACAACAACAACAATTTCCCCTAGGAGGGAGGCAGGACTAGCCAGCTTCTTTTTCAGAAAGTTTCCTGGCAGGGCAGGCCACGTTCGGAAAGGCCACAGCTGGTTTGAAGGAGAAAATACAGAGAAAAATGTTGCTAATTCACAATTAATTATTTCCTGAGCCCCACTGTCTTCTCCTTAAATCTTGCCTGAGTTTTAGAAAGGTCATTCATTTTAATGCAATGCACATTTACGATACTTAGAATGAACGCGTGTCTTTGCCCAGCCTTACGGGAAGGTATAATGATTAAAGGAAAGTCCACGGCTTTCAGGACCGTTCCATTACATAGGGAGATGGATGTGCACAATGGGATGGAGTGCATAATAGCAAATATACTTAGTAGTATGGGGTAGCACGGGGAGCGTAAGTGTTCCTAGCAGAGTAGGGGAAGACTTCCTGGAAGAGGTGGGCCCTGGCTCCTGAAGGGCTGGTGTCGAAGGATGGCTCTTTACTGCAAGCCTGTACTGCCCTATATGCTGATACACCGTTTAGCTTGAAAGTATGGCCGAAAATCTCACTGACAGAAAACTGGGCTCCTTATCACTCTTGATGGGGGATGGGCAGCACACAACATTGTCCTACAGACCTCATCTCCTCAGAGTCTGGATCTACCTGTCTCTTGTCCCTCTCTCAGCCCCGTGAGGTAGCAGGAAAGTCCAGGGTTGGGAGGAATGAAAGACTGATTTCAGAAGAGAAGGCTAAGGAGGGATGGTGGCAGCAAGCACCATGGCCCTTGCCGGGGTCTGAGCATCGGGAGGTTGTATTTAACTGGGAAACACCTTGCACCTAGGAGGACATTGTGCTTGATGATTCTGGATAAACAGACCTCACCACTGAGGGTGTGAGAGAGGAGGAGGCAGAGGAAATGGAACAGCTGCTGAGTGTAGTAACACAGCCAAAGACGAGAAGGGTCCCGACCATACGTTCTGGTCTGTCTGGTAGATCAGGGTGTTGACTAAATTCAACCATGAAAAAGGCTCCATTGCTGTCTGCTTTTCTTCCCTTCCTCCATGGAGCACTAGCCATTTCCGGTTTGGACCCTTTCAGAGGGAAAAACTGCTGCAGATGTGGTGGCTGACCCACAGGCACAGGAGTTAGGGGTCTGATGTTCTCAGCTTCTGTGTAAAACCGTAGCCCAAGACTTCTGAGGACAGAGTACAGTCCCTTGCCTTACAGTAGCTGTCCATAGATGGCTGCTCCTGTTTTAGAGCAAACTCCGATCCTGCCGGTAGCATCAGTCATGTGGTACAGATGCTGGGTTCTAAGGTACCAACAGGCCACTTACATTTCCCACTTGGACCCAGAATTCCATGGGCAGAGGTGGAGAAGGAACTTTCTGAGTCACCAGTTCCTTGCCTTTGGAATTCGTGTCTTGTCTTGTTTCTTGGGAGAACTATACAATAGTATCTGGAACGAATGTGGCAGACTATTTTTTGGGCCTCCTCGGCCTTTGTAAGCACTAGAATCCCTGGACAAATGATGACATCATAGGGGATGCAATGCTCACAGGTCAGACACTTCCATGTTTGGCCCTAGGAGGAAGGAACGAAGAGTTCTAGTTGCAGCAGCATCTAGCACATGCAAGGTGAAAGTGGGGAAGGCGGCTGCTCCTTTTCCTTCTCTTCCTAATAGGGAGTACCTCACCTTGGGAAGCTTGCTTCCCTGCTGGAGGTTTCTAGGCACTAGAAAATCTGTGGAAAGAAACCAGGACTCTGGAACATCCCCTCTCTTGGCTCTGCTTCTGCTTCCGGCATAGAATAAGAACACCCGTTAGTCAGCTTTCCGTCACTGTGACGAAATACCTGGGAGAGTCAACTTTAAAGTACAAAGTGTTGGCCATCTCACAGTTTCAGAACCCCCTCTCTGTGGTTGCTTGGTGCCCTTGGACTTAATGTTGGCTTGTGTATGTACTCATGGAGGGGGCATGTGGCAGAGGAGGCCTGCTCACCCCTGGCGGCTGTGAAACAGTTTGGAAGGGCCTGGAGTTCCAACGTTCCCTTCAAACTTTATTGCCCCTATGACCTAACTTCCTTCTAGTTGGAATGAACACATCTTCCCACAGGTCCCACCAATTCCCAACAGCAATATAGGCTTTGGCAGTGTAGTTCCGCATCATAGTATCCTATTCCTATCTCCCAAAGGCTCATACCCATTTTATAACGCAAAATGTAGTTAGTTTATCCCAAGCCATAGTGATATCAAAAGAATATCATTAAGAGCTACCTTAGTGCTAACTTGGGACAGTCATGTCATTACTCCAAGAGAAGACAGGTTGCCTCCCAAAGGACATGACCTTGAAGGAGATATTGGGATCCTGCTCCCTTCCTGTTTCTCTGATTCCTGGCTGCTATGAGTGAACAGTTCCCTTTGCCATGTATCCCTTTCATGATGTGCAGTGCTGCCACAGAACCTAGACTGGTGGAACCAGTCACTCACAGACCCAAACCATGGAAACCATGAGCCAGAACCCACCTTTCTTATTTTGAAGTTGACTCTCTCATCACATTTGCCACAGTGACAGAAAGCTATCACATTCTTACTGTGTAAGTCAAACGTTTACGTATTTGAAACGAGCTACTGTCTCTTTATCTGCTCTCATGTACCCGAGCTTTCTTTCCTCCATAAAGAATGATAACAAACACCCCGAGGCCTTCCCACATTTTTGTATACGACATGACTCTTTTAAGAGCTCCAGCAGGATGACTACTCTCAGGACGGACCTAGGAACCTCAGAGGTAGAGTCTTGCCCACTGTCCTCCCGCAGTGGAAAAGCCAACACACCCGCTGTGCACAGTCGGACATCATGAGCGGTTGTGGAGACTAAGTATGGTCCTACTCCTAAGGAACCTAAGTTCAAAGGGAAGTCTCCACGTTTGTAGATAGCTTCTGGGAAATATAAGGCACAGAAGGCTGGAGAAAACTTAGAAAAAGTAGCTGGGAAGCTGTGTAAAGACAGCATATGGAAACTGTCATGGCAGGAGAACTGACTCCCGGAATAGTCAAATAGTCCTCCATGGTGATGGGCTCAGGGTTGTGAGGAAAGACTGTTGGAGGTGACCGGAATTCTTTGTTTTGGAGCACCAGTGATTCCTGACCTTCTCAGAAAACAATTTAGAGACCAAGTCATGGCCACTTGTGACTGGTGATTTATTACGTCACATAGCCAGCTTAGGCCAGTACACCCAAGGCCGCCTACCAGGCTGCAAGTGTTAATGGAGTCAGAGTACCAAGGCCAGAGACTTGGAGACACATCTATAGGCTACAGACTTAACAATTCCCTACTCTAAGAGGAATTAGGGGACGGAGTAAGGCTGCTGTTTGTAAAATTAGAAGGTGGATAGAGTGGCCTGTAGTCTCATCAGACTCTCAAGGTCCCACCCCTGAATTTCCTTCAGTCTGAAAGCAGTGGATAAGGAATGAAAAGGGCCATTTTGACTCGAGCTTTCCTCCAACCGGCCATGACATTGGGCAGCCCATCCTCCAGCTGCAGTTTCCTCTGCTGTGGTGGAGTCACAGCGCCTGTCCTGCCTCCCATGGTGTGACCGTGAGGACTTCAGGGGAGACAGTGTACAAATACCGTGGCGATGGCTCCAGATCTGTTTCAATGCAGCTATCGCTTATCTATCCCCTGAGAGGAGATGGTACTGCTCCATGAAGTAGCAGACTGTTACATGGTTCTTTATATACACTTAACATGTGTGACCTCTGTGCCCCACAGCTGCCTCACCCAGTGGGCCTTACGGCCTCCATGTTGCGATGAGTGTGATGAACGTGTTGAGGTAAGGGCTTCCCAAAGCCCCAGAGAAAGCTCATCTGGAGTCGGATGCATATCTGTGGGACTTGTTCTTTCCGTTGTGCCCTGTGGTGGGAAGCGCTGCTGAGCTTCGCCAGCTGATGTTAGGCTACCTGGGTACCTAGCTACCTCATGTCAGTCCTTCCAGCTGTCAGTCTCCTCAAAAAAACCATGGTGTGATCTCCTTACAAAGATGGTGTGTTGACTAAAGTCCAGCTCTGCTACAAGAGGGGCTGTCTTTATCCACATCCCCCTTTGAGCTCAGCAAGGCTAGTGTGCCAGCTCAGGAGCCATGTTTCTGGTTGATCATTGTTCATGTCTATGTTCTACCATCTTTTATTCTGACTGCCTCTATGTGGTCGGGTTGTTGGTTGTCAATTCTCTCTTTGATTTAGAGACTGGCTTCTCTTCTAGACTCTCATCTACTGTGTTGTCTTGGTTGCAGCTTCAACAGTCCGAGCCAAACCAGTTAGCACTGTATACAGTCTTAAAATGCTTCCAGGGTCCCATGTGGAGCCTGGCTCCTGAAAGCTGTGGGAATCGGGGAGGGTCCCTACTTGGTTGAGATGACTTTGCTTTTCGGTCAAAGTAACTTGATGCTTCTGTAGCTCCAGTGGCCTCAGAGTGTGATATAATAGGGTACCCTGACCGTCAAGAACTGTGCCTAACCCTTCTTGCTTGCTTTGTGTATGTGGAGGGGGTGGGGCCACAAGAAGCACAATCCATCAAAGATGCTTCTTCAAACATCTCAGAGCCTGGTAACAAGGCAAGAGTCAATGTCCCTGTCAAGGGTCTGCTGAATGTAGAACTTCAGACTGAGAGCTGAAGCCTTCAAGAGGAGAGGAGATGAGGATCTTGAAATATGATAATGAGACACAAGGTCTTAGGGGAGAGCCTCTGATACAGGTCACAGAAATGCCCCCCAAACAGGTACTAGCTACACAGCAGGGCTGGGGCAAGGTGGTGGGATTGTCTAGAAGGGCTTAGGAACTGGCCTTCAGAAAGTTGTCAGAGAAGTCATATAGGCAAGTTTTAGGTATTATGTGTAAGTCTAAAGAGGAGAAAAACCATCACTGGGGAGGTTTGCAATTTGAGGCTTGGATATTGAATGAAAAGACTCAACATGGACTCAGGCAGAAAGGCCCAGGTGAGATCCTGGGGGCTGAGAGAAATGACTGGAGGAGAAACTGAAGACACCACGGAAGAAGAGGGCTAGCTCTCAGGGGGAGACAGCAGCGAGATGCTATCACAACCTGGGGAGGTGGCAGAGTAGAGGATTGCTGGCAGATTTCAGGGTTCACTATCCTCCTAGCTTCCAGGTAAGTATGGGAAGGTTCTGTGCAGGTTCCTTTCGTCACTTCCTCTCTCTCCTGGGGAATCTTGGGCCGGTCTTCCTCGACATGCAGGCGTTTCTCCCCCCTAAGAGTTGCGTCACTGTCCTCAAAGACCCCTGGGCCATGTGAAGGCAGCTGTAATTCTGTTTGTGGGAGTCAGGGAGGGATCTCAGGTAGATCTGAGGGACTGATCTTGCCTGGGGAGAAATGAGGGGATTGGCATCAAGATGCGTTACCATGGACACGGCCCAACTGTTTGATCCCGGGAGCCACTGTTTTGCTGCTAGTCTCTGGAACCCCTGAGCTCTCTACTTCTGCTAATGATATTCCCCGGAGTGAAGTTCTCCACCCACACCACATGGGTATGTAACCAACATCAACAGAAACCATCTTAACACATTGAATAACAGAGGCAGAACACACGTTACAACAACAACCGCAAGATAGCTAAATTTAATTAGCCCGGCACACCCAGGCTTTCTGCACAGACACTTGCCTCCATTCTAGAAATGGAAAACCGCAGCATTTTGTGAGTCTGGAAGTCACAGACCCCAAAAGGCAAATAGTATATAAGAACAAAACCCTTCATGCTTCTTGCTTAGGAGACTTGTCCCCTAGTAACTTCTTGAGATTATATAAGTGTAGTCACAAATGTTGATAGTTGGCTGGCTGCCAGGGATTGCTGGCTGCCGCTGACACATCGCTGGTGCAGATCAGAAAGTGCTATGGGGCTCAGTCTTAGTCACCCAGCCTGGAGAAGGACCTCCCAAAGCCCCTGGGCTCTGAGTGGTTGCCTTTGGTTGCCTTTGCTGTTTCAACCACCAGATCTGTGTTCAGCGGCTGTAGTCACAAAGAGCAGAATGGGGAGAGAGAGGGATGGGATTTGCACTATTCGCTTAGCATTTAAGTTTGGAGAATGGTAGGCACAGCTGCACGATTTCTGGTCATTAGCACTTCCAACAAAATGGTGGCAATCTCTTGGACTGAAAGCCAGTACAGCCTTCCACTCTGGGCCCCACAGAGAGACACAAATCAGCCATAGACAGAGGCTGTTTCTCTGCCTTGCTTGAGATATTGAACTTCCCGACCGCTCTACCTACTACCTTGGGCAGCCTTCTCAGGCTGTGGGTCCGACCTTCTCATGTTTGCCCCATCCTCAGTGAGATACACTGTCCACCACTCCAGCCCTGGGATGCAGTAGCCCATCTCTGAGAGCTTGGCTTCTCAAGTGAGTCAAGACCTCTAGTGATCCAGCAGTCAGAGAGTAACACTGGGAGCATCTCTATGGGACAGACATGACAAAGGCTGGACTCCACACTCAGGCTGCTCACTGTCCAGCTGGGACAAAGACCCAGTGTCATGGGACAGAGCTCTGAGAGAACATGTGGTTCTCTTCAATTCAATCCAGTATCTTTACTGAGTGCTGTCTGTGTCAGGCAGCATTTCGTGGGCTGAAGGTTAAGTGACAGACAAGATAAGCATGTACGTGCCTCGAGTGATTAGAACAATTGTCTTCTAATCTAGGATACATGTGCACGAAAGTCAATTCTTTGCATAAAGACAGTGGGGGGGGGGTCTAGGCGGCTGTTGTCGCTTTCTGAGTTGCCTAATGAAACATCCTGGACTGAGCAAGATCACAATAAACGTTGATTTATGATTGGCTTGCAAGTCTCTGTTCAGAGTGCTAGTCAGTGAGCCTCCACTCCAGGCTTCGGACTGTGTAGTTCTTGACAGACTCTTAGGATGCTCTGCTGAGACCAGCAACCACGTGGGCATGTTCTTCCTGTAGAACATGAGGTCCGGGGAAAGCCAGGGAGAAATGCAACGTCCCCAGAGACACGCGCTCATCATCACATCACTAATTTCCCATTGGCTAAGGCAGATTATGTGGCTAAGCCTGACTCTCAGAGGAGCTGATAGGAATTGAGCACCAATCCAGTCCACCCCACTGAGAAAATGGGTGCACACCTGGACCATCCAGGAAAGGCTATCTTCAATGAGCTCGTGCCGCTTCCGGCCTCCCTGAGTGCCAAAGGTGAGTGTGGTGCAGGCCACTTTGCGGGAGGAGAGGGACTTTCAGAGACCACACACACATCAAACAGTCCAGTCTGGTGGGAAATGGCCTTCCTGAGGACGTGATATTAAAACTAAGATGTGATGGAGACATAGCTTTACCCAGGTGAGCCGGGTAAAGATGAGGAAAATGGACTAATGACCTTAGACAAGACTTCCGGTGCAGTAGGCACTGTCCTAAGCGTTTGTCATTCTCTGGGAAGGATGCCATTGGCTTTCCTTTACAGAATAGGCTGCTGAAGCACAAGAGATTAGCTAGCTCTACACCAATACAGACTGGAAGTAGTAGAGATGGGATTTGAACTCCTAAGTCTGGTGTTGCCACCATGTACAAGGAGAAGACCTGAAAGCTGATTATCCCAACAGAGCAGCCATGAGAGGGCAGACTGGAAAGCAAAACAGGGGCCGGGTCATTGAGGATCTTGCGGACTTGCTGAGGGATTGGGGGCTTTAAGGAACCAGGTCCATTTTTGATGGGTTTGAGTTATATAAATTTATACCTGTGGGTGATCCAGACACTGCCATCTTGGTTCTTACTTTAAGAGATTTGGATGTTTTTGGAGGGAGTCCCTGGAAAGGAACTGGAGTGATGGTTTTCATTCCTAAG
This sequence comes from Dicrostonyx torquatus, assembly GCA_028555095.1. Classification (NCBI taxonomy): domain Eukaryota; kingdom Metazoa; phylum Chordata; class Mammalia; order Rodentia; family Cricetidae; genus Dicrostonyx; species Dicrostonyx torquatus. The sequence goes on from JAQHUG010000165.1 coordinate 1,736,703, forward strand.
AGGATAGAGTGGTAGAGTCGTAATCTCTGCCCTAAATGCCCTGTCTCCTTCAGAGAGGATTTGAGTTGTCTGATGGCACAGCTGAGGCCAGCTATTCCTCTCTCTCCATTCCTAGCAGCCCCTTGTCCCCCTGGGCTGCAATCCAGCGCCATTCATCAGTGCTGATTGTGTCTGTCAACCATCACTAATGTACCCTGTACCCTGAAGCCCTCGGGGATCAGTTTCATTTCACCCCTGATCGTACACTCAAACTGAATCTTCATGACAACTCTATGACCTTGGGACCTTGGGACCTTGTCCCATTTTGAAGATGCAGATAATAATAGTTCATTGTAGACAAGACACTTAGCCTAAATCATGGGCGTTATGACGCCGGGGTGCTCTATCTATCTGCTTTGTTCTGTCTTCAAGGAGGACTTATGCACTGATGAAATGCATAAAAAACACCACAAAGAGACTCTACGCAGCTGATGGGAGGCCGGATGTGCATGCATGTGGTGACATTCAGCTATGACTAGGCAGGGGCTCTAGAGCAAAATGAAACAGTTCTGAATGCTTAAGGTGATGCTGCCGTAGAGATGGGAACTTAAAATGCTGGGCAGGGAGCATAACTGTTAGCAATCCAGACCCCTCCCCGCCTTGTCACAGAATCTAACAACTATGGTGTTACCGTATATGGTGGTATATGCCTGTAAGCCTGCTGCATTTTGGAGAAAGAGGCCCACGGGTTATGAATTTTTTGAGGCTATCTTGGACTACATAGTGAGACTCTGTTTTTAAACACCCCCAGCCCTCTTGGGACAGCAGGGAGATGGGGGTGTCATGTTATGCCTGAGGTTACCTCCAAATAAAGAGTCTTTCACCAGTGCCACTAGAGTCTATTTAGATTTACTATAGATGGTGTCAGTGGGGAGCGATTCTTCAGACAAGCTAAATTGGATTACACCTTCATCACCTAAGAAACAAAGGCAGAAAAGGTGATGTATAGCAAACTTTGCAGAGTTAACTTCTGATGGTCCTGCAAAGATAGATTCTTAATCCTGGGGTCAAGGAGGTGACAAAGTCCCTGGTCTCACCTGGAACCAAGTTAAATCTAGGGATGAGGGCACAGGAGACTGGACCTCAGTTCTAGAATTTGTTCATTAGACTCACCTTTATCTATCTACAAGACCTCCCCCCACAGGTCCCATCTCTGTTTTCTTTAATCCCTGTAGTTTTGATCACATCTGGAGTGTTGGTGAGTGTGTGTTTTTCTGTGGCGACACGTGGTGTATATCAGAGGCACTTAAGCTCTGGAAGAATGGAAAACTCTGCATGGCATGTCAGGGCAGCTGGCCTTGGGTGGGTGGCAGCTGTATGACAGGGACCTGGTATGAAGACCAGCTGACTCTCTGGGAAGGCCCAGAGGCCCAGCCAGGGGACTTCTGCTCCAAATGACTTTGAGTATCTAGTTAAGAGTGGTGGTGGTGGTGGTGGTGGTGGTGTGTGTGTGTGTGTGTGTGTGTGTGTGTGTGTGTGTGACATGCACGCAGCATGCATTAGAGTAAGAGTTCAGACTAGAAGGATCCCTCTGCCTTGTTCCTTTGGAATATGACTCTTTGTAGTAACCAGGGCTCCTCTTATCCCTATATCCAGTGATGATACCAATGAAGTGCATCCGTAGGTAGACAGCGATGAATATGATTTGAGGTTAGCAGCCTCTGACGTTCACAAGTGATCCCCAGTGTAGTTTAGAGGTACCACTGAGAAATGAGGATGGGTGGTATGCCAGGTGGGCTTCACGTAAGGCATGCAGTAAGGAGTACATCCAATCTGACGTCTCCTGACTGGTTGCTACTCATTTGTTCCCTTCACTCGGTATTGGCTGTGTATTGTCAGAGTTCCAGTCATGAGCAAGATGGAGTCTGGATGATTCCATGTAGGTAAAGATGCTTTGGGCAAGAAGAATGGTAGTGACAGAGCGGACTCTGTGACAGTGACTCTTAGGCTAAGTCACACTTGCCCCACTGTTTAGTTTATTTCAGCTTTTAGTGAGTGATGGTTGAGACCCAGCTGATCATTCAGTTGGAACACAACTCCTGACAGAGGTCTAATAAATTCTTCCTCCATCAGCTAGAACATTCTTAGCCCTTCCCACATCCTCCAGTGCCTGGAAAATTTATTTCCAGTCTCCCTCCATCCCTTTTTTGAGCCCCCTTGAATTTTCTCACTCCTCTCTCTTCTAATAACTCCTTCCTCCCACTGCGCCCTTACCAAGCCATCCCAGGCACTTTTCCTGTCCACTCCGAGTGATAGTTCTCTGCCTAGGTACAAGTTGCTGCCATCTGAACCTGCCAGAGGAAGTTTTGGAGGTATTTACAGGACCAGAGTGAGAGTGGGCAGGAAATGCCAAGCCAAGTTTAGCCTGGAAGTTTGTTTATGCTCTTCCAACTCCTGGAGAGAACAGCCTCCTCTACTGATGGCTCAAATTAAATTGCAGATGCCCTTGAACTTGGGGTTAGGAACGTAAACAAGTGGTGAGTTATGGACTTTAAGCAATGAGCAATCTCAGCAGGGGAGAGGCCTGGCGAAGGGCTGGGTAGGGATGGATTTTTCCAGTTGATGTCTTTCCAGGAGGCTTCCCTGACTTCTTGGGTTCCAGGGACCAAGGACAGCATGCTGGGGGTGTGGCTCCTTGGTTGTGAGCTGGTAAAGGGAAAAAGCAGAGATGACATCCTAGTCTTTCTTCCACTTGATTTGAGCTTCTTTGGGAAGGATTTTAGAGAGGGTGAGAGTCTAGCTGATGGCCTGGAGAGTCCCACCTCAAGAGTCTCTGACATTTATATTTCTGCTTTGAGGCAGTGGCCAAGAGTCTGAGTCCATTCAGGATATGGTGCTGAGGACTCCAGCTTGCCTGGCTGGACTTGTTTGGTGAGGAAGTGGGGAGCTGCCTGTGGTGAGACTGGGTCATTGGTTCACTTAGCATTTGATTTAGTCAATGATTCAACAAGAATCTATTATTTCCCAGGAGGTAGCCCAGACAGTGGTAGCAAAAACCAAAGCAAACCAAACCAAAAAACAAAAACCCCCAAACCCTGGCCCACCACTGCTGTGGGACAATGGTCTGTACTGTTACTTGTATTTTAAATAAATGATGATTGGCCAGTAGCCAGGCAGGAAGTAGAGGCGGGGTGACCAGGAAGGAAGTAGAAGCAGGGCAATGAGAATACCGGGAAGAGGGAAGTTTTAGTCTGCAGTTGTCACCCAGACACAGAGGAAGCAAAATATGACTGCCTTGCTGAAAAAGGTACCAAGTCACCTGGTTAACACAGACAAGAATTATGGGCTAATTGAAGTTATGAGAGTTAACTTCAAGAGGCCTGAGCTAATGGGTCAATCAGTTTATAATTAATGTAGACCTCTGTGTGATTCTTTGGGACTTAATGGCTGTAGGACTGGGCGGGACAGAAACTTCAGTCAACACTCTATGAGTTCATGAGTTAAGATGAAGAAAAGATAAATAATTATCTGTAAATAATTGAAGAATGCTGAGATAGAGGATGCATTGTGAACCCGGAAGGTATCAGACAAGGGTTTCTGAATTCTGAGACTGCCTGGAATGCATGGTGGTTGAGATGAGTTTCGCATAAAGAATTGTTTTAAGTTGAATACAGGAGAAAGGCCTGGATAGTCCAGATAGGAAGAATAGCATGAAATGAGGCAGCAGGAGGGGAAACACAGTCACCCCAGGGATCACAAGCAACTGAGTGTGGCTAGAAGGAAGAATATGCATGTGTGGGGTGGGAGTGACATAGAAATCAGATCATATAATTAGGGCCAACTACTTAGCTACAGTGATGTGGGAGAGTCTGAGTAATAAACTGGTAAGATGGAATTTGGGAGAGTTAGCTGACAGGAAAAGTTTCCTCTAGCTATTTTTTTGAACGTTTTCATTCATTACCACTGCACAGAGAGAACTTGCTGAGGGAGGCATGGGCTGGAACCCCACGGAAGGCATAGGTTGACCCCTCTGGGAGGTAGAAGAACAGAGTGGGAAAGGATGGTGTCTATTTGAGGGAAAGTCTAAATGAGAAAATTGAGGCTCAGGAAAGAAAACTCTATTGCCTAAGGCCAGCTAGCTAATTAATGCCAGAGATGGGACTTCTGAGTAAAAGCCAAACAGAATGGTGGCCGCATAGCCTTGTTCGAGGGTGGCACTGTCTTCCCCATTTCCAGCATCATCAGCAACATATGTTTTGTTTGTACTTCACTTATTCTCTGGGAGAGGAGATTATGAAAACAAAGGCAACTCCGATTGGCCAGAATCCTTCATGGGGCTGTATTATGGGGGATCCATAATACCTCTGGGTACCTGAGAATGGACAGTCACATTTGCTAGATTTTCAACTAATTCAACTGTAAGGCAGACACGTTGAAAATATGAAACAATCAGAAGTCAAAAATATTCCTGATAGGTCAGAACCATGAGCCAACAAAGTGAATGAAATTCAGTAGAGAAAGACATAAATTCCATTAACGCCACCCAAAGAGAGTGGCGTGTTTGTGTGAGAGGGAGGAAGACGGGCCAGCAGTGAACACTCTCCTGCTAAAACATGTGCTCATCTTACATGCACATAACATGGGCTACACACTGTAGGTAGTTATGGTGTGGCTGTCCTGAGCTGTCAGCACTCTATGAGGATGGTGCCAAATTCCATCTATCTGTTTAAGGGCAACAGACTGACTAAGTGATCTCAGGGAAGAGTATATCTGGTAGATAAATTTTTAAGTGTTCAAAACAGTTAAAACAATCATGAAATATAAATATTTTTGGTTGGGGCAGGCTATTTTCCTAAAGTTCCTAAAGCCTCCATTAGCCTTCTATCTGATCTAACGGCTTACATGTCCATATCACTTTCAAGTTATTATCTCTGGGTTACAGCAGTGAGTTCAAACTCTAGCAGGAGACCGGAATCACCCGAGAAACCTCTTTAAATACAGATTTCCTACTTCCACATCAGACCAAAAGAGAAATGTTAGTAGAAAACTAGCTTTCTGTCATAAATACATAGAGATCTCTGTGTGTATATGTGTGTTTGTGTGTGTGTGTGTATGTATGTATTTGTGTGTGTGTGTTTGCTGACATTAAACAAAAGGCAGATGAATATTATTGGCCCCTTTCTAGTTTCATACTTTATCTCCACACTCACACCCACTCACCCACACACATACATACATGCATACATACATACATGCATATTATTAGTTGTGATTTACATATGAGAAAAGGCAAGCATTAATTGCCTTTCTGAGTCTGGTTCACCGTTCTTAATGTACTAACTTTTACATCCAAACAAGAAATAGTTTAGAGTTGGGCAGTGGTGGCACACACCTTTAATCCCAGCACTTGGGAAGAAGAGGCAGGTGGATCTCTGTGAGTTCAAGGCCAGCCTAGTCTACAGAGTGAGTTCCAGGACATCCACAGATACACAAAGAAACCCTGTCTCAAAAACCAAAAGAGAAAAAAAAAAGAGGTAGTTTATTTCCCCAATGGCTATATGACTATAAATAAATACAAAATACAAGGAAGTCGACTTAAACTCAACCATAATGACAATTTCAATAAGTGTAAATGGTATAAACATAAAAATTAAGAGGCAGAAATTGTCAAGTTTAACAGAAATGCTGCCTAGTATATGTTGCCTGTTAAATAAACACCTTAAAATATAAAGTGCAGGTATATTAAAAATCAAATAATAAATACATTTGTGCTACTATGTAAACACTAATCAAAACAAAATTGTAATTATTTTAACATCTCACTGGTTCAGTTTTTTATAATAGGATCAGCAATAGCATTAATATTTTCAGAGATCATAAAGCCATCTCAATATGAAGACATAGCAGTTCTCAATGTGTACTTTTGTATGTGTGTGTATGTGGATGGGTGGATGGTTTGTGAGTGCACATATGTAGCCTAGACATTGACTTAAGCTCTCTTTCTCTATAACTTACCACCTTACTGTTTTGAGATATGGTCTCTCACTGAATCTGGGGCTCACTGTTTTGGCTAGACTGGCAGGACACCAAGCCCCTAGGACCCACCTGTCTCTATCCACTTGGTGCTTGGGTTACAGACATGGGCCACAACACCTGGCTTTTATGTGGTTGCTAGTTATCAAAACTGAGGTCATCTTTCTTGCATAATAAGTATTTTACATCTATCTCCCCAACCCAGATTGATATGTGTATATTTAATAACAGGTCTCCAAAATTTGACTAAACAGGACAGAGAAATAGATATTCCATTTATATTTGACAATTTCAGCTTTCTTGGTAACTGATGTAGCAGAAAACCACTAGGGATATGGTAGATTTGGACAAAAATATGAATGAAGTCATTGCCATGAATACAACATCATATCTAAACTCTAGTAAATACACCATTCTCATGTATACGTGGAATTTTGCCAAGGTAGTCTGTATGACAGCCCATAAAGCAAGTCCAGTGGACTTTAAAGAATCAGGACCACACTGCTTCTATCTTTAGACAACAGTAGAACCAGAACTTATTCCCAAAAGACCTCCCTTTGGGTCATCTCAACAGTTGTCCCTATATTTATTCAGAGTCACACCTAATTTATCTGTTTGAACTGACTTAATAACCAATTCTGTCATGTATAATTACTAATTAATTATGGCATCTTCAAGCAAGCATGTTTTGCTGATTCTCATCCTCCTGTCTCCTTTTCCACCCTCAGTAGCCCCCTTTCCACTTTTGTGTCATTGTTCTATTGTTTCAACACTTTTTCTTCTCTTCCCCCTTTTCTAGTTTCTCAATCGGTATCCACCGTATGCCCTAATTCTACTCTTCCCGGGCATCTGCACAAGGGACTATCCTATCACAGAGATACTTCATGCCTGTGTTTTTTGCTCTATTGATAACAGAAAGAAAACAGAACCAGCTTATATATCTATCAACAGATGTGTGGATAATTATATTGTGTTAGCTTTACACAGCTGAATTTTATTTAGCTGTAAAGAAAAGTGAAATTATGAAATTTGCAGGAAAATGGGTGGATATGAAGGTTAACACATTAAGACAGGAGAACCAGACTCAGAAAGACAAATATTGCATGCTTTCTCTCAAATACAGATCATAGCTTTTAGTATGTATGTGTGTATGTTTGTATGTATTATGTATGTATGCATATATATGTGTACGTATGTAAGTGTGTATGTATGTGAGTGTGAGTATGGAGTTAAGCTATGAAACTAGAAAGAGGCTTGTAATTCTGGTTTTCGCAGACAATGAATGTTGTTCACCCCTGAAATAAGTGATTGTGGCTAACTACTTATCAGCAAGTGTGAGAAAAGTAATGTAGCCTGCTCAAGACATCCTGGCGTGCTGTTCTTTTTTATTTTCTACCATCCTCATGCTTAAAAGTTCTATTCCAGGCAAACGTCTCGATTCCAAGAGTAGCACTTGGTCACACTTAAAGCCGGTTGTCAGGAAAGCAAAACCCAGAGGTTCAGATCAACACAGGGCCATCTGGTGCTTAAAACACGGTTGCTGAGGTGAAAGGGTGAGAGTCTGTATAGATACTTGTAAGCAAGGGTGGGAGAACGTCCAGAGAGTATGACCATTTGAATATTGTAACTTCTCACATTCATCATGCTGGTCAACAGGCCATTGTTTTGCGAATAAAAACCCATTTCTGACATTCTGCATATCACTTAATTACACTTTAACCTCTTCTTTATTTCTTTATTCCTTATTGTTTGGATGCAGGGATGCTACACAGGGCCTTATGCACGCTAGGCAAGTTCTCTTGCTGGCTACATACTCAGCCCTGTTTTGGTTGCTGATAGCTCAGGATGGGAAAGGCTCCTAGTGGCTACTTCTTAATGTAGACTTTCCAGCCTTGGCTTTGTGCATGTTTTAACATGACCCTAGATGGCGTACTCTTTTAAAGACATCCAGGGAGGGATACTGGTCGGCCTCCTTGTGCAACCCTATTGTAGCATCACAGTTCACCAAGGCTCCTTTCCTTCCATTTGGAATTGTTTCCAGACAGAACTCTAGCTTTGTTTTCAGTCTCCTTCCCAATGTGCTCAGCCTACTTCATGCCATGCTTTGTAACTGTGATTTAAGACTTGCAGCTCCTGAGGGCAGAGAGTGGGTTTGGCTGAGTTTCGTGGCTGGTATGTTTACAAGGGCAGGACTGTCCTGCAGTCATGGCCCTAGCCATTAACTTTCTCCCTGTGGTTATTGTGCTAATTGTTTGGTGCTCAGAGAATTATTTCCGACTATCACTTTGTTCACTTGGAGTCTCTACTGAGATCACAGGAAGGCCTGAGTGTGCTCAGAGCTTGGATGTGCTTAACAGAAGTGGTTTCGTTCCACGGTGGCTTTTCCAGCCTAGGAAATAAAACATCACTGCGGCTTAATGTTAGCATATGTCATCATGACTTCTGTAGCACGAGAGAAATCATTTCTGTTTATCTTATTCTATTTTACTTTGTCTTGAAGCCTTTTCAAGCTTACAGGAGTATCTCACAAACACTACAAAGAATTTTCCAGCATCAATATTCGGATTCATGAGTAGCTCAAATGTGTCAGATTTCCTCTTCTGCATACATATGAATATTATTGATATGGCATGTTTTGATCCATAAGAACATAGGCATATTAATACTATATGAATTATATGACACATTATTGCTGAACCGCTTAAGAGAATGGGGCACTTCTGAATACCTCAGTGAGCAGTTTCTAAAGATTAGAAATTTTGTTATAGTGAGATTTTCAAAATAATAAGCTTAACCATGGTGTAATATTAACTATTCTAAAAAACTAAAAGAAAAAAATAAAAGCAATTTTAATGAAACGAAAAAAAATATTAACTATTCTACAGGCCACACTGAAATTTCAATTGCTCAAATAATGTCTTGAATTAAAGTTTACGCTTTTTAATCCAAGATTTAATTTATGATCACACAGAGCATTGAGCTGGCATATCGTGCTATACTCTCCATTAGTCTGGCATCCTTTCTTTGCCTTGCATGACAATGACATTTGTGAAGAATAAAGGGTCTCTTTATAGAGGGCCTCTTGGTTTGGGTTTGTCTGATGTTCCCATGTGAATGGATTCAGATCCTCCGATGTCAGCAGGGATCACAGCAGGGGGCCAGCGTTGGTCTGCCTCCTCTATGGTGACGTTGGTTCTGGTCACTGGGCTGTGGGACATCTGTAAGAGTCCTCCACAGTGAAGACACTGATTCCTCTTCAAGTTTGCTAAGTCATTTCCATGAGCATCTCTGAGTGTGTGAAACCCTGCTCCAGATCAGATCTTCACCCATTGCTTTGAGCAGGACATAATTGTTTTCAGATTACTCTACGGGGTAGCATTTTGAAGAAAAGAAGGCAGGAGGAACCTTAAGTAAAGACTCTGTCTTGATTTCTTAAACTATGGAATATTTCCAAAGGAAGTGAATGTTTTAGATAATTTAAATTGAAGATGGATGAGAGATGTTAACTTACCTAAAAAGATTATTTTTTCTTCTATATGTATGAGTATTTGCGTGTGTGTGTGTGTGTGTGTGCGCGCGCACGGGCATGTGAACCATATGTGTGCCTGGTACCTGTGGAAGCCAAAAGAGGGCACTAGATCTCATGGAAGTGGAGTTACACGTGTTTGTGAACTGATGTGGGATATATCCTTCTGTATATGTGTTACTTTTATTGGATAATGAATAAAGCTGTTTTGGCCAATGGCTTAGCAGAGTAGAACCATGTGGGAAGTCCGAAAAGAGATATATAGAGAGAAGGCAGATTCAAGGAGACACCAAGTAGCTGCCGAAGGAGAAGGATGCCAGAACCTTACTGATAAGCCACAGCCTTGTGGTGATACATAAATTACTATTAATATGGGTTAATATTAGGATCTAAGATAGCTAGAAATATGCCTGAACCATTGGCCAAGCAGTGATGTAACTAATATAGCTTCTGTGTGATTATTTGGGTCTGGGTGTCCTGGAAATGAATGAGCAGTCTCCGTCTACAGTGAGCCACTATGTGGGTGCTGGGAACCAAACCCAGGTCCTCTGCAAGAGTAGCGAGTGCTCCTAAACCACTGAGACATGGCCATGTTTTCTTGCATTGTGAAAGGATCAGGCTTGATTAAGATGTGGAAGTGTGGGCAGGGAGCTTTTCTAGATAGACAGGAGCAAGAAAAAAAATATTACTGAAGGACCTTTTATGACTGACCAGATTTGTAATCACATGTCACATTGAGACAAATTCTGGGTCTAGCAGACTCTCTGAAGGTTATAGAATTAAACTCTGCCTCTGGGCAGAAATACTGGGGGCTGAGGGGTGAGATGGGCTTTCCTTTCCTGTTTACTATTTTCACATTGGGTGGAGATGCCACCATTCTTCCTTAAATAATTTGGACCTGAAAATTTGGGAACTAAAACCAAACTAAACAAAAAATGATTAGGTCCCCACCTTTAAGAGATTAATGCTTCTCTGAGAAAGATACTTAAAATAACCATGCTCCATTCCTACCATCTCACTGTTTTCAGACTTCTCTGGGCTCTGAATGTTTTTGCCTTCCACTTGATCCACTATGACAAGCACCATGATGAGTACTGTATTTGGTATTGTGTAATATTTCATAAAGAAAATGCTGCCATTTGCCCCATGCCAGGGCATTGACTGTAATTGCCTTCTGATTCTGGAGATGTTAAGATGTGGTCTAAAGGACATATTTAAATTGATGAAATATGGGATAAGACCATCGCAGGCAGAACCAGTCATTTGTTCTTCATTTATTTGTTCATTCAACCACGATTAAATATAAAACGATGTGCTAGTTGCTGTGGGCAGGAACCAAGTATCCCCTGTAGCACTTGGCTGAAATCAAGGAGAATTTTAAAAAATGAAATTGGACACACTTGAGTTTAAACGTGCCTCCCACCATTTCCTAAGTTTATGAAACTCATTTAATGTCTCTATGTCTCTATTGTAATCTACACAACAGAGTTAACAGTGTCCAGCTTGCCACGCTGTTGTTAAGATTGACGGTAATATTTGAAGATGATCTAGCCTAGCCTCTGACATCTAATGCCAGTCTCGTTTGCATAAATATTGGTGAGCAGATTGATTTATGGGCCCAGGATTAGTTTGCTTTGTTAAAACAGTGCATTACAACTGGGCATTCCTTTTGATGTCTGAATTGCCTTCCCTCAGTCTAATGGAAATGGTTCTGTTCCAGAGATGGAGAGCATCTGGACACCACCATCCCTTTGATAACTTGAGCTCAGAAATGGAGTCACCCTTGCACAATTGTGTTGAAATCGTAGGGAAGGGTGCGTCACTTCACCCATCCAAGTGCTTGACATTTGGGGACCATTCCTTTTCAGTCCACTCTGGCAAACTCAATGTCTGCTCCCACCTAATTTATAGTTAACTTTCCTGGCTGTGAGCATCAATGACAGGGCAGGGCGCCGCTGCCATTTGGATTGGTGGGCCAACTCCAAGATTGCTTAAGACCATACTACGCAGTCTGGTCCTTGGCTGTTCTTCTTTGCTTTTTTCCTTTTCATTTTGAGATTCGTAACGTGTTTCTGACATAAGGAGAGAGATGGGTGTGGGGAGGTGGAATCTAATCCGTACTTTGGTAATGCATTTGTCCAGAAATAGTCTGATTGCTGTTTGTGGAAAGAGAATGTAGGTTCCTAAGGGAACCAAACTTCCAAGCCTGACTGTGGGCCCTTCCTTGCCACGTGGGGGAGGGGATCTGGTGACTCTTTTAGCAGAGTCTTGCCATTGTTGACCCCCAAACCCTGTCTTCTCTGCACCCTCAAATGAGGTGAAGGAGAAGAGGTTGGATCTGCACTGCTCACTGGCACATCCATGAAGGTATAGTTGGTTGCTGGTTCCCTGTAGCAGCTCTCCTGTTCTCTATGGGAGCAGGAACACTATTGTTGAAGACTCTCGGGGAACACTGTTGTCTCAGAGCATAACTAATTAGCCCCGTGAGTTCCTTGACTATAAAAAAGTGAAAGAAACACTTTTTTAAAAAAACTTTAAAGATTCTTTGACAGTTTCATGCATACTAACGTTGTCTACATACTCCTCAAGAAGCCTGGGGCCTATTTTTGTGTCGTTCGCAGGTGTGTGTGTGTGTGTGTGTGTGTGTGTGTGTGTGTGTGTGTGTCCCACTGAATGCATCATGGCGTGCATGGAATGGGAGATTATTTGCTAAAGCATGGGCTAGTTTTCAGTAGCTACACTACCAAAAAAAAAAAAAAAGACACGCTCCCCCTCCCGCCTCCAGCCACCATTTGCTACCACTACCTCTGAGGGAGGTGTGGGGCCTGCTTAGCCCCTCCCTTATCTGTGAGGCAGTGGTCCCAGTCTTGTGTGGGTTTTGTGCAGGTGACCACAGCTGCTGTGAGCTTATGAGTTCAATGACTGTGTCATGTCCAGAAGATGGCTTTTTACAGTGCACCTTCTTATCCTCTGGCTTTTACATTCTTTCTGCTTCATCTTTGGTGATGCTCCCTGTGTCTTGGAGGGGCTGATACACATGTCCTGTTTAGGGCCAAATGCACTCCGCCATCCTTCATTCTTGGACTTTGAGCAGTTATGAGTTATCTGTATTAACTCCTGCCTGCAGCTATAAGATGAAGGCCAAGAACATCACTGCTCTATGGGTGTAAACATGAGTTTTTAGAAGGCAATTTCCTAACATGTCCATTTAACTAATCAACAGCACAGTAGGTTCTCCTCTACGGCTTGTGACTTCCTCACCGGTACCAAGCATGGGTTCCCTTGCAGCTGGTCTCAAATCCAACCAGAAAATACTTAGTTACCCCCATCACAGTCATGGTGCCATTGTACCAGTGGGCACATCTTGCCTGTCAGGACCAACATTCTTTTACTTCCCTGCCAGTTTCTGCATTTGTCTACTGTTAAGCCTGTTGCTTTTCTTCCCCCTTAATTCCGATTATTATTATGTTTATTCCACGCGTGTGCCCACAGACTCTCATGTGCCCTGGGGGAGGGTTTAATGAAGGGTTTATGACTTTCTCCCATCATCTTGGAATTGAGTTGTTGGAGGTTGGCAAATTCAGGGTCTCCTCCCTCACCTTGTGACATGGTCTGCCAGGCATGGCCTTTCTCTGTGCTTCAGAAACTGTGCCATGGTCTGAAAGCAGGCCAATTTTGACTTCAGGCCTCAGGTATGTTAAAGTTCTATTGCCAAGATGAAGTCCTGGGAATCAGAGTATACATAAGATCAAAGTTACTTTCACCTTCTGGCCTTTGAAGTAAAGCATGCTGGGCAGTATCTCCTGGAAGTCAAGGTTACTCACATGTAGATTCTACAAAACCACAAACCTGGTGAAGAATCTGCTGCCCTCACCTGGCTGTATCCCTACCAGTCCTTTCGGTGATTCTGCTGAGGTGTCTTCTCTACTGATCACAACCTCCCTCAGCAGCTGCTCACTCCTGTGTGCCCTCAACAGCGACTGGGAGTGGACAGAATCCCCGTGCCGTGTCTGTGTATAGAACACAAGATGCATTGGTATACACTTGGAGTCAGGCTGAGAGAACGAGAGGGAAGTATCTAACTATCAAGAGGACAGTTAAGTTCGATGAGCCCACAGTGGTGGGTGGGGTTGACAGTAAGAGAGAAATCCCAGTTGCCCCCCCATCATAGCTGCTTGACATGGCCACCTGTTGGATACTCATGGCCCTCATTTGTCTTTCCCGAAGAGAGGCTTAGAATATTGTAGATGTTTGCTCTATGAAGGGATTTTGTCAACTACATAGTACTGTGAACATTTTCAGCATTATTAAGTCATGACAAAATAACATGAAGAAAGTAAATTCAGGTTTGGACCCACGGATATGCTGGCCAACAGGTGTGATCAGAGGACAGACTGGTGGAGTGGGCGCTGTGTGTTGAGATGTGGAGAGGTTTTTGATGGGCTCTCATCAGCACCCTGAGTTGTAGTCAGGGTGTTTAATATGGGCTTTGGCTTTGGCAGGGTTTAAAGTGTTAGCCCAGTTCCTCCATTCATTGATGTTGTTTCCTGGTCATCTCATCAAAGCCTATGGTAGGTGTGGGGCTTCCAAGAAAGGAAGTACATGATCTTGGCAGCAGATAGGGATCACTGGGCAGATTATAGGGAGAAACCTATTCCAAAAATCTTCTGGAGAAAAAGCATCTGTGACTCCCAGGAAAATGCATCTTACGACTTGAGAAAACAACTTGAACAACTTGGAAGTGCCTTCCTTTTGTTCTTCCATGATTTTTTAACATGACTCATGTGAGCATATGTGACCTTTTGGGTTAAGATGAGATTTGGAAGTTGTTCCTGTCATATGGGATCCATTTCACCGCCCTTCCAATCCCTTCCATTCTCTCCTTCATTAGTGTTGTGCTAGCGGGCAGTTGCGGGGAGGGGCAAAAGGAGCACTGGATGAGCAAGTTTGGCACTGGCGGAACAGCAGGACCAAAGGACCTTCAAATAAATAGTCCGGGGCTAGAAACAAGTATGGCCTTCAACAGAAGATTTAGCTTCTTTGAGATTTGGTTTGTTTTTAAATTTTATTTATTTTTGAGACAGGGGTCTCACTATATAGTGCTTGTTGACCTGAAGCTCAATCTGTAGATCAGGCTGACCTCAAACTCCATTCTCTTCTGACTGTGGCTGACTGTCTACTTAGGAAAATGGAGAGTGAGGGATTTCATGAAGTCATGCTGGAGTCCTCTGCCCGAGAGTTTTAAAAACATTTCTTTTTCATATGCTATTTTGTTCCAGAAGACAGG